>JALGQZ010000006.1:7916898-7921898 GCA_023105745.1 Austropuccinia psidii | reverse complement strand
AACTTAATTGAACCTTAATTTTTTTTTTTTTAAAAAAAATTAAAAATATATTCCTCAAGTTCAATTTTTTTTTGATGAATTTTTCAATAGGGGGTGTCAAAGTTACCAAATCCCACACTCAAAATCCTGAGTTTTTTTTTGCCAAAATCCTGCATTAATTTTTTGGGATTTGGGAAATCCCACACCTCAAGAGGTGAGGTATTTTGAGGTACAAAAACCCAGGTTTTTTGGTACCAAATCCCATGTTTAAATACTAAAATCCCACCTTTAGCTTCCCATAAAGGCACATGTTTCAAACACACAACTCAGTAAGGGCATGTTAAATTGCATAAAAATTTCCTTCTCTTGCATAAAATCTCAATACACTCATCATTTATTAAGTTATTTGATTTCAAATTGCATTTACTACAAGCCTTTTCTTTATTTACCATGCCCAAGGCATTGCCAAGGCTACCTTTACTTCAGACCTTGAGCTCACTGCAGTTCATCAATGCTCTCAGCTCTGATAGTGATTCTGATATCCAGGAAGATATAATCTTATTAGATATGATAATATCACAAATATACATCAATCCTAATAGAAGATATCCATCACATTACATGTATACAATGAATGATTTACAGAAATTATCATCTGAAAAGGTTTGCCAGCTATGTAGGACCACACATGAATCATTTGAAAAATTGGTTGCACAAATTCAAGCTGATAAAACCTTTCAAAACTCATCAAAAAACAAACAATGCAATCCTGCCATCCAATTGGCTGTGGCATTATCAAGGCTAGTATCAAATGGCAATGGGGCCGCTTTGGGAAAGATTGGAATGTTGTTTGGAATTAGCCATGGGGCTATTGTGTTGTACACTCAAAGAGTCATCCAGATATTAATGAAGTTGAAGCGCAAAGTGATTGTGTGGCCAACAATAGAACAATGAAGAGAGATGTCTCAAGTAATGCAAGCAGAAAGCTTCGCTGGGTGCATTGGGTTTATTGATGGGAGTCTCATACCATTATCACAATGTACTCCCAATGATGGTGAAGCCTATTTTGATTGCAAAAAAAGGTAAGCTGTTGAATCTTTATTCTTTATTTCAATCTTACTGATGGTTTACATATAAGCTATTCTATGTCAATACAACTGGTTTGCAATATCAACAAACAGTTCACTGCTCTGCATGTTGGTTGTACTGGGTCACTTCATGATTCGAATGTCTATCAACATATGAAAATAGCACAAACACCTCAAGAGTTTTATGAAAAGGATCAGTAATTACTTGCAGATTTGGCATATGCAAGTTCTCCTTGGGTTGTTCCAGCATATAAGGGAGTTGTAGCACAGAATGAAGACAACCGTTCTTTCAATTAATGTCTAGCAAAATCAAGCATGCAATTGGAATTTTGAAGGGGAGGTGGTTTTCTCTAAGGGAAATGCAAAATCAAATTAGGGATAATAATGAAATTGAATATTTTGTTAGTTGGGTTATGTCTTGCACAATTTTACATAATGTGTTAGCACAAATTGGTGATGAATGGTTTGATTTATATGAAGATGATGATCCACCACATGCGGAAAATCTTGCCAACAATGACATTGGGGAAGAAGTGGTAAATATGCATGAAAAAATTAAACCAATCACTTTGGCATGGAGAAATAGTCAATTGTAAATTTCATCAGGACCAATGTTTTATGTACTTAATTTAATGGAATACATCAGAGTGGAGATGTTATTCATAAAATAAAACTATTTAAAATTAATATTTTTTTAGTTCTTTTTTGATCCTGAATATTTCTTTCAAAGTACCCATTGACTCTTGAATTAATTTTGGTGGGTGTCATTTTCAAGAATTTGTCACCTACATTAAATAATTTATGATTTATTTGAAAAGAACATCCAAAATGAGTAATTTCATCATGATTGATAATTTCTGGAGGTGGTTTTGTTGTATGAGGAACCATTGTTGATGTCTTCCAAAGAATTTCCATGATGCCAGGTTTTTTTGAAAAATCAATCTCCATTCTCAATTTGGGGAAGTGAAAGCCATGTCCATAGGGGGTGAATACAGTTGGAAGTGGATGGAAATCTTTTGTTGATACAAAATAAAATATACCATAAGTCCAGGAATTGAGATCATTTAAATCTTTGTGTGGCTTATTGAAAAATCCATCTTTGGTGACAATGACATTGGCAAATGATTTTAATTCTTCCTTGGGATTGGTAGAAGTCCATTCAAGCTGACTGAAATTGGGTAATTTGGCTGCTTCCATTAATGATTGATTTTCATTTGCTGCTAATTTTGAAAAATGGGAGATTCTTGAGTAAACAAATTTGTCATATTCATGAAGCTTGATCCATTGATTGTTATCTGTTTCAATTTGATGCGGAGTTAAACCTGGTTTTCTGGAGTAAACACCTTATAATTTTGTAATTAGTCAGTGATTATTAAGGTAATAAGCCAAAAACATCACACACCTGCAGATTTTCCAGAATCAGAACCAGATCAAAACCCAATACCTTTCATAATGCCACCTTGGAGTTGCTTATTGGTTTTAATTTCTTGTTGATTTTGAGATAAGGACATTAATGTCTTGATGATGTTTTACAGCATTTGAGAGTGGCCAGAAGAATTATCAAAAGGGGTTATTTCATATATGATGAAAGGCAAAAAGGGCTTTGTTGTTTTATTAATGAGTATATAAGGATGGGGGAGAGTGTTAAGTGATGGAAGTTTTAACCATGAGGCATTGGCAGATTTCTTGTCAATCAAAATTGTTGAAAAGTTTTTAAATTCTTTGTTTGAATGGCCAAGGTGAGACATTATTTGTTTTGAATCATGGATGTGTTGTCTTTTGCTTTGGGTGAGCTTTCTTTTATGATTTGATTTGGTATTATTATCCTCATGATGTTCTATATTTGGTTTAGTCCTAACCATGACATCAAGAGGAGCAATAATAACTTCATCATATTTCAAATCATTCTGATGATGTGCTGAGTCTGGTTTAGTCCTAACCATGACATCATCAAAATGATTGGAAGAATGAGAGAGAGGAGGAGCATTTTTTTTTGAATTTTAAGGATGATGGAAGGGGTGGGAAATTAAATGACATTGCAAAATAAATCCTTATAATTAATCCTCCCCTATATGAACCAATAAATAAAAAGGTTAAACAAAAATTAAAATAAAAAATAAATCATGGGTCAGTAATGATTATAATCCAAAAAAAAAAATACATCAGTTCAACATGATTATGATTTGAAAGAAAAAAAGACAAAAAAAAAACCATAAGTGATGGATGATAATCATTATAAAAAAAAACATGGTCAGCAATCATCAATGATTTTCCAAATTAAATAAATGAATAAAAAAAATCAAAGAAATGATGATTAGAGAAAAAAAATAAATCATCATCAGTAATTGATTTTACAAATTAAATAAATGAATAAAAAAAATAATAAAAGAAATGATGATTAGAAAAAAAAAATCATCATCAGTAAATCATTTTTCAAATTAAATGAATGAATGAAAAAAAAATAAAAGAAATGATGATTAGAGAAAAAAAAATAAATCATAATCAGTAAATCATTTTCAAATTAAATAAATGAATAAAAAATAAAGTAAAAGAAATGATGAGTAGAGAAAGAAAAAATAAATCATCATCAGCAATTTATTTTTCAAATTAAATAAATGATTAAAAAAAAATAAATTAAAGAAATCATGCTAATGGCCTCTGGGGGCCATTAGCATTGCAAATAAATAAAAATGTTCCCAAATTGATTGCAAATTGATTCGGAGCAATTAGAAGAGGCTAGGCCCTGGAACCTCCCAGGAGCCTATTTGGGAGGTTCCAGGGTGAGTGAGGTGGAGTTATGAGATGGGTGGGTGGTTTTGAGAGGTGGATAATGATTGATGATGGTGATGGGTGGGTGAGTTGTGGATGATGATGGATGATGATGGTGATGGGTGGGTGAGTTTGGGAGGTGCAGAAAAATGAAAAATTATAAAAGAAGAAAAAAAAAATACCTATAGAAAAACAAAAATCAGGTTAGAAAAAAATGGTAGTGGTGAAACAAAAAGAAGAAAAATTCACTTACCTGAATTTTAAAAAAGGTGGATTTTTTTTAGAGGGAGGGGTGAAAAGTAAAAATAGAAAAAAATAAATTGAGATTTAAGAATTAAAATTAAAAAAAAATTGGTGAATTTTTATTAAGAGGGAGGGGTGAAAAGTAAAAATAAAAAAAAATAAAGTGAGAATCAAGATTTGAAATTAAAAAAAATAAAATAAAAAAAAAGGTGTTTTTTTTTTAAAATTGGAGGGGTGAAAAGTAAAAATAAAAAATAATAAATTGAAAGAAATTAAAGAAAAAAATCAAAAATCAAAAATACAAGGGAAATTTCCCAATTAAAAGTTGAAACCTTTCAAAATGAAAAATAAAAATTAACCATTAAATTAAAAAAAAACATATAGAAAAAGATGAAAAAATTTAAAAAAAAACAATAAAATGAGATCTTCATAAAAAAGGAAAAAAGGTGTCCTCAAATTTGATTTTTGAACAGACTTCATATAAAATCTCAATGCAAAACTTGCCCAAATTTTCAATTCTGTCCTAAATTGCAAATAAATGTCATACAAAATTGAAATGGCAAGTTGGTGCCCCAATTATGCATAAACATTGAAATTTCCATTTTGTAATAAAGTGGAGTTAGATTTCGTGACATAAGATCAATAATTAAACATAAACATAAGATTTATTGAACAAGGACCACATATAAATTGATCACATTACATATATGTAATAAGTTATTTTTTATTGATTAATGCCAGAATGCGTTCCAGCTCCCCGATTGGCCTGCTTGATGACAATGCTGCTATAGTGAGATCCATCTGGCATTGCTTTTCCTTCAATTCCAATTTACGAATCCACTTCTCTTTTTCAAATTCATATTTCTTCATATGTTGCTTGTCCTCAAACTCCATTTGCTTTTGCAACTTTACTTCTTCAAA
>JALGQZ010000006.1:7601898-7911898 GCA_023105745.1 Austropuccinia psidii | reverse complement strand
TATAAATGTTATTGGAAATTTCATCACAGGTTGTAATTACTGTGAATTTTTGAAGATTCAGTGTTTCGCGTAGAATAGTCAACAATGGACTGTAAGTAAAACTTTTAATTTTACTAGTAAAACCATAATTATTCTTTGGTTGTACAATAGAGAGTACAGTTATCCATTGGTCCTGAAAGCTCCAGAGAGATTCATTAAGAATTGTATTTTTAATGAATTTTTGAAGTTTTTACTTCATTTCTACATAGAATTGCAAATATCAGTGTTTTACTGGTTGCTATGAGGTAAATCAATGGATACAAGTCCAAAAAGGGCTTTAATTACGCTTTGGGGTTTATCCATGGAAAATAATTAAAAATTGACATGGTTACAGGAGTCTAAGTAGCTCTTTACCTCCTTGGCATGTCAAAATAGCAGGTTATTTGCTATTTTCTTATGATTTACTGTAGTTGTAACATGGTAACCAAGTTCCAAAAAGGTTTTAGTTTAGCAATTAGGCCAATATCAGCCATGGATTCAAGCTTTGGAGCTGTCCACGCCTCTGAGGCCTCAGAAGTTGGGTACCCTGGCTCTCCTTGATGTCTTTTGTCCCCCTTGCTTATTTTCCACATCAAAATAGAAAATTAAGCTTAAAGTGAGATATCCACTATGGGTGTACCAAACGTCTATGTAAGTATACCATGATATTAAGTTTCCAAAACATGCATAACACTATCCTTAGTGTATATGTAACATGGGATTCCTCACTTTCCCATTATTTTGGTGTGAAATTAAGAAAAACAAAAATTTTCATGGATCTTTTATGTGGTATTGATGGTGTGGTATTGAAGTATTTTCCATATTATCACCTCAAAGAGTTAATTTACCTTATTCACTCTATGGAGCTACCCTAGGTGAATGTTTGTGTAGAATCCAAATCTGGCCTTAAATCCATGCATTTACTTACTCAATAAAAAGTTATTCATCTTTTCTGAAATCAAAAATGATGAATTTTGGATATATGCATGACTTATGAGTTATGCATAATTCAGAATTTATTTTTAAGATAATTGTGGCCTATTTGGGTATGTAAAATATAGCTCAAAGCTCACAGTATGAGCTCAATTTAAAGGTTTTTAAGGCCATAGTATGGCTTTAAATAAATAAAAGGGAAAAATTCATGCAAAAAAGTGGGACAAAGGAAAAAGACCAAACAGAGCTGGGGTACCCAACTTTTGGGATCTGAAAGGAATAAATTAAGGTTTTTCACCTGTATTTGAGAAACTTAAACTTTACTTAAAATTTATGATTAGAATTTGATTGAACATTAAATTTCAAACTGGTTTATCCCCAATTTGGATAGGAATTACAAGTTTGCAAAGGGTAAATCATTACATACAGGCTTGAAATCAAGGTTTTAAGAACTTTCAAAGCTTAATTAAGCTTAAAATTTAAAATTTCAAGTGTTAAAGCCTTATCAAAAGTTAAGGTTTGGTGTGTATCACTATTTTACTTGGAAAAATAGCAATACCTTTGAAAATTAGTTTAAAATTCAATTCTTAATGGATTTTCCTGGAAATTTCACACAGATTACAATTCAATTTTATTTGTGTATACATTAAATTTTAAGCATCTTTTTCAAATAGGATTAGTTTTTAATTAGACTTGCAATTAATTTTTTCATTATGCTTAAAGAAAATTAAGATTCCTTTAAAAACTCATTAAAAATCCAGTTTATGAGATTTTCACTTGAAACTTTATTTTTTGAGTTGCTCATGTGATACAATTTAATTTGAATATACTTATTTCATATTTAAGCTTAAGATAGTTAATCGAAAAGAGGATTAAACCATATCTCTCAAATATTTCCAATGAAGACCCATCCTATCTCCTTAATAGCTGGAAGTTGTTTGAAACCCACTTATTCACTCTGTTTGATAATTCCAATGAGGTCAGGAAAGCTGAACAAGAGTTGGATAATCTCAGGATGAAGGAAAGTGGTCATGTCTCCTTTTAAATTGCTGATTTCAGAAGCTCAATTTCAAGATTTGGAGATTGGGGGGAAAGGGATTATATTCATGTTTACAGAAGAGGCTTTCAATCAAGTCTATGGGATCAATTGGCTTCTAATCCTGGTATTTTTGATAGCCTTTAAGACCTCATGGATATTAATTTAGAATTAAATACCAGGTACCATGAGAGGCAGAAGGGAAAGGGTAGTCATAAAGAGAAGAATCCTCCAGTCACTGGATCCAATCCCTCCAGGCCTCCTCAAGATTCATCTTTCAAAAAGCCTCATCACAAGAAGAGCATGAAGAGGAAGAATTTTCAAGTTTCAAAGGATAATACCCATGCTGCTCTCCTCAATAAGGACAATGAATTAATTTGTTCTGAAAAGGAGAGGAGGATGAAAGAAGGCTTATGAACTTATTGTGGTGGAAAGCACCCAATTTAAAAATGCTTCAAGAGGCCTCAGAATAGGGAATGATCATCAAGAGGATTTCCTAACAAGAAGGGAAAAGCCTGAGTGGGAATCATTGTGTGCTCAATGGTTCTCACTTATTTCTTTCAAGCGCACAATTTTAAACTCTGAATACTATTGTCAAGAAATATTTAAAGTTTCTTAATTTTTCTTCTGTCTCTGATATTTTTCATAGAATTCTCATTGATTATGGTGCTAAAAACTCCTTTATTGCAAAGAATGTTGTTTTCAAGTACTTATTGACTTTTTCAGAGAGCCCTGAAAAATATTCCTATGTTCATTTTGGATTAAAATGAATCCACTTCCTTGTTCATTACTCATTATACCAAGTGGTTTATTGAGTGCCATAATTCTCAAGATCTTAATGGGACTCTTAAATCATATATTCCCCCAAAGGAGAAGACCTCATATTGGGCTATGTTTTACTTTAAAGTTTTGATCTCATTATTTATTGGAAAAATGGATTGATAACATATTATCTTAGTAATAAGGATTCTAGTGGTATCATTCATTCTACTAGTAATGACTTTGCCACTGCTGTCTACAGTGTTGCTCTGGCTGGTGAGGTCAAGACACCTTGCTTTCATTATTCTGGCCATATTCCTCCCATAATTCCCTCCCATTCATTACTTCCATCAAGAGATGAAGTATTCAAAGAGATAAAAGATTTTGGAGGAGATGTTTCTATATCTTCACTTCATCTCTTTCAAGGGGATATAGACCTTCCTCCTTTATCCTTTAATTCCTCCCTGGAGGAGAAGTGGGATGAGGAGGAGGAGCCATAAGAAATTGAAAATGTCTTGAAGTTAGTACCTCCTGCTTATCACCAATATTTGGATGTATTCTCAAAGGTGAAATCAGAGAAACTTCCTCCACACTGCACCTGTGATAATAATATTGCACTGGAGGGGTCTCTACCTTCAGTAGGTGTTATATACTATTTATCAAATAATGAGTCAGAAACACTACAGGCCTAAATTTCAGAGAATGTAGAGAGGGGTTTAATCAGGCCAAGACTTCCTCAACAGGAGTACCTTCCCTTTTTTTAAGAAAAAGGATGGTGGCCTTTGTTTGTGTGGTGACTACTGCAAACTCAAAGCTGTCGCTAGGAAGAACAGGTATCCTGTTCCTCCAATGAATTAGCTTCTTACCTTGTTTAATGGTTCTATTATCTTCTCAAAGATATATTTGTGTGGTGCTTATAATCTGGTGAGAATTAAATAGGGGGATTAGCACTTAACTGCCTTTAGAACCAAATATGGTAGCTATGTGTATTTGGTTATTCTATTTGGCTTAACCAATGCTCCTGCTTCATTCCAGAATCTTGTAAATAATCTTTTTTCAGATTTCTTGGAAATTTTTGTTTTAGTCTACTTAGATAATATTATTTTCTTTTCTGATTATGAGGAGGAAAATGTCAAAAATGTGGCCTCTGTCCTTTAAAGACTGAGGGAAAAGAAGCTGTTTTATAAAGCCTCAAAGTGTGTATTCCATGCCTCAATTTGTAATACTTGGGATATCTTGTTTCAAATGATGGCCTCAAGATAGAGTCTTTAAAGGTTCATAAAATCCTAAATTGGCCTCAGCCCAAGAACATCAAGGCACTTCAATCTTTCCTTGGCTTTGCCAGTTTCTATCATTATTTCATTAAAGATTATTACAAGAAAATCACTTTTCTCACTTCCCTTCTTGAAAAACATTATATCTTTATCTTCAATGAGGAAGCTCTTAGTTAGTTTCAGATAGTAAAAGAAGCCATCAACACCGCTCCTATCCTATCTCACTTAATTCCTTCTCTACCAACTATTGTAGAGACTGATACTTCTGATTAAACTTTGGGTGCTGTACTGAGTTGGGAAAATGACTCAGGAAAGCATCCCATTGAACTTGATATTTGAAAGATTCTCCCAGCTGAGCTCAACTATGAAATTAATGACAAGGAACTCCTTGGAATAGTTTGGGCTCTCAAGTGCTGGAGAGTTTTTCTTCTATCTCCTTCTAATCATTTTGAAGTATTGACAGACCATTATTCTCTTCAGTACTTCATGTCCAACAAAGTCCTTACTTTGCATCAAGCCCACTGGGAATAATTTCTCTCTGAATTTCACATCACCATTACTTAACACCCAGGCAGCCTGGCCACTTTACAAGATGCCTTGTCATGTTGGGAAAACATGTATCCAGAGAGGGGAGTGGAATTCATCAGAAAAAATCCCCCCCAATTCTCATCAATTTCTTAAGAAAGATAAAACTCAACAATCAAGATTCCTCTCAATTCAAGTATAAATTCTCTCAGGTTTAGTTGACCAAATTCAAAAAGAAGTATGGAAAGACAAATGTTATAAAGAAGTACTCAAGAAAATAGTAAGAGGTTAATAAGTCTCAGATCATTCTCTTGAACCTCAATACAAATTATTATTATTAAAATATAGAGTGGTTATTCCAAGAAACTATGAAATTCAATTGGATAGTCTCAAAAAGCATCATTACTCACTTTTGGCTGGCCATCCTGGCCAGGAAAAGACAGCCAAGCTCATCAAGAGGAATTTTTATTGGGCTGGAATTAATCAAATCATCAAGGACTATGTGTCCTCATGTCAGAAATTTTCAAAAAACAAGAAAATTCATCATAAGAAGTTTGGATTACTCAGGCCTTATAAGCTTATATCAGGTCCGTAGAATTCTTTATCAATGGAATTTATAGCTCAATTTCCACTGTCCAACAACTATTATTCAGTCTTAGTAGCTGTGGAAATATTATAAAAGATGGCAATATTATTTCCAACGTATTAAGAAATTACAGCCATGGAATTATCTCAAATTTTCATCAGTAATGTTTTTTCCAAACATGGCCTTCCAATAAGTAATTTTAGTGATAGAGGATCTTTATTTGTTTCATCATTCTGGACTTGATTATGTAAGCAGTTCAAGATTTAAAGAGATGTTTCAGCTTCTTTCAACCCTGAAACATATGTATCTTTGGATGTATGTCAGTTATCATCAAGATGACTGGCACATCTGGATCCCTCTGGCTTAATTTTCCTGTAATAATGCAGAACATTAATAAAAAAAAACCTTTTTTCACCACTTATGGAAGAAATTGCAGCCTTTAATCAATTTAAATTCCTCAACACACACCTTTTGAAAATTTATCAACAAAATTGCATTCAGTACATCAAGTGGTCAAAGAAGAATTACATTCAGAAATGTGAACCTTTGGGATATGACCACATACCCAAAAAGGTCACAAGAAATATTTAATATAATTATACATTAAAAATAAGTACCTTAAAACTACAAAAATACCATAAATTGGTATAAAACTTGGTTTAACTTAGAGCCCAATAGATAAACATGTGAAATACATTATACCATTGGATTCCCCATGGTAAAATACACATATACCATCTTTATGGCATATCTGTAAAGTCAATATTTAATAAGTTATAAGTAATAATACCTTATAAAAACACAAATCCTTATTTATTTCAAATACTAATGAAACAACATGTGAAATAAATGGTACTATTGGATTCCCCATGAGACTCCACACATAAAACAATCAATAAGCTAAGCTTCAAAACCAATACTTAAGGAATTAACCTGAATATATGCACTTTTTTGGTCAACGCATATATTCAAGGATTTTAGCTGATATCTCTTGAACTGTGCATGATATAGTGATGAACCAAAAAGAAAGTCATCACTTAATTACTGTAGAAATACAGAAATGAAGTTTATTTTACAAGTTATAAACAAGGTTAAAATCTGTAAGGTATTATTGATTAAAATCAACAGAGCTGTTGATCACTTTGTTGTGAAAGTGATCCAAACTTAAAAGAAAGTAGACAGTTAGATTCTACTAGTTCATTTGTGAAGAATGATGTATTTTTTATTATAATATTCAAGGTATAACCCCTTGAAATCATAGTTTGAAGTTTAAAATATTAAATTTTGACAGAAAAGATGAGTTACAAGAAAAATCATCAAAAATAGAGTTTTGATGATATAATGGAATTCTCTTGGAAGAATAATAAGGTTATGCCAAGATATCAGAATTCACTCTCTGAATTGCTGTAGCGTGTAAATCTTAAAAGTTATGAAGGATCAAAGTTTGAGCTTAATTTGATCATTTATGATCACTCACTGTAACCTTAAATTAAGTTTAACAGTCATATGAGTGATACAATTGGTGAATACTATTAGTTTTTGACTAAAACTAATGAAATACACGAATTTTGGGGTTCTGACAAGCCTTTGATAACATCAAACTTAGAGTTATAGTGATAACTCTAAATAATGGCGTAATAATGATGTAATGAGGTTTGATCATGATTTAATCATCACCAAACCTTAAAATATTGATTAATTCAAGTGAATATGATTGGTACACGTCTACTCAAAGCCTGTTGGACTCTAGGAGGGAGGTATTTACTATAAATAGAGCTCTTTTTACTCTGTTTTCCCCTCAGACGTATCAAAAACATCAAATCAAATACAATTAAAAAAGGTAATTTCTTTATTTTTTATATATAAAACTTTTATATTATTAAATACCAAAGATCATCTTATTATAATCATCAATTTTGACATGATTAAATCATTTGTTTAATTGTTTTTGTTAAAAATCTCTCTAAAACTCATTTCCACATAAAAAATCAAGAATATTTGTAATTTCTCTATTTTTTATTGTAAATACAATTTGTATAAGTTGTATTTACATTATTTGGCATACCATATCTCAAAATTATTATATTAAGTGTTAAAAGTAGGTTATTTTCTCTTATTATAATAATTTTCTCTATTATTACTCTTTTAATAATTCTTTAATTAATATAAATAACATTTATATTAATTTATAGCTTTGATATTGGTAATAGTATTTTTATTAATTGTTTTTCATTAATAAAAAACAATTTTTTATGCCTTTATTATTTGTTTGTAACAATAATAAAGTGCTATTAAATAAATTAACTATTTTATATTAATATATTTATTTTATTATATTATCATATTTTATTAATAATATAATTATTTTTATGCCATAAATATAATAATTCTTTATTAGTATAATTATTTTTATCTTATTTATTTCATTTATAAGGACATTCATAGTACAATAAGTAAAATATTAGTAATTTTTACTTATTGTTTCATAGTCAAACCTTACATTTGGGGGCCTAGCCGTGATATTTACTCTAAAAGACCTTTAAAAAGATTCTAATTGGGCTTATCCAATGATAAATGATACTTATAATCATAAAATTGTATAATAATTTTTTATTTATTGATTTTAAAAGCTATTGAGGCATTTGGAAAGCAATTGTACTGTCTTACACGTGGTTTTTCACATCCTTAGACTTGCAAAAACTTTTTTTGAGTGACTCTAGTGATTAAAAAAGATATTTTATAAATTAAAAATAAAAACATAAAAAATAATAAAAATATTAAAAGCCAATAAAAAAGTTATTTTATTCATTTTAATTTCATTTCTTTAATTATTTTCATTTTTTTTTCTATAAAAAAGATATAAAAGCAATTTTTACATGGAAAATTGCCATATCTTACCAAAAATAACACTTTTATATAAAAGACTTATATTTATTTGTCTTTTTTAGTGTTTAAAGACAACCCAACAGAGGATAACCAAACCACTGTTGAAAGATTGGTGGAAGAAACTTGTCAAAGTTCTCCAACACCAATAATTACCAAAACAAAGAAAGTCAAGAAATTGGACTTTCCAGGACCCACCATTCAGGACTCTGAAGGTGAGCACCTCTTTTATAAATTGCCATAAGAAAATTCTTGTTCTGAAATCCTCTTATTTCTTATTTTTCTTATAATATGACTACCAGAAGAGGCTCCCAATACTCCATCCAATCAGATGGAGCTGGACTCAGAGGTAGAATTGATTCCTCAAAAGGGAAAAGGAAGGGCAATATCCCCAGTGGAACAGAATCCACACAAGGAAGTGCCTTATCCCAAAGGCAAGTCCCAGAAATGCCCATGATATCTGAACTTGAATTGGAACTAAGTATGAGTAACTCAAACAGGTACAAATCACTTTCAGAGGGCTCAAATAGACATTTACATGAGCCAATAAAAACAGTACTACACAGTGTACAAGGACAAAGATTGGGAAATGTTGCCTCAAATACACCAAGGAGTGATGAACTCCTGGCACATCCTAAAAAAGTTCCTCAAAGAGGAGGAAATAGTGAGATACTCCAATGGATGGAATCCACTATCATCCAAACCTCAAATCAAAAAGATCAAGGAGTATCATGCCAAAAAGAAGGAGGCAACCAAGGAAGAAGCCCCAGTAGCTTCTACCAGCAAGCCCCAAGTCAACCCACTTCCCCAAGAAGGGAAGAAGAACAAGAAAAAGAATTGGAGAAAACCATATTCCCCAAGCTACAGGATTCACAAAATCCAAAAAGATGCCATGGACAATGTTTTCAACATGGCCAGAACTTTGATGGAATTCAAAGACAAAGAGGAACAAAGAATGTGACAACCCCATTTCCCAAAGAAGTAACCTTGTCTCTTGATGTTGTAAATACCTTAACAGAACTTGAAAATAGTATTTTACCTCTTAAAGACATTAAAAATAGTTTATTATCTTTTCAAGAAATAAATAATAGCTTATCATATTTAACAAAACTTGTTGTACAAAATAAAAAAGAAATTGATAACATAAAATTTATGATTGAAAATAATAAACCAAAAGTATTAATTGACAAGACTCAGAAACTAATACAAGGACAACAAGAGTTGTATAAATACATAAGTGATATCAAAGAAAAAACTTTGACAATCAATTATGATGTGAGTATTGACAATCTTACAGAAAAATTAAACAAATTAAGTATTTCTGTAGAAAAATTTGAAGAAAAGACTTCATCACACCAAAAATTACTTTTAGACCATGTGGAAAAAAGTGATGAAGCAAGAATGCATCTGAAAGATGACATTCAAAGTGAAATAAGGCTTCTTACTGAAAAAATGGATAAAATTAATGAGGCTAACTTAAATATGCCAAAGTTATCAACACCCTTTTCTCACATAAGAAGCCCTGTTAAACCAAAAAAGGAATTAAAAAATCCATTCATAACAGACTTGAGTCATCAAGACAATAACCAAGTCTTAATGAAGGAAGCACCTCAATTCAAAGAATGGCCAACATTCACAGGAGAAGGTGAATATGACCACATGTCATTTATCAAAACAGTTGACATGCTACAAGAAGATTATTCCATATCAGGTGAATTAATCACTGCAAGATTACATTCATTGTTTGAAAAATCTGCAAAAAGATGTTATTATGGCATAAGGCAAACAAATGGAAAAAATACCTGGTCTTGGTGGAAACAAGAAATAATCACCAAGTGGGCTAATGATGCGTGGAGATACAAAATAGAAAATGCATTTGAAAATTCTTTCTTTGACCCAGACAAAGACAAACCTTTAACTTGGTTCTTGAAACAAGTTGAAAGACTTAATGCATTGTACCCAGAAATGTCACAAAAAATGGTGCATATGAAAATACTCAAGAAATGTGGAGGAGAGCTAGAACATACCCTAAGAAGCAGGTGTATAGAACCATGCTCCACAGAAGAGTATATTAACGCACTAGAAGACATAGTGACAAGAACAAAAATTGGCAGGACTTGGAAGAAATTGGACATTAAAAGCCCAAATAAACCATTTATCAAAAAAGATAAATAAAAAGAATCCTTCAAGCCCAATACATCCAACAATAATGAGCAAAGAAAATGCCATAAATGTGGAGGTATTGGATACTTAGCCAATAATTGCCTTAAAAAGGCAAAGATTAATGAAATTGTGGAAACAGAGAACCACAATGACAAAGAAGAAGAATCTGACTCTGAAAAAGAGACAGAAGAGTCAGAAAGTTCTGAAAGTGATGAAATCAATATAACTAATGCACAAATTAATAATATTGATATAATTTATGAAGTACTGGATGTTAACTCAAACTTACCACAAGTTGGGACATCTGACACAAACCTGACAAACATACAAGATGCCAAAATGTATAGGACCAAACCTGCAAGAGGAATGGGATATACAGCTGGAAAATCAAGTATAAGTATTGTCATGGTTGATAACCAAGAAGGAAAAGTTAACTTAGATACAGGAGCATATTGCACCTGTGTTGGTAAAAGTTATTTAAAAACCATTGTCCCAGACTGGCAAGAAAAACTTATGCCAATACAAGGTGTCAAATTAAGTAGTGCAAGTGAGAGCATGAAGCCCCTTGGAATAATTGATTTAACACTAATTTTTCCTCATCCCTCACAATGTGTCAGAATCAAAGTAGAGTTCATAGTAATGGACAACTGTACTAGTAATCACTTCATACTTGGGAATGACTACTTATCAATTTATGGTATAGATATCTCTAACCAAAAGGAGAGATATTTTACCATAGGAGACAGCAAAAGACAAAAGTTTGGCTTCTTAAATAACAAAAAACAAATCACAGTTATTAAGAATGAAGAAAAGATTCCAGAAAAGGAACTTTTTATATCTGAACAACTTAAAGAGGCAGAATTCAATCAAGAATTAACAGAAAAAATGAAAGAAAAATTGATTGACCTCTTATTTAAGTAAAAAAATGGCTTTGCAACTGAAAAAGAGCCACTAGGTGCCATATTCGGACATGAACTGGATATAATTCTTCATGTGGAAAAACCTTTCCCACCTCTACTAAGGAGACCTGCTTACCCAGCTAGCCCAAGGGCTAGAGAAGCCTTGGAGGTACACATTGAAGAATTAATGGACCTTGGTGTATTAAGAAAGGTAGGACATAATGAAAAGGTAGAGGTCACTACACCTGTCATTATAACTTGGCATAATGGAAAGTAAAGGATGGTAGGAGACTTCAGAGCCCTGAACACCTATACCATTCCAGAAAGGTATCCAATACCCAGGATCCATGATACATTGACACAATTGTCACAAGCTAAGTTCATCACAGCCATGGATGCCTTAAAAGGTTTTCATCAAAATGTCTTGACAGACAATGCCAAAAAACTACTGAGGATAATACTCCACTGTGGAATTTCTGAATACTTAAGAATGCCATTTGGCATAAAAAATTCACCTTCCCATTATCAAAGAATGATGAATACCATATTTCCTGAAGAATTTCAGAAGGATGGTTAATTATCTATATTGATGATATCATAGTTTGCTCAGAAAATTGGGAAAATCACCTTACAAGACTAGAGAGGGTACTACAGAAAATAGTCCAAGTGAATATGAAAATTTCCTTGAAAAAGTGTCATTTTGCATACAGTGAACTAAAAGCACTAGGAAATGTTGTATCTGGACTTAGTCTGGGCATAGACAAGAATAAAGTAGCAGCAGTACTACTTAAACCAATGCCTCAAACCAAAACAAAAATGCAATCATTTCTAGGATTTGCTGGTTACTATAGACAGCATATAAAGGACTTTGAAAAAATTGCTAAATCCTTGTATAAGCTATGTGACCAACAAACAGTCTATGAAATGACAGAAGAAAGAGTCAAGGCATATGAGGAATTGAAAAATTCCATAACAAATGCCCCATTTCTTCTGATGACAGATTGGAAACTACCCTTCAAACTTTACATTGATGATTGTGGAGAAGGACTGGGTGCTGCACTACACCAGACACAAATTATCAATGATAAACCAGTGGAAGGACCAATTTGATTTATTTCAATACAGATAAAGCCAACAGAAGCAAGATATGGAGCAAGACAAATGGAATACCTCTGCTTAGTGTGGGCTTTAGAAAAATTACATTACTATTTGGATGGAACAGTATTTGATGTGATTACAGACTGTAATGCTGTAAAATCTCTATTAAATATGAAAACTCCAAATAGACATATGCTGAGATGGCAAATTGCTATCCAAGAATATAGAGGAAATATGACTATTGTTCATAAATCTGGAAATATTCATAAAAATGCAGATGGTCTTAGCAGATGGGCTCTAGCAAATACCCCTGACAATCCAGCATGAGTACCACAAGAAGAACACCATATAGAAGGAATATGTGTTACAGACATTGGCACAGAATTCTTTGACCAAGTTAAAGAAAGCTACAAGATAGACAAAAATTGCCATATCTTAAGCAAACTTCTAATGAAACACTGCAAAGACCCATCACTTTCATCAAAACTAGATGAAATATGGAAAAAGGAATATGATGAAGGAAGATTCCACCTCCTTGATGGAATCCTTTACCATAGAACAAAACACACATGTGTTATGGCCTTAACAGATAGAACCCTGATAAACACTATTTTACATGAGTGTCATGATAGTGTTGCAGCTGGACACCTTTCAGAAGACAGAACACTAGAGAGGGTGAAAACCTGCTCTTGGTGGCCAAATTGGAAGAAAGATGTTTCAGAATATTGCCAAACCTGTGACAGATGTCAAAACGCCAACAGAGCCACAGGAAAGAAATTTGGAATGATGATCCAAATCCAAGAACCAAAATCCCCTTGGGAAATAGTTCATATGGATTGGGTAACAGCATTACCTCCAGGAGGAGACAGAAGCTATAATGCATGCCTAGTATTGGTTGACAGGTATAGAAAACCTCCCATGTTCCTACCATGTCATAAAGATGACACAGCTATGGACACAGCCATAATGATATGGAATAAAGCTATTAGCCATACAGGCTTATTCCAGAATATTATAAGTGACAGAGACCCAAAGTTCACTTCAGCATTATGGACAAATCTCCATAACTTGTTTGGGACAAAGTTATCATTCTCAACAGCCTACCATCCTCAGACTGATGGTTTAGCAGAAACAATGATACAGACCTTAGAGGACATGATCAGAAGATTCTGTGCTTATGGACTAGAATTCAAAGATTCTGATGGTTTTACCCATGATTGGTGTACACTAATACCAGCTCTTGAACTGGCATATAAAACATCAATTCATTCTTCTACTGGCAAAACACCAGCAATGCTAGAAAAAGGTTGGAATCCAAGACTTCCTTATGATACCCTCAAAAAGGACTTAGTGGATATACATCCAAAAGCAAGAAGCTTTCAGATAATGCTTGACAAGGCAAGACACCATGCAAACAGATGTATGCAAGATGCTTTCAAATATGCAAAAGAAAGATGGGATAAAAGTCATAAGCCACCTGATTTCAAAATAGGAGACTTGGTCCTAGTATCAACTCTTAATTTCAATAACATAAAAGGCCAAAATAAATTAAAAGATTCCTTTGCAGGACCATTTATGATAAAAGCACTTCATGGACGCAATGCTGTGCAATTGGAACTCACAGGTGAACTAATGAACAAACACCCAATTTTCCCTGTAGGTCTAATAAAACCTTACAGCTCAAGTGACAAGGAGTTATTTCCACTAAGAAATAAACCCCCACTTGAAATTCCCCCCTTGGAAGAAGGAGAGGAAAAGAAAATAGTAAAAGTCCTTAAAGAAAGAAGGAAAAGAAACAAAAAAGAAAGGGAATACCTTGTAAGGTATAGAAATTCAGCTCAAGAAGATGAATGGCTTCTTGAGAAAGATATAACAAATTCTGATAAACTACTAAGAAGGTTCAGACATGAAAGAAAGCCTGAAAAGTAGAAAAGTTAAACATTATTGAGCTTCAAGACTAACAAAGTCTATTGAAGAGGTAGGACAGTGGATGATACCCTAATTACACATATCAGATTGTGGTACAATCTTTTTTGGTGGTAGGGAATGTGAACCTTTGAGATATGACCACATACCCAAAAAGGTCACAAGAAATATTTAATATAATTATACATTAAAAATAAGTACCTTAAAACTACAAAAGTACCATAAATTGGTATAAAACTTGGTTTAACTTAAAAACCAATGAATAAACATGTGAGATAAATTATACCATTGGATTCCCCATGGTAAAATACACATATACCATTTTTATGGCATATCTGTAAAGTCAATATTCAATAAGTTATAAGTAATAATACCTTATAAAAAACACAAATCCCTATTTATTTCAAAACCTAATGAAACAAAATGTAAGATGAAAGGTACCATTGGATTCTTCATAAAATCACACACATAAAACAATAAATAAGCTAAGCTTCAAAACCAATACTTAAGGAATTAAGCTGAGTATATGCACTTTTTTGGTCAATGCATATATTCAAGGATTTTAGCTAATATCTTTTGAAGTATACATGATAGAGTGATGAGCCAAAAATAAAGTCATCACGTGATTACTGTAGGAATACAGAAATGAACTTTATTTCACAAGTCATAAACAAGGTTAAAATCTGTAAGGAATTATTGATTAAAATCAACAGAGCTGTTGACCACTTTGTTGTGAAAGTGGTCCAAACTTAAAAAAAATTAGACAGTTGGATTCTAATAGTTCATTTGTGAAGAATGATGTATTTTTTATTATAATATTCAAGGTATAACCCCTTGAAATCATAGTTTGAAGTTTAAAATATTAAATTTTGACAGAAAAGATGAGTTACAAGAAAAATCATCAAAAATAGAGTTTTGATGATGTAATGAAATGATCTTGGCAGCATAATACGGTTATGCCAGATATCAGAATCCACTCTTTGAATTGCTTTAGCATGTAAATATTTAAAGGTATTAAGGATCAAAGTTTGAGCTTAATTTGATCACTTATGATCACTCACTGTAACCTTAAATTAAGTTTAAAAGTCATATGAGTGACAAAATTGGTGAATACTATTGGTTTATGATTAAAACTAATAAAATCCACGAATCTTGGGGTTCTGCCAAGCCTTTGACATCATCAAACTTAGAGTTATAGTGATAACTCTAAATAATGGTGTAATAATGATGTAATATGGTTTGATCATGATGTAATCATCACCAAAACTTAAATTATTGATCAATTCCAGTGGATATGATCAGTACACGTCTACTAGAAGCCTTTTGTACTCTAGGAGGGAGGTATTTACTATAAATAGAGCTGTTTTTACTCTGTTTTCCCCGCAGACGCATCAAAAACATTAAATCAAATACAATTAAAAAAGGTAATTTCTTTATTTTTTATATATAAAACTTTTATATTATTAAATACCAAAGATCATCTTATTATAATCATCAATTTTGACATGATTGAATCATTTGTTTAATTGTTTTTGTTAAAAATCTCTCTAAAACTCATTTCCACATACAAAATCAAGAATATTTGTAATTTCTCTATTTTTTATTGTAAATACAATTTGTATAAGTTGTATTTACATTATTTGGCGTAAAATATCTCAAAATTATTATATTAAGTATTAAAAGTAGGTTATTTTCTCTTATTATAGTAATTTTCTCCATTATTACTCTTTTAATAATTCTTTAATTAATATAAATAATATTTATATTAATTTATAACTTTAATATTGGTAATATTATTGTTATTTATTGTTTTTTATTAATAAAAAACAATTTTTTACGCCTTTATTATTTTTCTGTAACAATAATAAAGTGCTATTAA
Source organism: Austropuccinia psidii (assembly GCA_023105745.1). Lineage (NCBI taxonomy): Eukaryota > Fungi > Basidiomycota > Pucciniomycetes > Pucciniales > Sphaerophragmiaceae > Austropuccinia > Austropuccinia psidii. Next base: position 7,895,919 of record JALGQZ010000006.1, on the reverse strand, counting down.
ATATATTAATTATTTTATATTAATATATCTATTTTATTATATTATATTTTACAATATAAGTTATATTATCATATGTTATTAATAATATCATTATTTTTACGCCATAAATATAATAATTCTTCATTAGTATAATTATTTTTATCTTATTTATTTCATTTATAAGGACATTCATAGTACAATAAGTAAAATATTAGTAATTTTTACTTATTGTTTCATAGTCAAACCTTACAAGAAATGTGGAATTTTAAGAAGTACGCAAATAGAGATAGGAGATTCAACCTTATTTCCAACCTGGGGAAAAAGTATGTCTAGTCTCAAAGAATATAAAGACTACAAGACCAACCAAGAAGCTCTCAGAAAGATGGTTGGAACCCTTTGAAGTCTTGAAGAAGATTGGAGGCCATGTATATCACCTCAAGTTGACTCAAAAATGGAAGTAAGTTCACCTTGTATTCCATGTGTCCTTATTAGAACCAGTAAAGCAATCAACTATCCAAAACCAACATAAATTTCCACCACTGCCAGTCACATTGGAGGAGCAAGAGGTATGGGAAGTGGCTCAGGTTCTGGACTCAAAACTCATAAAAGGTAAATTATGGTATCTTGTAGAGTGGAAAGGATTCAGTGAAGACCCAGAACAAACAACATAGGAGCCAGATTACAGCCTTACCAACTCACCAGAAATTTTAAAGGATTTTCACACCTTATATCCTGACAAGCCTGGCTCAAATACATCAAGAGTTTGATTTTATGGTGGTTGGTGGGGAGTAGAAGTAGTGAAAGTGAGTTCCTCTCCTGGAATGCACCTTTAAGGGGTTATTCTACCCAAAATTGCTGTAAGCATTAACTTGGCCACTTTGTGAGCACTTTTTCATTCTTTGGACGGGTTCAGAAGGCCTTGCAACATAATACCTTCACGTTTGGACCTTTAATCAAGATATGGCCAAAATCCTTTTTGCTTTGTTTTCTGTTCTTATGATGCCATTAATTTCTATTTAAGAAATTACCTACATCAAGTCATTTTATGGCAAAATTTTTCTTTTCTTTGATGGTGATTGGTGGGGAGTAGAAGTTATTAAAGTAAGTTCCATCTCCTGGTATGAAGCTCTGAGGGTTTATACTTCTTGTAAAACAACACCTTGGCCACTCTGTGAGTAACAAATGCTTGGTTTTATCTTTTCAGAAACTTGATTTCCAAAATAAAGCAACTCACCTCAAGAATGACACCTCTCAGAAGTTTCTTTATTTTTTTTTCTTTAAGCTCCTTTTTCTTAATTATTTTCTTTTTTCACTTGTATAATTCTTCTTTCATTTAAATTTTATTTTATTTATATAAAGCAGAAGCATCCCCTCCCATAGCATGTATTGGGAGGTCTCATGTTTTACTTTTTACCAATAATATTGGGGATGAAAGACAACCAAACAGAAACAAAGCCAAAAAGCTAGTTATCCTTACCGAAATCATAAAAGGCTCTCTGGAATTCATTTATCAATTCATCTACATACCATGCAAACTTGGAATTCATCTGTTCAGAAGAAGTACCAGGGATTATCCTATTATTAGCATATACAATCCCCTCCCTACTATTTGTACAAACCCTTCTGAAAAATCTGGCCACCGAATCTTGAACTTCATTCCCAACAGTTGAATCCTCTCTGAGAACCCTTATTGGCAAATGCTCCCAATTTTAAAACACTTGAGTGGCTGGGGATGGAAAAAGTGCTCAATGGTCTCTTCTTTGGCTGGTTCTGGAAACCAGTTGTAATTGATGGAGGTGAGGACTGGGGATGGTCTGGGATGTGGAATGGGAGATGGATTGTCAGCCTGTGACTCAAAACCAGAGCACAAGCATGACAGCCAAAATACCATAAATCAATGGTATAGCCAAAATACCACCAAAACATGGAACTGAGCCAAATTAGCTCAAAAGGTATCAAAAGAAAGAGGAAACTCACCCCTTTCTGAAAATATAAGTCCCATCACCATAGGACAAGAAATAACAAAGTTATTCCTGCCCAAAGTTATTGCTGAGCATAAACCTTAATTTTCACCTCTCATCTAAAATCTAGAAGGAGAGGCTTAACCCCATCAAACGGGTATTCAAAATGAAGCTCTAAGCCAGGGCTATCCAATGGTGCCAACCAAACTGAGCTAGCACCAGTATAACTTGAGTTATGGTCAAATTCAGGCCAAATAAGGGTGAACAAAACATTCACCTCTCATCTAACTTTTACAGTTTTAGTGTGAGATACCTAAAGTGGGGTCTTTTTGGAAAGAGCACAATCAGGGCTATCTGATGGTGTCATCCATTTCCCCATAACTCAACTACAACAGAAGTTATTGGCCAAACAAGCTTAATACAGCTTTTTGCCCAAACCACGCCAATGTACAAAAATACTTGTACATGGGATAACTTTGTCATATTTAATGATAACCATGTCAAGTTGGGTACCATTGTGTAGAGCTCATATAGAGCTATTCAATGAACCAACTTTGAGCTTGATATCTCAAAAACTGACAGAGTTATGACCATTTTAAGGTCAAAATCCCACCAGCTGTCATATACAGCCTTACCATGGGATAACACCCCATAATCATGAATATGAGGTGTCAACAGACAAAGGAGCATGTTTTTGCTTCAATACCTCATATGTCAGTCAATACTGGGGTCTCATACAGTTTCTGTACAGCATTCTACGCGTCATACACGTCAGAATCAGGCTGTGAGGTCCCCAGATGAAAATTTTCACCCTGTATTGGTGAAAACTGCCCAGATGTGGTTTCAAAACCACATCTGAGCCCAATACAGGTTATACAGGCTGTTTTCAAACCACAAGCCAGTACTAGAGAGTGAAAAAATCTTCACTTCCTCTACGTGGAAAGGTCTAGCACCCTTGCCACCCCATTTCAGGATAAAAAGGAGGCTTTTCACTGCCAGAATTGCTTCTTCATCCTGCTCTTGAATAACCTACGTAGTAAAATGTCAAAAACAGTTTTACTCTTGGTTAATAATCAGGTATACTCTTAATTTAAAGTATTGTAGTCTTTATTATTGTAATCCAACAGGTAAAGCTGCACCCAGGGCTTTCAACAGCGCTCACCACCACTATATTTCTATAGTAAAGCCCTTTAAATTCTTAAATTAAAACTTTTATTATCAATTATATCCTCTTTAAAATTATTTTTACCATGTCACAGTCATAGTTAAAGCTTGTAAATACTCTTATACACCTTTATCATAGACTCAGCCTGACATTTTGGGGGCCTGGCCGTGTTTTTTTTACTTTTTGGACCTTACAAGTGAGTTTTTTCTCTTTTTTTATATCTTATTAACCATTGTTTTATCTTTTTTTAGGCGTAATTTCCACTTTAAAAAATATATTTTATATATTTTTATTCTTCTTTATATACTCATATTATAAAAAGAGTATTTTTCACGTGGCTAATACCCACTGAAAACAATTATTTTTGGCGTGTTTTGTATATAAAAACACATTAGCCACTAATAAGTCCTGTATTCTTGACTGAATAAGGACACCTCTGACTGAAAAACCATCAGTTGAGGCGTGGATTAAGTGTATTGTTGACTCAATAACACTTATATTAAACCACTTATACAGAGTACACTTGAAAACCACAAGTGTATCTGTGGGATACTGGCACACAAACAGTGTGACAGGGTACCAAAAGCTGTAATTCTGACGTGAAATTGTTGATTCAAATCACACTGTCATTATACAGGGGCATACTGTAGTAATATACAAGCCCAGAGGCCATTCTTAGACGTGCAAAACCAGCCTTTTAAGAAGTCTTAACTGACATAAGCCCTCTTTTTCCTGTTTTGATTCAGTGGAAGAAAACTACATCCCACTTGAAACCCAGTCACAGGCCAACACACCAGTGACACCCTCAGAACCAGAGGGAAGCAAGGGTAAAGGAAAAAGGCTTAGTGAAGGCCTCATTACAGCCAAGAAGTGGACACCAATAGCCACTCAGAGGAGTAGAAAACCACGAAACTCTGCTTCAATACAAGGTAAACCAACCTTAACCACTTGTACAGGGAAGATTACAATTATTAACCCAGTTGTAACCTCCAAAGGCAAACTGCCCAAATCAGCAGATAACAAATTTGTACAAGGCACAGTCAAAGGTAAATACCCTAAGAACATAAAGTTTTTGACTGCTTGCAAACACTGATATGTCCCCTGCATGCCTCAGAGACCTTGGCTTCCAAAGGAACCAGCCAGAGGATAGAGCAGGAATGTCTAGAACCAGAAGACCTGAAAGAAGACACATTGGACACAGTGGTGGATGGCAAAACAATGAGGGAGATAATATCAACCTTGCCATTCACACTCCAATTCAACAGAAACCTCAAACCAGAGGACTGGAAGGATATGGATCAAGTTCTTCAAATACACCAACTCCTCAAAGATTTGTTTCAATGGAGCATGGACAACAAGAGGTTCAACCTAGCAACTCACTGGGCAGAACTGGGATCAAGTTGCCAGAAGATCTGTCTCAAAGAGATAGACTTCAAAGACCTTATGGTAATCACCAAGGGTTGGAATCCTACCAGGAAGCACAGACTCCTGGAGGCAAGGGCACAGAGGATAAGGGAGAATCAAGCCACTATCCAAGCTATAGAAGAACAGTTAACCCAGACAGGGCCTACTCAGATTCCTTCAGGTTCACAAGGAGCAAGCCAAATAAGCTCTCCAGTGGCTTCACACCATTCAGAAACCAGCAGATCAGTAGCCAAGAGTCACCATTCTTCACAATTCCAGGAAGTTTCCAGGAGAAGACAAGGCAACAAGGGCAAGAACAAAGCCTCCTTCAACCAGAGGAGGAAAGAGTCAGACCCCATGATCCAGAAGCTGTTAGATTTGGTAAAAGAAGTACACAAGAACCAGAAGTAGTTGTAAACCACTCTAGAATCAGTAGTCCTAGTAATAGAAACATTACCCCCACTCAGACTGAAAATAACATTATCACATCTGAGAGCAACATCAACAGTGACACACTGTGGTTGCAAATGTCCCAATATGCTGAGCAATCTGCAAAGCAGGCTGCAGAATTTGCAGCTGCCCAAGAGAGGATGAGACAAACTCAAGCCTCATTGGAGCAGATAGTTAAAAACCTTCAGGAAGGATATGCTCAACTGAGCAAAGCCTCTGAAGAAACCAACAAGAGACTGAATCAAGTCTCTGAAGAACAACACCATAGCAGCAGGGACAGGGAGTGTCTGAACCAAGACATCAACAAATTGTTTGATGCCTACCATAGCTTGAAGCCCCAACCACAAGGCCAAGCTATGGAGAATCCATATCAACCAAATGACATCAAACCAGATGCCATGTTGTTGAATAAGGCAAGATCTCCATCACAATACCAGGATGGAGATGGCATTTCTTATTCAGAGAAGGAAGCCTTGAAACAGCTTTCTGAGGCCTCAAGCTGGCCCAAATTCTCTGGATCAGGAGAATATGATCATATGGAGCTCATAGATTATATTGATGGACTCTTCATTGATGTACCAAGCATACCAGATTACTGGATCACTGCTAGACTGAACACTGCATTTAAAGGTCATGCAAGTATATGGTACACTGAAATGAAAGAAATCCATGGCAGAAGAAATTGGCCATGGTGGAAGAGTCAAATAATCCAAAAGTACAGTAATGGAACTTGGATATGGCAAAAGACCATGTCATTTGAAAATGACAAATACTCTGTGGACAAAGATCCATATGAGTGGTGTCTTAGACAGTCTAAAAGACTTAAAGCCATTGATCCTCAAATGAGCATTCAAATGAGGAATCATAAACTTCTGACACAACTGCCAGGAGAACTAGAGCATGCAGTAAAGTGCAGATGCAACCAAAATTGCACTCTAGATGATATAGCCAATACCTTACAAGACATAAGGAAAAGGACTAATATAGGGAAATTCACCCCATATAGAAGCAATAGTTTCAAAGAGAAACAACCTTTCAGGGTAGAGATTAAAGACAAACCCAGAGAAAGATTGGCAGAAGTGGCAAAGAAGAAGAACTCTTGTCACAATTGTGGTTCAACAGACCACTATGCCAACAACTGTCCAAAAGCAAAGAAGAAAGTCTATGCTATAGAAAAAGTCCCTGAAGAAGAACCTCCAACAGAGGATTCTGAATCAGACTCTATGGGTGATGCCATCAGAGAACCATCTGATGAAGAGCAAGACCCAAGAGAGGAATTTCTAGTGGAATACCAAGAGGAAACCCCACTAGAAATCCAGGATATACAGTTGGAAGTAGGCATGCCACAAGACACTGCCAACAAAAACTTGTGTAAACATACACAAGATGCACAAACATTCTTGGTTACACCAACCAAAGGAATGGCATATATACATGGAACAGCCACAAAAATGACTGTATGTATTGACAATGCTCAGCACCCACTGATCATTGACAGCGGAGCACACTGCTCCATAGTGGCCAGAAATTATCTGGATAACCACTTCCCAAACTGGGAAAAAGAACTCTTGCCCACCAGGGCAAAGAACTTTAAGAGTGCATCTGGAAAGATGACCTCTATTGGGACAATTATCAAAGAGATAATTATACCCCATAGAAAAGGTAATATCAGACTCAACCCAGAGTTTGTAGTGCTTGAAGATGCCCACATCCAAGGGTTTTTACTGGGAACAGATTACCAGAGGATGTATGGCATAGATATTTACAATAGTAAAAATAGGCATATTACCATTGGTACTAACAAGGAAAAGAAATTTTCTCTTGATATATACCAGATATCTTCTCAGGACCCACTGGAAGAACTTCTGAAAGAATTCAGAGAGGGACAGTTTAGCACTACCCTCACCAGTAAACAAAAGCTAAGTTTACTGAAGATGCTGAGGAAGAATAGACCAGCATTTGCCATTGGTGAAGAACCATTAGGCAAGATCAAAGGCCATGATATAGAACTATATCTGGATGTAGAAAGGCCTTATCCACCCATGTTAAGGAGACCTCCTTACCCAGCAAGTCTGGAAACCAGGAAAGAGATTGAGAAACATATCAATGAACTCCTGGACATGGATGTCATTAGGAAGTTTGGACATAATCAAATAGTGGAAATCACCACCCCTGTCCTAATCACCTGGCATGATGGCAAGTCTAGATTGTGTGGAGACTTCAGAGCCCTGAATAACTACACAAAAGCAGACAGGTACCCTATACCAAGGATACCTCATGCCTTGGATAAACTGGCTAAATCCAAATACATAACCAAGATGGATTGTATGAAAGGCTTCCACCAAAATGGAGTTAAACCAAACTCCATGAAGTTGCTCAGAATAATATGCCATATGGGCATATATGAGTACACCAGGATGCCATTTGGCATCAAGAATGCACCAGCCCACTTCCAAAGGATGATGGACACCATATTTCAAGAAGAAATAATGGAAGGCTGGATGGTAGTATACATTGATGATATCATTATATACTCAGAGACATGGGAAGACCATGTACAATACATAGACAGAGTGCTAAGTAAATGTACACCCATCAATCTGAAAATTTCACTCAAAAAGTGTAATTTTGGCCAACAAGAGCTACTAGCTCTAGGACACAAAGTCTCAGGCCTCAGTCTGGCAATTGACCAGAACAAAGTAGCAGCAGTACTGCAAAAGCCAGTACCAAAAAACATCAAAGAGATGCAATCTTTCCTTGGATTTGCTAGCTACTATAGAAACCACATCAAAAACTTTGCCCACATAACCAGTAGTTTATACAAGTTATGCTCAAAGGATGTAGTTTTTGAAATAACCAAGGAAAGGAGGGATGCTTATGAGAGGATCAAATATGAACTCACTAATGCACCTGTACTCATCTTGCCTGACTTTGAACTACCATTCAAGTTATATATAGATGCAGCATGCAGCCAAGGCTTGGGAGCAGCCCTTCACCAAAGACAGATTGTTGATGGTGAACCAAGGGAAGGTGTAATATGTTACATCTCCAGGCAGCTGAAAGATTCAGAAGCCAGGTATGGGGCCACCCAGACAGAATGTCTATGTCTAGTCTGGGCTCTAGGAAAACTCCATTATTATTTGGAGGGTGCAGTCTTTGAAGTCTACACAGACTGAACAGCCTTGAAGTCTTTACTAAACATGAAGACTACCAATAGACATATGCTGAGATGGCAAATAGCCATCCAGGAGTATAGAGGGAACATGACCATCATATACAAAGAAGGTAAAAGCCATACCAATGCAGATGGCCTTAGCAGATGGCCACTGGACAATGTCAAAAGCAATCCAGCTTATGACCCTGAAGTTGCTGCAAAAATTCCTATCCATTTCATGGAAATAGATAGGAAGAAGAACTTCAGATTCTCTGAATGGGCACCAGGGAGTGGTACCCTTGACAGTGGAAACACTGATTCAGAAGGGACAGAAACCCCCATACTAGGGATAAGTTCCTCAGAACTGCATAATGAATTCTTCAATGCAGTACTTAAATCTTATGCTAAACACAAACAGTGTAGCATACTACTCCAACTACTTCAACAGAAATACAGGAGCCCAGAACTGGAAACCCAGCTGGAGGAACCCTGGTTGAGGGCCTATAAGGACAATAAATTCTTCCTTATAGATGGCCTGATTTATCACAGAGACAAGCACACCAGTGCACTCACAGTGATAGACAGAGACCACATCTCTTTAATCCTGCAGGAATGCCATGACTGCCCCTACATGGGACACATGAGTGAGGACAGGACTAAGGAGAGGGTAGCAAGCACAGCTTGGTGGCCCAAGTGGGAGCAAGAGTTGAGTGAATACATCAACACTTGTGAAAGATGCCAAAAGGCAAATAGAAAACATGGGAAGAAATATGGGTTGCTTCAACACATAGAAGAATCCAAACACCCATGGGAAACCATCAACATGGACTGGGTCACAGGACTTGTCCCAGGAGGCAAAGAAAACTACAATGCCTGCTTAATCATAGTTGATAGGTTCAGCAAGAGAATGAGATGTCTACCATGCCATAAAGAGGACACAGCCATGGACACTGCTCTGTTATTTTGGAATAACATCATATCCACCTGTGGAGTCCCTAAGATCATAATTAGTGACAGGGAACCAAAATTTACATCTGAATTTTGGACCAATTTATATGACATGCTTGGCACCAAGCTTGCTTTTTCCACAGCTTACCATCCACAAACAGATGGCCTAGCTGAGAGGATGATCCAAACAATGGAGGACATCCTCAGGAGGTTCTGTGCCTATGGCATGGAATACAGGGACCATGAGGGATATACCCATGATTGGGTCACCCTCTTACCAGCAGTCCAACTGGCTTATAATACAAGCCAGCACTCTACCACAGGAAAAACACCTGCACTGGTAGAGAAAGGGTGGAATCCCCTGTTACCTGTGGATCACTTGAAGAAAAATCTTCTGACCATCCACCCCACAGCCAAAGACTTCCATGATATGTGGAAGAAAGCCTGTGATACTGCTGCCAAATGCATAGCAGAGGCCAAAGAGTACAATAAGCAGAGGTGGGACAAATCACATATGGAACCTGACTTCAAGGAAGGGGACCAGGTGTTAGTGTCTACAATGAACTTTAACAATCTCAAAGGACCCAAGAAAATGAGAGACTCATTTGTAGGGCCCTTCACTATCATTAAGCTGATAGGGAAGAATGCAGTAGAAGTCAAGCTCACTGAGGAGTTTTCTAGGAAACACCCAGTCTTTCCAGTGAGCCTGGTCAAGCCATACTTCCAAACAGAGGAGGAAAAATTCCCCTCCAGGAAGAAGAACATCACTCCACCAGAAATAGTGGAAGTAGAAGACTCCCCTGGACCTGTGAGTAAAATCATCAGGGCCAGAAAAATCAGACTTAATGGAAAGGATCAGAGACAATACCTAGTCAGATTCAAAAACCAGATAGCTGACAAAGACAAATGGTTGGCAGAGGATGCCATACCAGATGGGAACCTTCATTTAAGGAGATTCAGAGCCTCAAGGAGGACTGAACAGTCTCATCTATAATGAGCCTTTTTTAGAGGGAGGGTATGTCAGCCTGTGACTCAAAACCAGAGCACAAGCATGACAGCCAAAATACCATAAATCAATGGTATAGCCAAAATACCACCAAAACATGGAGCTGAGCCAAATTAGCTCAAAAGGTATCAAAAGAAAGAGGAAACTCACCCCTTTCTGAAAATATAAGTCCCATCACCATAGGACAAGAAATAACAAAGTTATTCCTGCCCAAAGTTATTGCTGAGCATAAACCTTAATTTTCACCTCTCATCTAAAATCTAGAAGGAGAGGCTTAACCCCATCAAATGGGTATTCAAAATGAAGCTCTAAGCCAGGGCTATCCAATGGTGCCAACCAAACTGAGCTAGCACCAGTATAACTTGAGTTATGGTCAAATTCAGGCCAAATAAGGGTGAACAAAACATTCACCTCTCATCTAACTTTTACAGTTTTAGTGTGAGATACCTAAAGTGGGGTCTTTTTGGAAAGAGCACAATCAGGGCTATCTGATGGTGTCATCCATTTCCCCATAACTCAACTACAACAGAAGTTATTGGCCAAACAAGCTTAATACAGCTTTTTGCCCAAACCACGCCAATGTACAAAAATACTTGTACATGGGATAACTTTGTCATATTTAATGATAACCATTTCAAGTTGGGTACCATTGTGTAGAGCTCATATAGAGCTATTCAATGAACCAACTTTGAGCTTGATATCTCAAAAACTGACAGAGTTATGACCATTTTAAGGTCAAAATCCCACCAGCTGTCATATACAGCCTTACCATGGATAACACCCCATAATCATGAATATGAGGTGTCAACAGACAAAGGAGCATGTTTTTGCTTCAATACCTCATATGTCAGTCAATACTGGGGTCCCATACAGTTTCTGTACAGCATTCTACGCGTCATACACGTCAGAATCAGGCTGTGAGGTCCCCAGATGAAAATTTTCACCCTGTATTGGTGAAAACTGCCCAGATGTGGTTTCAAAACCACATCTGAGCCCAATACAGGTTATACAGGCTGTTTGCAAACCACAAGCCAGTACTAGAGAGTGAAAAAATCTTCACTTCCTCTACGTGGAAAGGTCTAGCACCCTTGCCACCCCATTTCAGGATAAAAAGGAGGCTTTTCACTGCCAGAATTGCTTCTTCATCCTGCTCTTGAATAACCTACGTAGTAAAATGTCAAAAACAGTTTTACTCTTGGTTAATAATCAGGTATACTCTTAATTTAAAGTATTGTAGTCTTTATTATTGTAATCCAACAGGTAAAGCTGCACCCAGGGCTTTCAACAGCGCTCACCACCACTATATTTCTATAGTAAAGCCCTTTAAATTCTTAAATTAAAACTTTTATTATCAATTATATCCTCTTTAAAATTATTTTTACCGTGTCACAGTCATAGTTAAAGCTTGTAAATACTCTTATACACCTTTATCATAGACTCAGCCTGACATGGATTCATTGGTAAAGACAGGATAGGCCTCAAAGGGGAAGATTTAGGTGAAGGATGAGGAACTGAACATGGAACTGAACACAAGGAAGGTTGGAAGTTTCTTGGAGTACTGGGAATAAGGTGACCATGGAATTTCTTGGAAGGAGGTTGAGTGGGGGAAGAACTTGAAGAGTGGCCAACCAATGGATTAGTCACCTCAACTTCTTCACTACCTTCAGCATAAGTATCAATTGGTGAATCAGCAATTATTCTTAGTCATTTAACCTCTACTTCATTATTGATACTTGAGATTAGAACCTCTGCACTTGATTAAATTGGCCCTCCAACATTGGTCCACCTGGCAACCTCCTTTGGCCTGAATCCAGTCACTAATTCAAGATATCAGTATGAAGTCATACAAGAAAATCAAAGCACTTGAAGCTTGAATAGCCTGAAGTACCATAAGGAGTAGGAGCCTCAGAGAATGGGAACTCTTTCCCAAAAGACCCATCCTTCTTTTTCCACAAGTATCTCTTGATGGTGGAAAGTGGCACTCCTGGAAGTCAGCATGGCTTCTTTTAAACAAAGAAGTAGTGGTATTTTGAAGAACTTGGGTTAAAATGCTAGAGGAATTGTTTAACCTTCATCAAACACTCAGAAAAAAGTGGATCCAAGAGTTCAACCACCTTGCACCCATAATAGGTTTGGTGAGGATCAAAATGTCTTGAGGAAGCCATTGACCAGGGTGAGCCCAATCAACTGAAGATGCCAGACCCACAAAGGACAGAAGGTGGCAGCAAAGAAGGGGAAGATTAAGTGAGTTCAGTAACTTTGGAACTCATGTCTATGTTCATGAAGGCAAAAGAAGTCATTCAGTTAGATATGCACATCAAAATCCTGAAGGTCATCAATATTTGGGGCCATAATTCCATCTAAAACCCCCTGAAGATCCTCAAGCAACAAGCCAGGACCTCCCCTTGAAGCTCTGGGAGGTCACCCTTCCTTATGGGCCTGGATCACCCTCCATGGGTCCAGGCCATATGGGCCAAAAGGCCCTCATTTGGTCCCTTGGACCCCCTGATACTACAGAAAAATTGGGCCAAGGGGGACTCCAACAGCCTCCATGGACTGCGGACCACATATTACAGACCATGGGCCATAAAAACCCAAAATTGGCCAAAAATTCAAGGAAATAAACAATTGGCCATAGAAAGGCAAGGACCAGAGTGACCATAATTGACCTAAAATGGCCTCAAGGAAGTTTTGGGCCAATCTTTCAAGGAAAATGGGGACAAGACCTCTCATTTCAAGACAATCAAGAGCTACCAGATCAAGAATGACTGCAAGAAAAGTCCCTAGAAGAAAATTGGGCCAATTCATGAAGGCATATATGTTCATATATGCATTCTTCCTCAAATTCTGAGCCAAATAATGTAGTGGAATTTATTTTGGGATACCCCCAAAGCCAATGAAGAAAAAAAAGGTTTACTGGAAGATGACTCAAAGAAAGCATGACTAAAAGAAATAAGAAAATTTTACTTACTCAAAGAAGGGGGAAATTGATGAAAGGAAAAGAGCAAAGAAGTAAAGAAGAGATTTCCAGGATAATAATAAGAGAGAGAGAGAGAGATTTAATTGTGAAGATTTTAGAAAAATGTGGGGATTCGGGGATGACAGTCAACAGTGGCAGGATATTATGGTATTCAGGAGCCCACCAGTTTCAAGAGGGGGATACTGTCACAGCCACTATCCAGGGGTAAGGGCATTAAAACTAAAACCACTCAAACTCATCAAACTAGAAATTCAGTATGTTAATAAGTAACCAGCTTCAGCAAATCCTCTTGCTGAAACATGCATAGTTTGGTTCATCAATACAGCCTGTCAACACTTGCACAGGCTGGATTCACAAGTCTGAAAATTTATGATCACCAAGATCCACCACACCTCTTGCACAGAACCTGTACATCCATTCAAGGGCTGTATTATCCAAATCAATTCAAATCAAGATTTATCTCAAGAAAATTCACTCTTTGGATCAGGGATGGTGGATTCTCAAATATACCAGCCCCTCTTTCTCCCCCTGAGGACCTTTCCTCAGGTAATTAATATATTTGATTAATCATTCAGTAAATAATCTTACTATTATTTTTGGAATATTATGTTTATTGTTTTTGGGTTGGTCTTTGCCTTTTCCTCACCTGTTCAGTAGAGTTAAGGTGGCCATATCCTTATTAACCCTTCTATTTCTTTCTGACAGGTTGAGACAGTGGACTTGGAATTGTTCATGGTTGGCTCTTATATTTTTTACTCTTATTTTATTGTTTCTTCTTTCTTATATATCTTTCATTAGAATTTCCATTGTTTTACACTCTTAAGTGTATTCCTCCTTCTTCCATCTGAGCCCTCCATCACTGTAAGGTTTGACTATGAAACAATAAGTAAAAATTACTATTATTTTACTTATTGTACTATGAATGTCCTTATAAATGAAATAAATAAGATAAAAATAATTATATTATCAATTAAATATGATAATATAATTGATATTATAAAATATAATATAATAAAATAAATATATTGATATATTGAATGGCACTTTATTATTGTTACAAACAAATAATAAAGGCGTAAAGAATTGTTTTTTATTAATAAAAACCAATTAATAACAATAATATTACCAATACTAAAGTTATAAATTAATATAAATACTATTTATATTAATTAAAGAATCATTAAAGTAATACTAAAGAGAAAATAACCTACTTTTAATACTCAATATAATAATTTTGAAATATTTTATGCCAAATAATGTAAATACAACTTATCCAAATTGTATTTACAATAAAAAATAGAGAAAATTACAAATATTCTTGATTTTTACGTGGAAGTGAGATTTTAGAGAGATTTTTAGCAAAAACAATTAAATAAATGATTTAATCACGTTAAAATTGATGATTATAATAAGATGATCTTTTGTCTTTAAAAATATAAAAGATTTATATATAAAGAATAAAGATATTACCTTTTAATTCAATTGATTTGATGTTTTTGATGCGTCTGAGGGGAAAACGGAGTAAAAACAGCTCTATTTATAGTAAATACCTCCCTCCTAGAGTCCAACAGGCTTCTAGTAGACGTGTACTGAGCATATCCACTGGAATTGATCAATAGTTTAAGGTTTGGTGATGATTACATCATGATCAAACCATATTACATCATTATTACACCATTATTTAGAGTTATCACTATAACTCTAAGTTTGATGATGTCAAAGGCTTGGCAGAACCCCAAGATTCATGTATTTTATTAGTTTTAGTTATAAACTAATAGTATTCACCAATTCTATCACTCATATGACTGTTAAACGTAATTTAAAGTTACAGTGAGTGATCATAAATGATCAAATTAAGCTCAAACGTTGATCCTTAATAACTTTGAAGATTTACACACTACAGAAATTCAGAGAGTGAATTCTAATAGCTTGGCATAACCGTATTAAGCTGCCAAGAGCATTTAATTACATAATTAAAACTCTATTTTTGATGATTTTTCTTGTAACTCATCTTTTCTGTTGAAATTGAATATTTTAAGCTTCAAACTATGATTTCAAGGGGTTATACCTTGAATATTATAATACAAAATACATCATTCTTCACAAATGAACTAGTAGAATCCAACTGTCTACTTTTTTTTAAGTTTGGACCACTTTCACAACAAAGTGGTCAACAGCTCTGTTGATTTTAATCAATAATTCCTTACAGGTTTCAACCTTGTTTATAACTTGTGAAATAAACTGCATTCCTGTATTCCTACAGTAATTACGTGATGACTTTCTTTTTGGTTCATCACTCTATCATGCATATTTCAAGAGATATTAGCTAAAATCCTTGAATATATGCATTGACCAAAAAAGTGCATATATTCAGATTAATTCCTTAAGTATTGATTTTGAAGCTTAGATTCTTAATTGTTTTATATGTGGAATTTTATGGAGAATCCAATGGTACCATTTATTTCACATTTTGTTTCATTGGTATTTGAAATAAATAAGGATTTGTGGTTTTTATAAGGTATTATTACTTATAACTTATTAAATATTGACTTTACAGATATGCCATAAAAATGGTATATGTGTATTTTACCATGGGGAATCTAATGGTATGATTTCTTTCACATGTTTATTCATTGTTTTTTAAGTTAAACCAAGTTTTATGCCAATTTATGGTATTTTTGTAGTTTTAAGGTAATTTTTTTTAATGTATAGTTATATTAAATATTTCTTGTGACCTTTTTTGGGTATGTGGTCATATATCAAAGGTTCACAATCACTGAGTGCCATTCCCTCTTCACCTTTGAAGAGCACCTGTGACATCCACCTGTATTGGATTATTTTCAACATTATTGAAGCTTTAGGATGAGACTTTGATTGAAAATCAAAGTTTAAGCTGGCTTATCCACAATTTGGACAGGAATAACAAACTTCCAAAGGGTAAATCCCCCTAAAAAGGCTTTTAATGAAGGTTTCAAGATCTTTCAAAGCTTAAGCATTAAATTTATAAGTGTTAAAACCTTATCAAAAGTTAACGTTTGGTGTGTATTGCTATTTTACCTGGAAAAATAGAAATAACTTCAAAAATTTATCAAATATTCAATTCTTGATGAATTTGCTTGAAAATTTCACACAGATTACAATTCAATGTTATCGGTGTATACATCAAATTTTAAGTCTCCTTTTTGAACAGGATTACTTGTTAATTAGCCTTGAAATTAACTCTTCATTTATTCTTAAAGAAAATTAAGATTTATTTAAAAATTAATTAAAAATCCATTTTACAAGATTTTCACCTGAAACTTTATTTTCAAGATTTTCATGTGCTGAAATGTAATATCAATAAACTAAAAATAATTAACCTAAAAGAGGATCAGAGTAACTTGAGCTTGGAATGAAAAATAAGTTACCTTCAGTTAAGAACCTTATTTTTAAGCACAGTTTTTCACTTTTGACCTGAGCAAACCCTTTATATCCATTACTAATCATGAGAGCTTCTCTTAAGACATAAAAAGAGCCTTTAAATAACTGTTTTTTTCCATCATCATCATTCAATCAATTAGAAATTTTAAAAAGGTAATATTTTATTCAATATAAAATTTCATATTGTTGAAGGAGCTCTTAAGTTATTTTAGTCTTTATAGATTATAAATGAAGAATTGAATTCCTAGAGTTTAGATCATATTGTTTCAATAACCAATAATAGATTTTACTATATGAAATTTTTCTCTTAAAATATCTTTTAAAACCATGAATTTTCTTCAAAAAGTATTGAAATTTTCATTTATCATAAAAAAGCTGTTTTATGCCATTAAAATATTGTTTTTTGGTGTGTATTTAGCTTATAAAAATTCTTTAATAATATAACTGTTGCTTTTTTACTTATTGCATTAAATAAATATTATAAGTAAGTTCTCTCTGAATTTACATATCTTTTTCATATAGAATTTCTCTAGAAGCTTTATATATGAACAGTGTGTGTGATATTTCTTTTATAAAGGATA
This sequence comes from Austropuccinia psidii, assembly GCA_023105745.1. NCBI lineage: Eukaryota > Fungi > Basidiomycota > Pucciniomycetes > Pucciniales > Sphaerophragmiaceae > Austropuccinia > Austropuccinia psidii. The sequence goes on along the minus strand of JALGQZ010000006.1, from coordinate 7,878,871 downwards.
TTTATAGGGTTTTGGAAAGCCCACATAAGCCCTGAAATGTTTTTACTGAAAACTTATATGTTTTTGTCATAAATTGGTGAAAACACATAAGGAGTGTTTTTTTTATCAAAATGTAGCTAAATGCGCCTGTATTGGGAAAAACCCATTCATATAATTTTAATGAAATTGTTGCTTTCATAAATGGCATAAATTCCATTGTTGATTCCATTTATTAAATTATGAACTGCCATAAATGGAATTTCTATGTCATTGCTGATGCCATTTATGGCACTTTTAATTCTATAAATCACCTTCTTATGTCATTGTTGATTCCATATATGGTACTGGTAATACCATTTATGGCATTGACATGTCATTGTTGAAACCATTTATGCAATTTCTATGATGTTGTTGATGCCATTTATGGAATTTGTATTTTGTTTTTGATGCAATTCATGGCACTGTAAGAAATTCCATCAATGGAATGAATGAAACTTTTAATGCCATTATTGGCATCTCAATGGCACTGTAAATTCCATTTATGGCATTATTGTGTGATTGTTAATGCCATAAATGACATTTTTAATGCCATAAATGGCAATTTAGATTCCGCTAATGCCATAAATTACATTGCTAATTCCATTGATTTCATAAATGGAATTTACAATTTCCTGACAAACATGAATGAAAAACATAAAAATAGCACTTTTTGGGCCTACAATTGTCCCAGAAAAAAAATCTCAAAATTTTGGGTTTCCGGGTTTGGATTCTCAAGATTCTTTCCTTCATTTTTGAGAAAAGTATGGAAATCCATAAGTAGAAACATTTTTAATGGTTTTTTTTAAAAAAATATGCCAAATTGGAGGAATTTGGCAAAAAGAAATTTTGGGAATCTTGAAATCCCATGTTGGAAAGAATATGGCAAAAAAATTGAAAAATTCCCAAAAATTAAGCCTGAGGATTCTTTTTTAAAAAATAGGCCATTTACACATTTTTACCATAAAGCTACATGATTTGGCCATAAATTGGTAAAAACACATAAGCTTATGGTAAAGCCACGTAAGCACCATGAGAAAGCTGGCTACAACTGGCAGCAGGTGTTGCATTTGGAAAATGACATAGGAAATAAGTTTTAAATATGTTTCAACCTGAATTGAAATTGAAATTCTAAAATAGAAGATTTGGAAGAAAAAAAGCCACACCTGCAAGCCTCCAAATTTCAATTGAAAACACTGATTATTGTTCGACCAGTATTGTTAGTTCAAAATATAAGCAATACTGATTTTAAAAACAAGCCATGTCTTCTAGCCTCAGCTGGCTATTTCTATATCTAATCTCATTACTTCAAAATCATAATATATGTTACTGTAAAAAGCTCCAACTTAAGAATGATATTTACTTTTTTTAATTATTGCATAGAATGAGACCACAGTATTAGCTAAATACAATATCCTTCAAATTCATAATAAGATTGGATTGCTCTAAAACTTCACTATCTTCAGAAGTAATTTTAAATTCCCCATTGAATCCTTGAGTTTTTTTTATCCCCCCCTCAAAATGTAGGAATATTTCTCAGGAATATGAAAATTTATATCTTTGTCTTTTTAATGGACATTTAATGCAAAATATTACTGCTTATTTCCTTCAAGATTCTTTGAAGTCCAAAAAATTCCATATATTGAGACATAAAAGTACCTCATTCTTCATAGGGAAAGTCTTTCTCAAGATCAAATTCTATTACAGAATGGGATATTTTATTTTAGTAGTTCTGAATTTCAATTAATAAGCCTTAATAAAAGAATATATATCTTCTTGATATCCATTTTTAAAAACTAGGTGGTACAAGATATTCATCTCTATTTGTGAATCTCAAAGCAGGGTATTTGAAAGGTCACAAAATCAGGTTGAATAATAATTTATCTTCTTCCCTAGTAATATAGAAATGATATTTTTGTCCTTATATCTCAATATTTCTATCATTTAGTTCCTCCATACATAGGCCATGTAAGAATCTACTCAATGTATGATTTCTTTGTTATTGATCTTAACCCTTCATCAAAATCGGCTATCAAAAAGAATTACTTAAAGAAACTACCAATCAAGGATATATATTTTTTGATTATTAATTTTATTTCCCACATAATAACTCAAATAAATTTATTTGGACATTTTTGTAATTAATACTTGAGAAATGAACTGAGAAGTTTTAAGAATGAGAATGAAAATGCACTTTACAGAATCTTAGAGATGTTGATATAGTATCTTAAAGTTTTGATCCTTAACTTTTATAAAAGTTTCTGTACTCATTTACTTTATTAAACTTTTACTTGACATTCTTCTTGATTAGAAAGACTCTTTGTGTAATATCAATATGCAATATCTTCAAGCTTTCAATATACTGTTTTCTACTGATATTTTACATGAATAACTGGAAAAATATTAATAGGGAGTATATATTCTTCATTGAAAATGGGTATTTATATATAAATAATCATAATCTGATGATTATATCTTGTCAATTAAATTTTTTCATTCATAAGAGTTTGTAATATCACAAGTCGGATTTGATATTTGAAGTAAGGATGACCCATGGATCTGCTGAATATTTTTTGAAAACCTTCAAGAGTTGATTAATGAAGATTATGTCATTTAAATTTAGAAATTAATAATAATCTGAGCTTTCCAAGATTACATTTTTCAGGCTAAATTAAGTTGTGGTTTTTAAAATGACTTTGTTTGAACTAATTATTATGGAATATATCATTTCAAGATGGTGAATAATCTTCATTGCAGGGAATATAATGATGTGATACAGTAAAATATCCTTAATTAAAAAGCTTTTTGATTTTATCTTGAAATATCTATCATCTAAATAAAATTCTCTTATAATTTACAAGAGCATAACTTGATACAACAATAAATTTTGACATCATCATTCAAATGATTATAAAGGGTCAAGTTTTTTGAGAGTTTGGAGATAAAACTAAATGAATCTTAGAAAGGCATACTTTATTGTATTTGGAATGAAAATATCTGTTAGTAAATGATATCCAGTAAGATAAATCATAACTTCATACTTACAACTTAATTTATGGCAACAGAAAAAGCACTCCATCTTCTGAATCCAAAGGTTTTGATGAGTTCTTGTAGCTATAAAATGACCTTGAATATTGTCTTGGGATATAAAAATGAATCTTTAAGATTTAGTTAAAACTACTCTTGCATTCAAGCAGGTAAGCTATTTGTAAGGATTTTCATGCTTATTGACATTTGTTAGTGGAGTGAGTATTCTTATCAATAAGAAATATGTTTTTGAAACTTCCAAATTATTTCCTCAATGATTGCAAATTGTAATCAGGGACTACCACCTTCTTGCATAAATGTGATCTTAGAGTTCCCAAGGTGTGATTATTCAGGGGGAATGGTATTCCCCTTAAACTTCATAGATGCTCACAAAGTCCACTCACAAGAACAAAATTCAGGAAAAGAATTTCCAGAAGATTTTTTAAGGAAGCTTTTTGAAAGATTAGGAATTTTTGATTTAATTGAATCTGATTTTGCTTATAATTCTGTATTTTTTCCATACAGTATTAAGCTCAAATATGGAAAATCTGGGATTATTTGAAGTATTTTGATTTGGGTAGCTTTTAATATATTACATCCACAATATCTCTTAAGCTTATCTTTCAAAGCAATTTTTGGAAGACTGACTTGTTGAGATGTGCTGGCATTTTTCATAAAGGTTAATATGTATTAATAATAATTCAAATCAAATCAAAAAACTCTCACATGTGTTTTTATTTTTATTTTCCAGGATCACCAGGTGATTTATTTTCTCTCCAGCCCAACATTAATAAACTGAGGGGGTGGTCCATAGTTGAAAATAACTTCAGATAAATGTTGAGAAATGTGAATAGTGGGTTTTGGATTTATATTTGGGTCCCAATTTCCCAATATGCTCTGGCAATAGTGAACTATCAACTTGTCAAATAAAGCTATTTGAGACGTTTTAGATGAGTGGAAAATTGAAATCTTAACAAAAGAGACTAAAGTGGAAGTGGTTGAAAGAAGTAGAGAGATTTTAATCTGTTTCATGATTCCATTTTGAGATGAGGAATAAGACTATATGTACTGTATATAAGATGAGACAATAAGTAGCCTTTGGGGTTCCGCATGAGGACATTACCATATTTCTGGGTATATGGGTTATCCATGATGGAAGGATAATCTTCTGGTTAGCTTCATGTATAAACTCAAGCTCCTTGGTGGTTATATTCAGTTTTGTCTTGGATTCAGCCAAGGGTGGTGAAAAATCAGATATGTCTTTTTGATGAGAGAGAGATGAGTATTCCTATGTGGAAGATCTGATTAAGTTAGGATTATTAATTCTATCTGACTCCTTTGAAAATGTACCAGGTGAGAATTTCAAAATTTCTTGGGATAATGATGAAGTGGCACTTGGATAAACTTCCTTTTCCTTTCCTTTACCAGATGATTTTTTCAGTATTTCCTCAGGAGAGCTTTCTTATGAAATTTGTGATGACCTTCTTAGTTGAGAGATTGATGGAGAGTGAGGGCTTGACAGAAGGTTTTAGCCTTTGGGGCTTCTTGGATAATCCTTGGAGCTTGGCTTGTGTACCACTTGACATTTGGGTGATGGACCTGATATCTGAATTTGACTCTCTTTCCATTCTTGAAATCTTTCAGTGGAACTGTATAATGATTCAAACTCTGAATTCTTTCAGGGTGCCCTGAGTGTTAACTTATATATTTTGGAAGTACCAGTGTTTTCAAGTGTTTCAGTGTTCTTCCTTTTTAGTTTTCATGAATTTGATGCTGAATTTCCAAATGATGAAGTATTGATGTTTCTTTTTGTGGTTCTTTCCTTTAATGATGAGCTTTCTCAAGCATTTTAAATTTTCAGATATTTTAGGCTATAATCCCTCAGAAGACTCAATAAAAAAGTATGCATAGCATCAATAGTCATCATTTTGGACTGGTTCCAGTAAGGAAGTTCTCCAAAATAGTGTAATGAGATCCATGTTCTGCTAAAATTTCCTTTTTTGGTTAGTTGTGGCTATTTGAATCCATTGAGTAATTCCTCATTTTGGCTGATCTTGATCCATTGGGGGCCAAGAGGTTTTGTAAATATTTTGAATATCTCTAATGGGTAAATTATAATGTGCACAAAATAGATTTTATGAGTGAGATTCCAAACCTCCAATATTTTGGAGGGCTGGAATATACCCAATAAGCAAGATCAGGGCAGCTTTAATGAGAGGTACATTGTTTAATCTGGCTGTTGGAGTAAAGCAGAAAAATATCCACAGTTCATGGAGCTTAGAAACAAGAGGCTTCAATAAGTTTTTCAATTGATCAGAGGTGGGCTCTTTGAGCATTGGAGTGAACCTGTAGAAAAATAGGTTTTGATACTGATATATTTGTTCAGGAGGAAGATTTAAGCAAATCAAAGAAATAAAACCTATTGAAATACTCCTTGAGCTAATAATGGATCCATGTGGGTTTGTCCAGTCAATATACAAGCCAAAAAACCAAGTTAGCAGGATTATCAGTGAGCTTGAAATTTTAATTATTGAATTTTTTTCCAAACATGGCCATCTGATATGTCAGAAAAAAATCTTCTTTTCCATAACTTGATTTCTGGAATGCCTCCAGTGCATTTTCAAAGGTAGTAATCATAAGCTTGTTTGAGATCCATTTTTTTAAAGATTGGAAGTGGAATTTTTTGTGGGTTTTAGTTTTTGGTTGTTTATATTTTGATGATATAATGAGGTGTTTCCTTTTTGTTGGTGTGCATATTTTCCATAAACAAGCTGTAAAAATTGAGGTATTTTCAAATCTTAATGACGTTTGGTTGCAAAAACATTCTTTTTATCTAAATATGAATATAGGAAAAAGCCTGTTTGGCAACATATGTGGGTCTTGAACGAACTCAAGAGGTGAAATATTGTTTTGAGATTTTTCAGAATTTTGGGAATTTCAACACTTAAATCTGGTGTTTTTTGAATTTTCGCACTTGTTTCAATCTTCTTTTGTTCCAATTTGATACTTTTTTTCACATTTATGGTCACTAATGTGCTTGTGAATGTTGTCATGTAAAATTTGAATGGTAGATAAAAGTACTGTTGGATTCTGATACAGGTAAAAGGGCAATGGAATGCTAGTTCAAAAATAAATGTTCTCAATATTGTGTAGTAGGTTGGGGATTTTTCATGCATTGATAGGAAGGTGTGGATGTTTTTCAGCTAAAGGTAGAATGAAGGATATCTGTGTAGAATTGAGAAATAAATGAATAAAAAATTTATCTTAATATAATTTGAATAATAAAATGTGATGGATAGGTTTGAAAAAGAATAACCAACACTATGATGTGAGTTTTATTCCTGAGACAGAGGTCCATTCCTCTGGGGTAGATTATAAGCTTTCTCATTCTAAAATATAAAATATTTGAACAGGGTAATCCTTTAAGTAATGATGAATTTTCATTTTTTATTTTTCTATGATGTACACTCACCTGGAGGCTTTCAGTCAACTCCTTGGTATGTATTAACCCCAATTTGGCAAACCTCTAGGATACAAGTGGGGCATTTGCAAATATAAATGTTTCCAACTCTTTTCTAATTTATATATGGCCTTGGGTATTATTATTTGATTTGTATGGTGATAACTTTAAAGGATATAGACTCAATTGAAATTTGAAACCTCAAAATGTTTGAAAGGTATATGATTTTTATTAAAAGGATTATCTATAATATTTGGTTCAAGCCAATTATTAGAATTAATTGTAAAAGTATTCAACTATTTTTGTGAGATATTTTTTGAAAGGGGAAATAAGTCTGGAAAGTTGCCATTGATATTGAATTTAGACTTTCAAAGGCATGTATGAAATCTGTCATCAATTTCATTAAGATTAGTGAAATTCATATAGTAAATGTCTGCTCAAAGATTATGCTTTCATTTTGAAGAGGCTTTTTGGCTCTTTATTTTCTTATTTCAGGTAATTAATACAATTGATTCATATAAATGATTTATGAATAGGTATATGTCAATCCAAAAACTTCTAACTGTTTTGTTTGAATAATTCCACTCAAAAATTTAGATAAATCTCACATTCTTTCAATTTTCTGGCACATGTCTTTGGGATTCAAGTGGAAATACTCTTAGCTGTTAGTGATTTGGAACTTCAATTCAAATATGATTTCTAAGCTGATATAAAATTAAAAAGATATAATTTATATCTTGGATCTGATATGTGGAAAAAAACAGTAAAAAAAATTTGGGACAAAAGCAAATGTTTTCAAGACAAAGAAATTACAAAAGAAAGTTGGTTTTTCATGCTGGGAAAGATTTTCAAGAGTGGAAATTATGAATTGTTTCTGTTTGTATATATGAGGACTGGGTAACAGTTGGAAATATGGTCATAGATCTGAGTTTATCAATGGAAAGTGAGAGGTCAACCGGCTCTTGAAGTTTTAGGCCCCTTCTTTCCACCTCTGTTAATGATGCCAAAGCTTCTGGTGCTACCCAATCGGATGGGATATTATTGGGTATCCTTCCAAATCCTTGAGCTTTTGGGATATAAGGGTCTGATGTAAGCTGTTGTATTTTGTTATTGCATTCCATTTTGGATCTTGGATTATTGGAAAGCTGTTTGTAGCCCTCATAAAGAATTTTGAAAAGTTCACCTATTTGTTTGTATCTCCAAGAAATTGAGGGAAGTGGCTGGCCAGGAGATTCTTTCTCCACATCAGAAATCATTCCATCTACCAAAAAGACTGCAGCTGCTCTTGGATGATCATTGAGGATGAGTTCTGATGCCACTTCTTGGCAAATCTGCTTTTTGTTATTCTATGATTTTAGATATGGTAAGTTGATTTAAGTTCATATTACACTTAATGGAATCTGATATAAAAATTGAGTACCTTTTTATTGGAATTCCTCAAGCTACCAGCTTTTCCACTTGTTGTGGATTCCTTTAATGCAGGTGGGTTTTTCTTCTTCCATATAGAGTTCCTTCCAAGGAGCCATCTATCAACAATTGAAATTCAGATGGCCTGGTTATTCACATCCTCTTTTACAACCATGCCAATAGCTTAACTCCCAAGAATGAAGAAGAATAGACATGGTGGATGTATTGCAGGGTGATGAGGGGGGAGAGCTCTAAGGAAAGTTACAGTGGGGGAAGCCAGACTTTTTGAAAAGAGAATGGCCATGGGAAAGCCATTCTTGACTGTTTGAATTTATGGCTTGTGCTGAAAAGCTTCTAACTGAGTATTGAATGGGAGGAAGAATTCTGTACATTTCTTTCAATGAGAATTTCTGAATGAACTTCTTTTAATTCTAAATAAGATTTCCATATGCCCTTTCAGCTCAATCCAAAGAGCCTTTGATGTGGACTGTGTATTTCTCCTTAAAAGCTGAAAAGTGGTTCTCCAAACTTTGAATCTCTTCTTCAGTTGGTGAAGTTAGAAGTAAGAAGGAGGGGTGTTGGATTCCCAACATAGCCTTAACACAATCCAAAATTGTTCTGGCCAATCCTGTAATTGCAGATGGGTTCCCCAAGTTTCCAGCATGTCTTGATAGACTTTGTGATAATTGTGAATTTTTCTTTTTTTCTTTTTGCTTGTAATATTGACCAAGAATAAAAAGGGCAGCTGCATGGTAAGAGTTTGGATTTTCTACAGGAAGAGGTACTTCTGTGGGGTTGGTAGATGTTCCTGGAGCTTAAAGTTTAGTGTTGAATGGAATAAAGATCAGGTGGAGAAAAATGAGATAGTCATATTACAATTAGAATAATAAATTAAAAGAAACCTTCCTTACCTTCTGAAATTTGTCTTTAAGACACTTTTGAAAGATTTACTTTTCAAATTAACTGGATGATTATATTAGCTTTATGAAGGTTGGATAGTTGAAAAGAAAAAAAACATTTCTTAATGAGGAATCTGATCTAACAGGTTAATTATATTTCATGAATGATTAATGGGGATGATTTTTCATCCCTCTCTGTAATATTGGAAGACCCACTTTTTCAAGAATGAACCAGTTGAATATTCAAATGAAATCGGGTTTTGATAAACTTTTGAAAAAAATTTGAAATAAAAAGATAGGTAGTATATATTTGGAAGGGAAAAATTGGTAAAGTGAATTATGTTTTTGGGAAATTTTGTAGGGGTAGTGTAGGAATATGATTGGTAAATTTAATGAAAATAATTGAATTTGAAGTGGTTTATCTGTAAGGACTTACATTAGTGCATATAATAAGTTGAATTTTAAATTTTAGAATTTCTTTCAACATTAAAAGGGTCTGTTTAAATAAGATTTCACTATCATTCAAACTTAATTAAACCCTAAAGTGCAGAATTCAATAGAGAAATATTTGAGTTCAATACACAAAATTTGAACATTTTAGTTTAAATAAAAACAAAATGATGGATGTGGGCTGTGATACTAAATTTTATTGCATATATATTTTCAATATCAATGAGGGCTATAGTGACAAACATTTTGTCTAAATTATTCAGGTAAGCTAAATTTGGGAGGGTAATGTAAGGGATTGAACTTGGATTCAGCTTTGACACAAATTGAAAATGACTTTGGCCTTATGACCAAATTATGTCAATCTGAGTTCCAAGCTACATTCACACCATTTCTTCAACCCATATATATATATATTCCAAGAGATTTACCCTTTTTTTCAAACTCATCTTTGCCAATTTTGTAAGGTTTCACTATGAAACAATAAGTAAAAATTACTAATATTCCACTTATTGTACTATGAATGTCCTTATATATAAATTGAATAAGATAAAAAATAATTATAATAAAAAGAATTATTATAAATATGGCGTAAAATAATTATATTATTAAATAAATATAATAATATATATAAAATAAATATAATAATATAAGATAATTAATATATTAAAAAGCACTTTATTATTGTTACCAAAAAATAATAAAGGTGTAAAAAATTGTTCTTTATTAATAAAAAACAATTAATAACAATAATATTACCAATATTAAAGTTATAAATTAATATAAATACTATTTATATCAATTATAGAATGATTAAAAGTAATGATAGAAAAAAATTATTATAATAGGAGAAATAACCTACTTTTAATGCTTAATATAATAATTTTGAGTAAATTTACGCCTAGAAATGTAAATAAAACTTATTTAAATTGTAGTTACAATAAAGCTTAAGAGAAATTACAAATCTTCTTGATTTTATGTGGAATTGAGGTTTTTGAGAGAAATTTAAACAAAACAATTAAATAATTGTAATAATCACGTCAAAGATGAAGATTATTATGAGATGATCTTTGGTCTTTAATAATATAAAAATTTTATATATGTAAAAAGGAATTTCCTTTTTTATTTAATGATTTAATGTTTTGTAAGCATCTGAGGGGAAAACAGCGTAAAAAGAGCTCCATTTATAGTAAATAACTCCCTCCTAGAGTCCAAAAGGCTTCTAGTAGACGTGCACTGATCACCATATTATCTCATTCTTATGCCATTATTTAGAGTTATCACTATAACTCTAATTTTGATGATGTCAAGGCTTGGCAGAACCCCAAATTTCGTGGATTTTATTAGTTTTAATCATAAAATAACAGTATTCACCAATTGTATCACTCATATGACTGTTAAACTTAATGTAAAGTTACAGTGAGTGATCATAAATGATCAGATTAAGCTCAAACTTTGATCCTTTTTAGCCTTTAAGACTTACACGCTAAAGCAATTCAGAGAGTGAATTCTAATAGCTTGGCATAACCTTATTATTCTGCCAAGAGTATTTCATTACATCATCAAAACTCTATTTTTGATGATTTTTCTTGTAACTCATCTTTTCTGTTGAAATTTGATATTTTAAACTTCAAACCATGATTTCAAGGGCTTATACCTTGAATATTATAATAAGAAATACATCATTCTTTAAGAATGAACTAATAGAATCCAACTGTATACCTTTTTTAAGTTTGGACCACTTTCACAACAAAGTGGTCAACAGCTCTGTTGATTTTAGTAAATAATGCCTTACAGGTTTTAACCTTGCTTATAACTTCTGAAATGAACTTCATTTCTGTATTTCTAAAGTAATTATGTGATGACTTCATTTTTGGTTCATCACTCTATCATGCATATTTCAAAAGATATTAGCTAAATTCCTTGAATATATGTGTTGACCAAAAAAGTGCATATATTCAGCTTAATTCCTTAAGTATTGACTTTGGAGCGTAGCTTCTTAATTGTTTTATATGTTGAATTTTATGGAGAATCCAATGGTACCATTTATTTAACATGTTGTTCCATTGGTCTTTGGAATAACTAAGGATTTGTGTTTTTTATAAGGTATTGTTACTTATAGCTCATTAAATATTGACTTTACAGATATGCCATAAAAATGGTATATGTGTATTTTACCATGGGGAATCCAATGGTATAATTTATTTCACATGTTTGTTCATTGGTTTTTAAGTTAAACCAAGTTTTATGCCGATTTATGGCATTTTTGTAGTTTTAAGGTAATTATTTCAATGTATAATTATTTTAAGTATTTCTTGTGACCTTTTTGGGTATGTGGTCATATCTCAAAGGTTCACATTAACCACCACCAAAAAGGATTGTACCACAATCCAATATGTGTAATTAGGGTATCATCCACTGTCCTACCTCTTCAATTGACTTTGTTAGTCTTGAAGCTCAATAATGCTTAACTTTTTTATTTTCAGGCTTTATTTCATGTCTGAACCTTCTTAGTAATTTATCAGAATTTGTTATATATTTCTCAAGAAGCCATTCATCTTCTTGAGTTGAATTTCTATACCTTACAAGGTATTCCCTTTCTTTTTTGTTTCTTGTCCTTCTTTCTTTAAGGACTTTTACTATTTTCTTTTCCTCTCCTTCTTCCAAGGGGAGAATTTCAAGTGGGGGTTTATTTCTTAGTGGAAATAAATTCTTGTCACTTGAGCTGATAGGTTTTATCAGACTTACAGGGAAAGCTGGGTGTTTGTTCATTAATTCACCTGTGAGTTCCAATTGCACAGCATTGGGTCCATGAAGTGCTTTTATCATAAATGGTCCTGCAAAGGAATCTTTCAATTTATATGGACATTTTATGTTATTGAAATTAAGGGTTGATACTAGGACCAAGTCTCCTATTTTGAAGTCACGTGGTTTGTGACTTTTATCCCATCTTTCTTTTGCATATTTGAAAGAATCTTGCATACATCTGTTTGCATGGTGTCTTGCTTTGTCAAGCATTATCTTAAAGCTGCTTGCTGTTGGATGTATATCCACTAAGTCCTTTTTGAGGGTATCATAAGGAAGTCTTGGACTCCAACCTTTTTCTAGCATTGGTGGTGTTTTTCCAGTGGAAGAATGAATTGATGTTTTATATGCCAGTTCAAGAGCTGGTATTAGTGTACACCAATCATGGCTAAAACCATCAGAATCTTTGAATTCTAGTCCATAAGCACAGAATCTTCTGCTCATGTCCTCCAAGGTCTTTATCATTCTTTCTGCTAAACCACCAGTTTGTGGATGGTAAGCTGTTGAGAATGATAATTTTGTTCCAAACAAGTTATGGAGATTTTTCCACAATGCTGAAGTGAACTTTGGGTCTCTGTCACTTATAGTATTTTGGAATAAGCCTGTATGGCTGATAACTTTATTCCATATCATTATGGCTGTGTCCATAGCTTTTTCATCTTTGTGACATGGTAGGAACATGGGGTTTGGCTATACCTGTCAACCAATACTAGGCATGTATTATAGCTTCTGTCTCCTCCTGGAGGTAATGCTGTTACCCAATCCATATGAACTATTTCCCAAGGGGATTTTGGTTCTTGGATTTGGATCATCATTCCGAATTTCTTTCCTGTGGCTCTGTTAGCTTTTTGACATCTATCACAGGCTTGGCAGTATTCTGAAACATCTTTCTTCCAATTTGGCCACCAAGAGCAGGTCTTCACTCTTTCTAGTGTTCTGTCTTCTGAAAGATGTCCAGCTGCAACACTATCATGACACTCATGTAAAATAGTGTTTATCAGGGTTCTATCTGTTAAGGCCATGACACATGTGTTTTTTGTTCTATGGTAAAGGATTCCATCAAGGAGGTGGAATCTTCCTTCATCATATGCCTTTTTCCATGTTTCATCTAATTTTTATGAAAGTGATGGGTCTTTGCAGTCTTTCATTAGAAGTTGGCTTAAGATATGGAAATTCTTGTCTATCTTATAGCTTTCTTTAACTTGGTTAAAGAATTCTGTGCCAATGTCTGTAACACATATTACTTCTATGTGGTGCTTTTCCTGTGGTACCCATGCTGGATTGTCAGGGGTATTCTCTAGAGCCAATCTGCTAAGACCATCTGCATTTTTATGAATATTTCCAGATTTATGAAGAATAGTCATATTTCCTCTGTATTCTTGGATAGCAATTTGTTATCTCAGCATATGTCTATTTGGAGTTTTCATACTTAATAGAGATTTTACAGCATTACAGTCTGTAATCACATCAAATACTGTTCCATCCAAGTAAAAATGTAATTTTTCTAAAGCCCACACTAAGCAGAGGCATTTCATTTGGATTGCTCCATATCTTGCTTCTGTTGGCTTTATTTGTCTTGAAATAAAACAGATTGGTCCTTCTACTGGTTTATCATTGATAATTTGTGTCTGGTGTAGTGCAACACCTAGTCCTTCTCCACAAGCATCAATGTACAGTTTGAACAGTAGTTTCCAACCTGGCATTAGAAGAAATGGGGCATTTGTCAAGGAATTTTTCAATTATTCATATGCTTTGAATCTTTCTTCTGTCATTTCATAGACTGTTTGTTGGTCACATAGCTTATACAAGGATTTAGAAATTTTTGCAAAGTCCTTTATATGCTGTCTATAGTAACCAGCAAATCCTAAAAATGATTGCATTTACTTTTTGGTTTGAGGCATTGGCTTAAGTAGTACTGCTGCTACTTTATTCTTGACTATGCCTAGACTAAGTCCAGATACAACATGTCCTATTTCCTTTAGTTCACTTTATGCAAAATGACAATTTTTCAAGGAAATTTTCATATTCACTTACACTATTTTTTGTAGTACCCTTTCTAGTCTTGTAAGGTGATTTTCCCAAGTTTCTGAGCAAACTATGATGTCATCAATATAGAAGATTAGCCATCCTTCTGATGATTCTTCAGTAAATATAGTGTTCATCATTCTTTGATAATGGGAAGGTGCATTTTTTATGCCAAATGGCATTATTAAGTATTCAAAAATCCCACAGTGAACTATTATCCTTAGTAGTTTCTTGGCATTGTCTGTTAACACATTTTGATGAAAACCCTTTAAGGCATCCATGGCTGTAATGAACTTAGCTTGTGACAATTGTGTCAATGTATCATGGATCCTGGGTATTGGATACCTGTCTGGAATGGTATAGGTGTTCAGGGCTCTGAAGTCTCCTACCATCCTTGATTTTCCATTATGCCAAGTTATAATGACAGGTGTAGTGACCTCTACCTGTTCATTATGTCCTACCTTTCTTAATACACCAAGGTCCATTAATTCTTCAATGTGTACCTCCAAGGCTTCTCTAGCCCTTGGAATAGCTGGGTAAGCTGGTCGTTTTAGTAAAGGTGGGTAAGGCTTTTCCACATTAAGAATTATATCCACCTCATGCCCAATTATGGCACCTAGTGCCTCCTTGTCAGTTGAAAAGGCATTTTTGTATTTAAATAAGATGTCAACAAATTTTTCTTTCATTTTTTCTGTTAATTCTTGATTGAAGTCTGCCTTTTTTAGTTGTTCAGATATAAAAAGGTCCTTTTCTGGACTTTTCTCCTCATTCTTAATAACTGTGATTTGGTTTCTGTTATTTAAGAAGCCAAACTTTTGTCTTTTGTTATCTCCTATGGTAAAATATCTGTCTTTTTGGTGAGAGATATCTATACCATAAATTGATAAGTAGTAATTTCCAAGTATGAAGTGATTACTGGTACAGTTGTCCATTACTACAAACTCTACTTTGATTCTGACACATTGTGAAGGGTGAGGAGAAATTAGTGTTAAATCAATTATTCCAAGGGGCTTCATGCTCTCACTTGCACTACTAAATTTGACACCTTGTATTGGTATAGGGTTTTCTTGCCAGTCTGAGACAATGGCTTTTAAATAACTTTTACCAACACAGGTGCAATATGCTCCTGTATCTAAGCTCACTTTTCCCTCTGGGTTATCAACCATAACAATACTTATACTTTATTTTCCAGCTGTATATCCCATTCCTTTTGCAGGTTTGGTTCTGTACATTTTGGCATCTTGTATATTTTTCAGGTTTGTGTCAGATGTCCCAACTTGTGGTAAGTTTGAGCTAACATCTGGTACCTCATAAATTATATCAATATTATTAATTTGTGCATTAATTATATTAATTTTATCACTTTCAGAACTTTCTGACTCTTCTTTTTCTTTTTCAGAGTCGGATTCCCCTCTTTGTCATTATGGTTTTCTGTTTCCACAATTTCATTAATCTTTTCCTTCTTGAGGCAATGATTGGCTCAATCTCCAATGTCTCCACATTTATGGCATTTTCTTTGCTCATTATTATTGGATGTATTGGGCTTGAAAGGTTCTTTTGATCTATCTTTTTTGATAAATGGTTTATTTGGACTTTTAATATCCAATTTATTGCAAGTTCTGCAAATTTTTGTTCTTGTCACTATGTCTTCTAGTGCATTGATATACTCTTCTGTGGAGAATGGTTCTATAAACCTGCTTCTTTGGGCATGTTCTAGCTCTCCTCCACATTTTTTAAGTATTTTCATGTGCACCATTTTCTGTGACATTTCCGGGTACAATGAATTGAGTCTTTCAGCTTGTTTGAAGAACCAAATTAAAGGTTTGTCTTTGTCTGGGTCAAAGAAAGAATTTCCAAATGCATTTTCTATCTTGTACCTCCAGCCATCATTAGCCCACTTGGTGATTATTTCTTGTTTCCACCAAGACCAGGTATTTTTGCCATTTTTTTGCCTTATGCCATAATACCATCTTTTTGCAGATATTTCAAATAATGAATGTAATCTTGCAGTGATTGATTCATCTGGTATGGCATAATCTTCTTGTAGCATGTCAATTGTTTTGATAAATGACATGTGGTCATATTCACCTTCTCCTGTGAATGTTAGCCATTCTTTTAATTGAGGTTCTTCCTTCATTGAGACTTGTTTATTATCTTGGTGACTCAAGTCTGTTATGAATGGATTTCTTAATTCCTCTTTTGGTTTAACAGGGCTTCTTATGTGAGAAAATGGTGTTGATAACTTTGGCATATTTGAGTTAGCCTCATTAATTTTATCCATTTTTTCAGTAATAAGCGTTATTTCACTTTGAATGTCATCTTTCAGATGCATTCTTGCTTCATCACTCTTTTCCACATGGTCCAAAAGTAATTTTTGGTGTGATGAAGTCTTTTCTTCAAATGTTGCTACTGAAATTATCAATTTGTTTAGTTTTCTTTAAGATGATCAATACTCACATCATAATTGATTGTCAAAGTGGTTTCTTTGATATCACTAATGTGTTTGTACAACTCTTGTTGTCCTTGTATTAATTTCTGAGTATTATCAATTGATACTTTTGGTTTATTATTTTAAATCATAATTTTTATGTTATGAATTTCTTTTTTATTTTGTACAACAACTTTTGCTAAAGATGATAAGCTATTGTTTATTACTTGGAAAGATAATAAACTGTTTGGAATGTCCTGAAGAGGTAAAATACGATTTTTAAGCTCTGTTAAAGTATTCAGAACATCAGGAGACAAGGGTATTTCTTTGGGAAATGCGGTTGTCTCATTCTTTGCTCCTCTTTGTTCTTGAATTCCATCAAAGTTCTGGCCATGTTGAAAACATTGTCCATGGCATCTTTTTGGATCTTGGGGATCCTGTAGCTTGGATAATATGTTTTTCTCCAATTCTTTTTCTTGTTCTTCTTCTCTTCTTGGGGAAGTGGGTTGGCTTGGGGCTTTCTGGTAGAAGCTACTGGGCCTTCTGCCTTGGTTTCCTCCTTCTTTTTGGCATGGTACTCCTTGATCTTTTTGATTTGAGGTTTGGATGATAGTGGATTCCATCCATTGGAGTATCTCACTATTTCCTCCTCTTTGAGGAACCTTTTCAGGATGTGCCAGGAGTTCATCACTCCTTGGTGTATTTGGGGCAACATTTCCCAATCTTTGTCCTTGTACACCGTGTAGTACTGTTTGTACTGTCTCATTTAAATGTCTATTTGAGCCCTCTGAAAGTGATTTGTACCTGTTTGAGTCATTCATACTTAGCTCCAATTCAGGTTCAGATATCATGGGCATTTCTGGGACTCGCCTTTGGGATAAGGCACTTCCTTGTGTGGATTCTGTTCCACTGGGGATATTGCCCTTCCTTTTCCCTTTTGAGGAATCAATTCTACCTCTGATTCCAGCTCCATCTGATTGAATGGAGTATTGGGAGCCTCTGCTGGTAGTCATATTTTAAGAAAAAGAAGAAATAAGAAGATTTCAGAACAGGAATTCTTCTTATGGCAATTTATAATTGAGGTACTCACCTTCAGAGTCCTGAATAGTGGGTCCTGGAAAGTCCAATTTTTTGGCTTTCTTTTTCTTAGTGATTATTGGTGTTGGAGAACTTTGGAAAGTTTCTTCCACCAATATTTCAACAGTGGTTTGGTTTTCCTCTGTTGGATTGTCTTCAAACACTAAAAAAAGCCAAATAAATATAAGTCTTTTATATAAAAGTGTTATTTTTGGTAAGATATGGCAATTTTCCACGTAAAAATTTCTTTTATATCTTTTTTTAAAAAGTGAAAATAATTAAAGAAATGAAATTAAAATGAATAAAATATCTTTTTGATTGGTTTTTAATATTTTTAATATTTTTTATGTTTTTATTTTTAAACAAAAAAATAAAAATGAATATGATTCTTTTATAAAATTATTTTTAATTTATAAAATATCTTTTTTAATCACTAGAGTCACTCAGAGAAAGTTTTTGCAAGTGTAAGGATGTGAAAAACCACATGTAAGACAGTAAAATTGCTTTCCAAATGCCCCAATAGCTTTTAAAATCAATAAATATAAAATTATTATATAATTTTATGATTATAATTATAATTTATTATTGGATAAACCCAATTAGAATCTTTTTAAAGGTCTTTTAGAGTGAATATCATGGCCAGGCCCCCAAATGTAAGGTTTGACTATGAAACAATAAGTAAAAATTACTAATATTTCACTTATTGTACTATGAATGTCCTTATATGTAAATAGAATAAGATGAAAAATAACTATAATAATAAAGAATTATTATAAATATGGCATAAAATAATTATAATAATATAATTTATATTATAAAAAATAATATATATAAAATAAATATATTAATATATTAAAAACCACTTTATTACTGTTACCAAAAAATAATAAAGGCGTAAAAAATTGTTTTTTATGAATAAAAAACAATTAATAACAATAATATTACCAATATTAAAGCCATAAATTAATATAAATACTATTTATATCAATTATAGAATTATTAAAAGTAATAATAGAAAACAAATGTTATAATAAGAGAAATAACCTACTTTTAATGCTTAATATAATAATTTTGAGTAAATTTACACCTAGAAATGTAAATACAACTTATTTAAATTGTAGTTACAATAAATTTTAAGAGAAATTCCAAATCTTCTTGATTTTATGTGGAATTGAGGTTTTTGAGAGAAGCTTAAACAAAACAATTAAATAATTGTAAGAATCACGTCAAAGATGAAGTTTATTATGAGATGATATTTGGTCTTTAATAATATAAAAATTTTATATATAAAGAATAAAGAAATTACCTTTTTTATTTAATAATTTAATGTTTTGTAAGCACCTGAGGGGAAAACAGAGTAAAAAGAGCTCTATTTATAGTAAATACCTCCCTCCTAGAGTCCAACAGGCTTCTAGTAGACGGGAACTGATCAATATCTTAAGGTTTGGTGATGATTACATCATGATTAAACCATATTATATCATTATTATGGCATTATTTAGAGTTATCACTATAACTCTAAGTTTGATGATGTCAAGGCTTGGAAGAACCCTAAATTTAGTGGATATTATTAGTTTTAATCATGAAATAACAGTATTCACCAATTGTATCACTCATATTACTGTTAAACGTAATTTAAAGTTACAGCGAGTGATCATGAATGATCAAATTAAGCTCAAACTTTGATCCTTAATAACGTTCAAGGTCTACACGCTACAAAAATTCAGAGAGCTAATTCTAATAGCGTGGTATAACATTATTATGCTGTCAAGAGCATTTCATTACATCATCAAAACTCTATTTTTGCCGATTTTTCTTGTAACTCATCTTTTCTGTTGAAATTTAATATTTTAAACTTCAAACCATGATTTCAAGGGGTTATACCTTGAATATTATGATAAAAAAAAACATTCTTCACAAATGAACTAGTAGAATCCAATTGTCTATCTATTTTTAAGTTTGGACCACTTTCACAACAAAGTGGTCAACAGCTCTGTTGATTTTAGTCAATAATCCCTTACAGGTTTTAACCTTGTTTATAACTTGTGAAATAAAGCTCATTTATGTATTCCTACAGTAATTACGTGATGACTTTATTTTTGGTTCATCACTCTATCATGCATATTTCAAAAGATATTAGCTAAAATCCTTGAATATATGCATTGACCAAAAAAGTGCATATACTCAGCTTAATTCCTTAAGTATTGACTTTGGAGCTTAGCTTCTTAATTGTTTTATATGCTGAATTTTATGGAGAATCCAATGGTACCATTTATTTTACATGTTGGTACATTGGTATTTGAAATAAACAAGGATCTGTGTTTTTTATAAGGTATTATTACTTATAGCTCATTAAATATTTACCTTACAGATATGCCATAAAAATGGTATATGTGTTCTTTACCATGGGGAATCCAATGGTATAATTTATTTCACATGTTTGCACATTGGCTTTCAAGTGAAACCAAGTTCTATGCCAATTTATGGCATTTTTGTAGTTTTAAGGTAATTTTTTTAATGTATAATTATTTCAAGTATTTCTTGTGACCTTTTCGGTTATGTGGTCATATCTCAAAGGTTCACAAACTTGGCACTTTTTTAATTGAATTTCTCAATATTTTATGAGGCAAATGGACAATAATATGTTGAAATTTATACTTAATATTATGAATTGAATTAAATATCTCACTGATTACATGGAATACCCACATCTTTAAATTGGAAATTATTTTGAAAATACCATATAAAAACTTAATCATAATCAAGTAGGAACTCAAAGCTTCAGAATATCTTTTCTTGTGAGAAAATCCACATTTTAGGTTTTAAATACAAATTTCATGTGTAAAAAGAGCTTCAGAACACCTTAATAGCCATTTTATCAAAACTGTAAAGATTAAAAATTCATTTCCAAATGTGATTTGATTTGTGTTTGAAAAACTAGGCCAATGTGTGGCCAAATATCCACTCAGCAAGTATTGAAAGAGCATTAGAAAAGGATTTTGGGGATTGTTCACACCAAGGCATAACTGGTAAGGAAACTCGATTAAAAGTGTCAAAATTGGGCTATTTTTTGAATTGTTGGCAGAATAAGTGAAGAATAGATATTTTCAAAAAGTTTCTTTTCTTTATTTATAATGAATTTTGGGCTTATTTTTAAAATTCTCATTTAATTTGAAATAATTCATGTAAAAAACTAATTCAAATTGAATTTTAACTTTGGCCCAGGCTCAAAACTCCATTTTTTGACTTTGAAACATCAATTCTTGCAAAATACCTTCCAATTTCACAAGAAAGATTAACAAATTAACCCCTTTTTTTGCACTTAAGTATCTGTAGGAAATTTTGAAACACGAAAATAAAAAATTTAAATTAATTTCAAAAAAAAGTTCTTTTTGAAATTTGAATAAATATCTGTTCATTAAATTAAAATAATCAATTTCAATTATAAGTGGTTAAAGCAGAGAGCTATAACCACTTCCAACAGCATTTTAAAAGCTTCATGTCAACAATGAATTGTACTGCAGTAGCCGGAGCCACTCATTGGCTATCTGCTTATGTAAGATTGTCAATGATTGTTGACAATATTACATAAGCAGAGGTTTCACTATTCTTTAATCACATAATTATTAAAGAAAAAATAGTTAAGTAATTGTTGACTGTCATAGTTGAAGATTGCTCTTATTGCAGTAACCATCAATCAGAGGTGGTTACTGAAATATAGTATAATTCTTGACAATTGTCAGAAATCATACTATTTTTGGATGGAGCCACATGGTTCATCCAAACCAATATATATTTTTTTCTCTTGATTTAGCCTTCAAGAGAATATGATTTGTATTTTAAAAAAATAAAAAATACATAACCATTAGATTTTTTACAATAAATTGTAGAATTGATTTTTATTTTTAAGAAATCTTAATATTTATTTTTCAAAAAAATATCAATTAATTTTCAATTGCGAAATTGTGTAAAAATTCCAATACTGGTATTTTTACCAATATTGGAATCATGTTTCAATGCTTAACCAACAATGTTGTGTAGTGTAAATTAGCATATATTAAATTTCGTATACAATGTTTTAATTTCTAAGTAATTACCGAATTTATTGTCAATTAACAGGTTTCATGTTGAGATGAAACATTTTCCATTAGAATATTGAGATTTAATGAACTTTATTAGGCCATCTCATCAAAGATAAATAGCTGAATCAATTACATGTAAAGATCAAAAAAACTCTAACAAGTGTTTGACACAAATTAGAGTTTCCAATTATTAAATTAACCTTCAACAAGTGTCAATTGCCAAATATTGACATAAAAATTTAATATTTTATGTTAATACCTTTTTTTTTTGCTCCTTGACCCTCCGGATCAGACTTTGACTCTCCCCCCCTCAAAATTCAATTTCTATTTATTTTTTTGCCACTCATTATAGCCATTATATTGGTATATTTTCCAAGCCAGGTTCAATTAAAACAGCATTCTTATCTTAATCATTGCAGATTCCTCAGGGAAGCTTACAATTTTCAACGACCCATCCTTCTAAATTGAGACTAATATTCACCAACACATACTCCCTTATCATACACCACCTTTAAGGTGCCCAAACTATTCCTAATTTCAAGAAAAACAATCAAAAAGTTATTGATTGAATAAAATCAGAGTACCTTTCAGATCTCAAACTTAAAAGACAAACATTCATTGAAGTTCAAGTAAAACAAATGGACCATGAAGCTACCAAAATTAGTCTGAGCCCTCCTGGAAGAGCTCTTTCCTATAAAGCCCATCAAAAATCTAGTTTAAAATCTATTTTTTTGAAAGAAACTCCTCAAAAACTCGAAATATCCACATCTGTTTCACTTGAAGAAGATTTCTAATTGATAGGACAAACCTTTACTTCAAAAAATTTATTCAGAAGTCCTTCACCAGAAGTTCGAATGCAGAAGTTCCACTAGGAATAATTAATTGGTGAGTGTGATATGTTAAAAACCCAATATGATTTTCTTTTATCAACCTGCTTCCTTGATTAAACAGCTTCTACTTCAAATTCAACAAAGCTTATCATTCAAACTTCTACAGACCAAAGTGTAATCCCACTGCACCCATATCCACAAGGAATGGCCACACCCAAGTCCCCTCCCCCACCCAAGCAAATCAAAATACCTTTTTGCGGAGATCAGAAAGAATCCAAGAGCAAAGTGTTTCCAAAGACTGTCTCATTATTCCTGATTCTGCTCCTTGTCAAATTCCATCACTTGCAAAAGCTCTATATGAAGATCCCCTTCAAGAATCATCATTTTTACATAATTTGGAATTAAAAACATCCCATCAACCAATACAATCCCCACGAACAGCTCCTATTACCTTACCACTTGTAACTTTGATTAAAACTGGATCCATATGTCCAATTTCCAAAGAACTCTTCCAGCTTAACTCATCAGAATTCACTCACCCCAACACTTTCTTTGAATTCTGAACTTGAAAATACTCCACAGATTCCTCAAACGTCTTCACTTACTTTGCTCCAATTAAAGAATCTTCCAACTGGTGCTCCACAACAAAAAAAATCCAAATAACCCTAACCTACCAAATGTCTATGTTCCTAAGTCCAAAGGTGAACCTTTACAATCCTCATCCAATATCCCACCAGTTCCTCAAAGTCCTCCTGAAAGTAAGTAATCATCCTTTTAAAGTACAAATCAAGCATACTAACCATAATTCTTGAACAGACCAAGCTATCAAGATGCTTTCTGGAGGTCCCATGAGAAAGATTTCACAATGTCAGACCCAAATGACAGGCAATGAAGATACCAAAAATACCCTTTGAAATATTTTTTTCATTGTGAAACACATTCCCAAATTATTAGGGTATAAGGTTCCCATGGTACCTGTTGCTTGTAAACTCCTCACAACAGATATTGAGACTGTTCTTATGAGGGTAAAAAATGGTAAGTGAATTTTAAAATAGTTAAATTATTACCATTTTACTGACATTTGAGATCAGTTAATATTATTTCTGATTATAGTGAAGATGTTTTTGTTGGTGATCAAATAATAGACCACATCCTCATCAATAAATCACAAAAACTTGAAGTAACTGCAAGTTCAGATACAAGTGATGTCATCAAATACATATTGGAGCCCCTTCACATACCTGTCAATACTTGCTTGCCAAAACTTCAAGGGATAATTCAGGATATTTCAATATTTTTGGAGACCAGGAGTTCCTAAATATCTCTGAATCCTTAGGAAATATTGATCCTACTTCCAAAATGGAATTCATTATGGTTCACAATATCTTCAAATGTCTTCATGATGGAAAATCTGTAACCCAAACATTTCCTGACAAAAAAAGGCCAAAAATCAAGGACAACCACAGCTATGATGAATACAAATCATATCATGGTGGAATAAGAATAGTAAATGACTACATTACTACAGAAATTGTGAGCCTGTGAGGTATGTTTAACATACCCATAAGGCCACAAATGATTTTATAAACAATTAAATTTGTCTTAAACAGACTTTTTAGTTGAATTTAAAATAAAAAATAATAAAAAATAAGTATAACTTTCTTTTGGATAAACAAAGTTATAATTATTATGTCATTTTTGGATTCTACACCAAAAATAACCTAGGGTACACCCATAGGGTGTTATACCCAAAAACACTTATTTCTTGTGTTATTAGAAGATTTAAGAATCTCACAGTACTAATGTAACTTTTTTAACATTTTTTTAAATTGTTAAATTTAAGCTTAATTAAGCTTAAATTTAAAGTTACATAAGGTTTATGCAACTTTACCAAAATTTTAGTTAAAATTGAGGTGTGGTGTATATTTACTGAATTGGCTAAGGATTTGCCATACAGAATGTAAATCCTGCGTGATCTCAATTTAAAAGGGTTTAAGGCCATAGTATGGCTTTAAATAAATAAAAGGGCAAAATCCACGCAAAAAGGTGGGACAAAGGAAAAAGACCAAATAGAGCTGGGGTACCCAACTTTTTGGATCTGCAATGATTCAATTAAGGTTGTCCACCTGTATTGGAGGATTTTCAACCTTATTTAAACTTTAAGATTAGACTTTGATCCAACCTTAAGGTTTAAACTGATTTTATCCTAAATTGGATAAGAATTTCAAGCTGCCAAGAGGGTAAATCCCAATAAGCAGGCTTGGAATCAAGGTTTTAAGAACTGTCAAAGCTTAATCAAGCTTAAAAAGCTTAAATAAGCTTAAAACTTTAAGGTTTCAATCATCAAAACCTTATCAAAACTTAAGGTTTTGTGTGTATTGCTATTTTACGTGGAAAAATAGTAATAACTTCAAAAATTCATTAAAAATCCAAATCTTAATGGATTTGCTTGAAAATTTCACACAGTTTAGAATTTAATATTATCAATATATAAATTAAATTTTAAGTATCTTTTATTAATAAGTTTCCTGGGTAATTAGCCTGGAAAATTACTTTTTTAATTAAGCTTAAAGAAAATTATGATTTCTTTAAAAATTAATTAAAAATTCAGTTTAAGAGATTTCTGCTTGAAACTCTGATTTTATGTTGTTCATGTGATGAACTTTAATATAAATAAACTTATTTTATATTAAAACTTAAAATAATTAAACTAAATGAGGATTAAAGTTACTTGGAGTTAAGAATAACACTGGTAACTTTAAATTGGAAGTAAAAATAAGTTGCCTTAAGTTAAGAACTTAATTTTTAAGCATGGTTTTTCAGTTTTGACCTGAGCACGCCCTCTAAATCCATTATGAATCATGAGAACTGCTCTGTAGACATAAAAAGAGTCTTTTCATCACTGTTTTTGTCCATTATTCAGAATAAATCCAATCATATTAGACATTTAAACAGGTAAAGTTTTATTAAATATAAAATCTTATTATTAAAAGTAATTCTTCAGTTATTTTTATTCTTTATTTATTGAATTAAAGAATTGAAGTCATAGAATTCAGATTATTGTTGTAATCATCTATAATAACTTTTATTATATAAAATTATCATCTTAAATATCTTTTAAAATCCACAAATTCCTCTCAAAAACTCTTTAATCATAAATTTTAGTATAAAAAGTTGTTTTATCTTTGATTTTATTGATTTTTGGCGTGTTTTTAACTTATAATCATTATTTAATATAATAACTGTTGTTTTATAACTTGTTGTATTAAATAAATATTATAAGTAAGTTTTCTTTAAAGTTCTATATTTTTTTTTATCTATTATTAGTTTTTTTATATAGAATTTTATTCTATAGAGAATTATTTCTGCACTGTGTGTGATTAATTCTTTTTATAAATAATATTTATATTATTTATAAGTGGTTAATATTCTTATTTTCCACGTGTAATTGTCTCATTAAGAGCTTTACACTTCTTATTGTTATAACTGTCAGTGACTATAACAATAATAGAATAATTATAATTTATTATAATTATTATATTTTTTATTATTATTATATTATTATAATAATAATTAAATTTATTTTTTTTATATAATTATTTTTAATAATTATATTTAAATTTGTGGTTATAATATTTCATTATATTATATATTTCTACTGAGGACAGTCATAGTACTCTTGATATTGTTACTATTATCAAGAGTTTCATAGACAAACCTTACATTTGGGGGCCTGGCCGTGATTTTAAACCAATTTTTGGGACATAAATCATATTCTAGACCTTATTTTACTTTTTTTGACGTAAAATTGCCATATTTGTCTTAATATTGGCTTCTTTGGGACTTATCCCTTATAAATAATCTTTATAATATTAATAAAGTTATTTTTTCTTAAGAATATTGTTTGAAACAATATACTATTGAGTGACTTGGAATAAATTTCTTTTGTCTAACTAGTGGCTTTTTCACATCACAGACTTGAAATTTATTCTTTGAGTTATTCTAGTATAAAGTGAATAATAAATATAATTTTGATTAATAACTTGTTGATTGCATAATTATTATTTCTTTCAAGAAAATAATAAATCAAATAAAAAATCTTTTAAAAAAAAAAAAAAAAAAAAATCTTTACTAAAAATATTTTTTTTCTTTTTATCTTAGACATTTTTTCTTTTATTTTTGACGTAATTTGCCATAAAATTACATAAAAACAACTTTGTTCAATAAGTTGAGTTTATAAGTTATTTTCATTGTTTGATAAAATAACTTATATTTTTAATTTCTCTAGTGTCTTCTATCAGAGAACATTCTTCAGACTCTGAAGCCTCAGAGTCCAGTATTGAAATTCAAACCAGCCCAGCACCAAGGGGTTTGATACCCAAAGAACCCTTTCAAGGTCCTGCAGGTGAATTCAATTCAATTTTACTCTATTTTTTATTAAAATTGATGTGAAATGACTCCTACTAGAAGTGGAAGCAATTACTCCATCCAATCAAATGGATCTGGACCAGGACATTCCAGCCACAAATCCAAAAGGCAAGAATGTCCTCCCAGAGGAGAGGCACAAATGGAGGATGCCAGAACTTCCACCAGCACCTTTGAACCTCTTCTTGAGAGTCCAGAAGCTGACATAACTGCTATTGCTGTTAGACCTGAACCATTTCCAACAGGCAACTGTGGAAATTTATCAATCCCAATGGAAAAACTGGTTCCTGGCGTCAAAACAACAAGAGTGGGAACTCCTTCCAAGTCTTTGGATAGGCACCATGAACTCTTATCTTCAAGTGAAGAAGTTCATGGGGCCAGAAAAGACAGAAGATCTTCTATTGGGTTGGACACCAATGTCTGTCAAAGGGCAAGTCCAACAGATAAAAGCTTGGTTGAAAAACCAAAGCATGTTATCAGAAGACCAGAAGAAGAAGTTGGCCCAAGGCAAGGACAACAGCCAAGTGGAAGCTCCTCAAGCATCCACCAGCAAAAATCCGCCTCAACAAGTGCCAAACAAGCCCAAGCAAGCCCCAAAGACCAACCAGAAGGGCAAGCAAAAGGCAAAGGGAAAGGCAAAGCCCAAGTGGAACAAGCCCTACCCTCAGAATTACAGAATTCCAAAGAAGGAAAAGACAGCCATGGACAATGTGTTCAATATGGCAAGAACTTTGATGGAATTCAAAAACAAGGAGGAGGAAAGATTGAACCAATCCTTTCCAAAGAAATAGACCTTGTAAAGCTTGTAACTTACTTTGAATCTTGTAATAAAGAAATTATGGCAAAATTTAAAGCATTTGATCATGTCCAACAAAAGCTGGGCAATGAGATAGTACAAGTTAAAGACCAACAAAAGACCATTATTGGCCTTGAAAATGTTAATAAGGCAAATATTTTGTCTTTGACGCAAATTTGTGAAAGACTTGAGCATAAAGTTACCTTACTCAATCAACCAGATGAGAATTCAATTTCTTTTATAACTGGACAGTTAAGAGAATTGAAAATACAAGTTCAAAACTTGGAAAATTCAACTGGCCACAATGCAGCTCTTTTTCAAGAACAATTGGAAAAAAGTGATAAAGCAAGACTTGAATTGAAAGAAGATATTCAATCAAGTATTAACAATATATCACTGAAAAATGAATTGCCAAGGCAATCCACACCATTTCTTGACAGAAATGTTCTTAACTTGAATAATGATTTACATCATACAATTTCAAGTAATGATGTGGAAACTGCTTGCAATTTCAAAGACATTCCAAGATTAGAGGAATGGCCAACCTTCAGTGGTGAAGGAGAATATAATCATATGGAATTTATGAAAACAATTGATATGTTCAAAGAAGACTTTAACATACCAGATGAATACATAAGTGCCAGATTACACTCATTATTTACCAAATCAGCTAAGAAATGGTATTATAAAATGAGACAAGACCATGGTAAACATTCCTGGCCTTGGTGGAAAGAACAAGTTATTTCCAAATGGGCAAATGATTCCTGGAGATTTAGAATGGAAAATTCTTTTGAGGAAGCCATTTTTAATATTGAAAGGGACAGGCCCATGACTTGGTTTCTTAAACAGAAGGACAGATTAACTGCCCTTCATCCTGATATGTCTGAACAAATGGTACATAAAAGGATATTAAGAAAGTGTGGTGGTGACCTTGAGCATGCTATAAGAAGCAGATGTATTGAGCCTTGCTCTACAGAAGATTATTTCAATGCTATGGAGGATATCACTACTAGAACAAAAATTGGAAGAAATTGGTATAAACCCCCAATAGACAACAAGACTAATGGGAAACCAATTTCAAAACCAAATAAACCACATGACAGACCTCCTTTGAAATGTCATAAATGTGGAAGCACATCTCATTTAGCAAACACTTGTCCAAAAAAGACAAGAGTCAATGAGATAAGTGTTGAAAAAGTGGAAGACACAAAAGAAGCTGATGTAGCTTTACATGAAAGTGATTCTGAACCTTCAGAAGAAGAAGAAGCATCAGAAGAACTTAGTATAGAGAATATTAATGTTTCTTTTGAGGTCACTGAGGTACATACTCACTTACCACAGTACAGTGATGAATGTATGGATCTCATACATGTGCAAGATGCCAGAATGCAAAAAACCAAACCTGCCAGAGGTAAAGGTTATACAGCTGGGTCATCTTGTATCACTAATATTGTGATAAATAACACAGAAGCCAAGATACATCTTGACTCAGGTGCTTTTTGCACTTGTGTTGGGAAAGATTATCTTGACAAAATTTATACCAATTGGCAAGACAAGTTGATGCCAATTGAAGGTGTAAAATTCAGCAGTGCTAGCCAGAATATGCATCCTTTGGGTATATTTGAAGCTACAATAATATTTCCTCACCCTGCAGGAAGTATGAGATTGAAAGCTGAATTTGTTGTTATGAATAATTGTACTTCACAACACTTTATACTTGGGAATGATTATCTCAATATCTATGGTATTGATATTAATAATTATAAGGACAGATATTTCACTATAGGGGAAAATAAAAGGCAAAAATTTGCTTTTTCTCCAGAAAGAAAAGAAATTACTGTCATTCAACAAGTAAAAAATGTTAATAAAGAAAAATTTGTGTCAGATCAATTAAGTGAAGCACAAATTAGTCCTGAATTAACACCAGAAATGAAGGAAGAACTAATTGGAATTTTATGTCAATTTCAAAAAGCCTTTGCTTCTGATGATGAACCACTTGGGGCTATAAAAGGCCATGAAGTGGATATCATGCTTAATGTGGAGAGACCTTATCCCCCACTATTAAGAAGACCAGCTTACCCAGCTAGCCCTAGGGCTAGAGAAGCATTAGAAAGTCATATTCATGAACTAATGAAACTGGGAGTTCTTAGAAAAGCTGGACACAATGAGGAAGTGGAAGTCACAACTCCAGTAATCATTACTTGGCATAATGATAAGTCAAGGATGGTTGGGGATTTTAGGGCATTGAATACCTATACTATTCCAGACAGGTATCCAATCCCTAGAATCCATGAGACTTTGACTCAATTATCCAAAGCAAAGTTTATTACTTCCATGGATGCTCTTAAAGGCTTCCATCAGAATGTTTTAACACCTCATGCAAGGAAATTATTGAGAATAATAGCTCATTGTGGTATTTATGAATATTTGAGGATGCCTTTTGGTATTAAAAATGCACCCTCTCATTATCAAAGAATGATGAATACCATATTCCCACATGAATTATCAGAGGGATGGTTAATCATTTATATTGATGACATTATCATTTGTTCAGAAACCTGGCAATCACATTTAGAGAGACTTTCATTAGTACTTAAGAAAATTCTACAAGTGAACATGAAAATTTCTCTTAAAAAATGTAATTTTGGGTTTCATGAGTTGAAAGCTCTGGGACATGTAGTATCAGGACTAAGCCTTGGTGTTGACAAAAACAAAGTGGCTGCAGTTTTACTGAAACAAATGCCCAGAACAAAAAAGAGATGATGTCTTTCTTAGGATTTGCCAGTTATTACAGGCAACACCTTAAAGATTTTGCAATCCATGCCAGATCATTATACAGAATTTGTGATCAACAAACTGTTTTTGAAATGACACAGGAGAGAATTCAAGCATATGATAAAATTAAGTATGCCTTGACCAATGCACCATTATTATTGATGCCAGACTGGAAACTTCCTTTCAAGCTGTATATTGATGCATGTGGTGATGGTTTAGGAGCTGCTCTTCATCAAGTCCAAATTGTCAATGACAAACCTTATGAAGGTCCAGTTTGTTTTATTTCAAGACAAATTAAACCTACTGAGGCAAGATATGGAGCTAGCCAAATGGAGTGCCTTTGCCTTGTTTGGGCTCTGGAAAAACTTCATTATTATCTTGATGGTAGTGTGTTTGAAGTAATTACTGATTGTAATGCAGTAAAATCACTTCTTAACATGAAGACTCCAAACAGACACATGTTAAGATGGCAGATTGCTATACAGGAGTATAGAGGCAATATGACCATAGTACATAAAGCTGGAAATATTCATAAGAATGCTGATGGCTTAAGTAGATGGGCATTACCCAATACACCTGATAATCCTGCCTATGTTCCTACAAGTGCAGAACCTCAAATCCCAATTGAAGGAATTAATATCACAGATGTTGGAACAGAATTCTTTGAAGAGGTTAGAGAAAGCTACAAGCAAGATAAGAATTGTCATATTCTTACTGCTCTACTTGACAAAGATTGTAAAGATGTAGCCTTGGCTAATTCTCTGGATGATATTTGGAAAACATCTTATGATAATGGAAGATTTCATTTGTTTGATGGTATACTATATCATAGATCTAAACACACATGTGTCATGGTCCTATGTAGTAGAATGTTGATTAACACAATACTACTAGAATGCCATGATAACATTTATTCTGGACATCTGTCTGAAGACAGAACAATGGAAAGAATTAAGACATGTGCCTGGTGGCCATCTTGGAGAAAAGATGTCATTGAGTACTGTCATAGTTGTGATAGATGCCAGAAAGCCAATAAAGCTACTGGTAAAAGATTTGGTTTAATGATCCATATTCAAGAGCCAAGTACCCCATGGGAAGTGGTTCACATGGATTGGGTAACTGCTTTACCACCTGGAGGTGATAAAAGTTACAATGCATGTCTTGTTATTGTGGACAGATATAGCAAAACACCAATCTTTTTACCATGCCATAAAGATGACACAGCTATGGATACAGCTCTTTTAATTTGGAACAGAGTCATATCCCATACTGGTCTCTTTAAAAATATCATTAGTGATAGAGACCCAAAATTCACATCAGCCTTATGGACTAATCTACATAAGCTTTTGGGTACAAAATTATCATTTTCAACAGCCTACCATCCACAAACAGATGGACTGGCAGAAAGAATGATTCAAACCCTTGAGGACATGATCAGAAGATTTTGTGCTTATGGCCTGGAGTTTAAAGATTCTGATGGCTTTACCCATGATTGGTGTACTCTTATACCAGCATTGGAATTAGCCTACAAAACCTCCATCCATGCCTCAACAGGCAAGACTCCTGCAATGTTGGAAAAAGGATGGAACCCCAAACTTCCAGTTGATACTTTGAAAAAAGACTTGGTTGACATTCATCCAACTGCTTCAAGCTTTAAGCTGCTGCTTGATAAAGTGAGACATCATGCAAATCAAAGCATGAATGATGCCTTTGAATATGCTAAGCAGAAATGGGATAAAAGTCATAAGACACCAGAATTCAAAGTAGGGGACTTAATACTAGTTTCAACCTTGAACTTTAATAATATTAAAGGTCCAAAGAAATTGAAAGATTCCTTTGCAGGACCATTTATTATTAAAGCCCTCCATGGGACAAATGCAGTACAAGTAGAACTGTCAGGAGAGTTAGGAAACAAACACCCAACTTTCCCTGTCAGTCTTGTAAAGCACTACACATCAAGTGATAAGGAATTATTTCCTTTGAGAAATGAAACACCCTTAGAAGTACCCCCACTTGAACCAAGTGAGGAAAAGAAAGTACTGAAAGTCTTAAAAGAAAGAAGACTTAGGGGTAAAAATGAAAGAGAATACTTAGTCAGGTACAGAAATCCACAATATGAAGATGAGTGGGTTGAAGAAAGTAAGATACCTGATTCCCAAAAGTTTCTCAGAAGATTCAGACATGAGAGAAGACCAATTCCTCAATAAAGATTTGAATTGTGTGCTTTACATACTTGAACAGTATAAGTAGAGAGGTTGGACAGTGGATTATACCCCCCCAAATAACTTGGGGGTATACTACAAACAAAAATTGTGGTACAATTTTTTTTTGGTGGTAGGGAATGTGAGCCTGTGAGGTATGTTTAACATACCCATAAGGCCACAAATGATTTTATAAACAATTAAATTTGTCTTAAACAGACTTTTTAGTTGAATTTAAAATAAAAAATAATAAAAAATAAGTATAACTTTTTTTTGGATAAACAAAGTTATAATTATTATGTCATTTTTGGATTCTACACCAAAAATAACCTAGGGTACACCCATAGGGTGTTATACCCAAAAACACTTATTTCTTGTGTTATTAGAAGATTTAAGAATCTCACAGTACTAATGTAACTTTTTTAACATTTTTTTAAATTGTTAAATTTAAGCTTAATTAAGCTTAAATTTAAAGTTACATAAGGTTTATGCAACTTTACCAAAATTTTAGTTAAAATTGAGGTGTGGTGTATATTTACTGAATTGGCTAAGGATTTGCCATACAGAATGTAAATCCTGCGTGATCTCAATTTAAAAGGGTTTAAGGCCATAGTATGGCTTTAAATAAATAAAAGGGCAAAATCCACGCAAAAAGGTGGGACAAAGGAAAAAGACCAAATAGAGCTGGGGTACCCAAATTTTTGGATCTGCAATGATTCAATTAAGGTTGTCCACCTGTATTGGAGGATTTTCAACCTTATTCAAACTTTAAGATTAGACTTTGATCCAACCTTAAGGTTTAAACTGATTTTATCCTAAATTGGATAAGAATTTCAAGCTGCCAAGAGGGTAAATCCCAATAAGCAGGCTTGGAATCAAGGTTTTAAGAACTGTCAAAGCTTAATCAAGCTTAAAAAGCTTAAATAAGCTTAAAACTTTAAGGTTTCAATCATCAAAACCTTATCAAAACTTAAGGTTTTGTGTGTATTGCTATTTTACGTGGAAAAATAGTAATAACTTCAAAAATTCATTAAAAATCCAAATCTTAATGGATTTGCTTGAAAATTTCACACAGTTTAGAATTTAATATTATCAATATATAAATTAAATTTTAAGTATCTTTTATTAATAAGTTTCCTGGGTAATTAGCCTGGAAAATTACTTTTTTAATTAAGCTTAAAGAAAATTATGATTTCTTTAAAAATTAATTAAAAATTCAGTTTAAGAGATTTCTGCTTGAAACTCTGATTTTATGTTGTTCATGTGATGAACTTTAATATAAATAAACTTATTTTATATTAAAACTTAAAATAATTAAACTAAATGAGGATTAAAGTTACTTGGAGTTAAGAATAACACTGGTAACTTTAAATTGGAAGTAAAAATAAGTTGCCTTAAGTTAAGAACTTAATTTTTAAGCATGGTTTTTCAGTTTTGACCTGAGCACGCCCTCTACATCCATTATGAATCATGAGAACTGCTCTGTAGACATAAAAAGAGTCTTTTCATCACTGTTTTTGTCCATTATTCAGAATAAATCCAATCATATTAGACATTTAAACAGGTAAAGTTTTATTAAATATAAAATCTTATTATTAAAAGTAATTCTTCAGTTATTTTTATTCTTTATTTATTGAATTAAAGAATTGAAGTCATAGAATTCAGATTATTGTTGTAATCATCTATAATAACTTTTATTATATAAAATTATCATCTTAAATATCTTTTAAAATCCACAAATTCCTCTCAAAAACTCTTTAATCATAAATTTTAGTATAAAAAGTTGTTTTATCTTTGATTTTATTGATTTTTGGCGTGTTTTTAACTTATAATCATTATTTAATATAATAACTGTTGTTTTATAGCTTGTTGTATTAAATAAATATTATAAGTAAGTTTTCTTTAAAGTTCTATATTTTTTTTTATCTATTATTAGTTTTTTTATGTAGAATTTTATTCTATAGAGAATTATTTCTGCACTGTGTGTGATTAATTCTTTTTATAAATAATATTTATATTATTTATAAGTGGTTAATATTCTTATTTTCCACGTGTAATTGTCTCATTAAGAGCTTTACACTTCTTATTGTTATAACTGTCAGTGACTATAACAATAATAGAATAATTATAATTTATTATAATTATTATATTTTTTTTATTATTATATTATTATAATAATAATTAAATTTATTTTTTTTATATAATTATTTTTAATAATTATATTTAAATTTGTGGTTATAATATTTCATTATATTATATATTTCTACTGAGGACAGTCATAGTACTCTTGATATTGTTACTATTATCAAGAGTTTCATAGACAAACCTTACAGAAATGGCTGGAATTATGTCCATTGCATAAGATTCAAAAGATGGACTTCTACGAAAGGATAATGACACTGTCAAGAGGGCTTATCATCACAGACCAAAGATGATGGCAGAAATCTAAAACCTCCTTCTTCTGGGTCCAGTTTCAATGTTTTTATGCTCAACTGATAATAAGAGCTACCCAATTTGGAAATAATTTGTGGGACTTCAACTTGGAAAAGAGCTCATTGAATCTAATCTCAAGAATCCGCCTCAAGCCCCCAATGGCATTTTTTGGTAACCTCAGAGTTCATTTTTTAAAAACACTTGGAAAGTTGGGATTTGATGGTCTCTGAGGAAAGATTAATTGTGCAAGGTGTCTTGATTTATACCATACAGAATTTCCAGTTAGTAGACTAGAAGATGTTTTGATTTAGTATTTGGAGTTAGTTTATGATTGTGAGCAAGAAAAAGGTCCTATTGTAAATTCAATGCACCCCTTACTAGGAAGAATATCAAGGGTTATTGTCAAAGACTTTGAGTCTATCCCCTCTAGCTCTAAAAATAATTTATGGTATGTGTAAAGCTGTGTTATTATCTTGATATAGGATTATTTCAAGTTGTCTTTGGAATAAAGTGTGCTTTGTTCTATCATAAAGAGTAATTAAAAACATGAAATGAGTAACAAAGATTAAATATTTAATTCTTGAAAATATCACAAAATTGATTAAAAAAGAATTACCAAAACCCTTCCCAAGAGTTTATGTATGAAAGGCCAAATAGCATCCTTTATTCCCAAATATTTCCCCACTGTTATAATGAATTGATATTCAATAAAATTTGCAGCTCATTTTTAATAATAAGAGGACTACAATAAAAACAAAACTACAATTAATATATGAGTTTCTCTCATACCTCTACTCACCAATCATTTCCAAAAACTCCTTTGATACTTTTGAAAATTCTAAATATAATTGTTCATCATACCAAATTCCCAAGCTCAACTAGAAGAATAAGAAAATCAGTTTCACAGCACCTCCCAAGCTCAACTTATCAAATATTTCTGTGCCTGAGGGATTTTATTAAAATGATCCTTGAAATTTCCCCTTGTGGATCTCCATTACCAGAATCACCTTCAGAGCAGCTTATCTCCAATTTGATCCAGCCAGCTACTGAAGAGCTAGTTTCAAATGAAGCTTTATTTGAGATAACATCTTCAGATAGAAAATAATATGGAGGAAGAAAGGGAATTTCAGGGATGCACAAAGATAAATGAACTTCTGAGGTCTTTAGCTATGAAATTCAAAAAGTTTCTTTTCAACTGAAAATCAAAACCATCACAACATGGGACAATATAATACTTGGAGTTATTACAAAGCACTAACTTCATGCATTTAATATAGAATATTTCAAAGAATAGGCCCTTGATCCATCTCAATTTCAGAATGAAACAGTAATTGGAATTTCTGAAAGATGGCTGAGAGGACAAAAAGACAATAACAGGAAGACAAGGACAAAGCCTCATGTAAGACCACAGGTATGTAATTGTTCAATAGGAATGGGAATAGGAACAATGCAATTATGGCTGATTCAATCATCTGAAAGTTATTTAAACATAACGTATTAACATCAAAAAGGTACCTTGGACAAGAAATAACCTCAAAATTTCTTACCTCTGCTGACTGTTTCTCTGAGACTGAAGAGGATTCTGAGTGAAATTCTTATCAAACAATACTTAAATGGAGGACTGACACATTCAAGCTTCTTTTACATAACTTGGATTCCCATTACTTAAGCTACTTATATGAAGTTAAAAATAAAAACAAGGCTGAAAGAAGTGTTGAATACAGCTGAAAAGAAGGAACAAAAACAACAGAAGGACAATGATTCCCATCATTTCCATAAAATGTTTATACAAATTCTTAAAAAACTCAATTTCCAATACTGAACAAATATTCATGAGTTTTCAGCCAAAATGGGATGATTTAAATCTTACTCCTGATACCTACATTGAGCTGGAAACAATCTCTAGTAAGTAATAAACATGAAAAAATCCATTTCCTCTTAGTTCAGCTATTGACTTTTCTAAATATGGTTATCATTGGAAAATCTCAGATAATCCTTGATAATAATAAGGATACTCTTTTATTAACATTATTAAGTCCTTTATAAGATGAAATTTTGTGATAATTGAGGCCTTTTTAAATAAAAAATGAATCTTTTTCTTATAAATGGAAGAGGAATATAAAATTTCATACATCGATTTCTGTCTTATCATGATCATAAAACCAATTCATTTCTAAAAAAGTAGAAAATCACATCTTTCTTACATTAAATTGATGGCTAAAAAATGCATTACTGAAATTTTATTTTAACAAGTCCCCTATATTTTTTAGCTTTACTTATCAGAAGATAATTGTTGAATTGACTATTGTGTGTTAAAAAATCACTTTAATATTTCCTAGTGGCTAAAGTATTCTGTATTTTTATCATAGAATACAGGGAATTTTCAAATGGTCAATAGAATATACAAGGTATCAATCAATAATCTATAAAAGAGAGATATAGGTTTTAAACGTTAAAAATAATGTGATTATTGCTTAACATAATTTTTGATAATCTAACTTATTCCCAGATTTTTAAATTCAAGCACCTAAATCAGAAAATCAGAGCCTTTTAACATCCTTTATATTCATTTTTATGGATACAAATCAAGAAAATAATGAAAATTGGCTTATTGATTATTAGGAGTAATGACGAGGCATACTCTTTTGACTTGAAATATTTAAATCTCTATACCAATTAAACTGCATTGTATAAAATAAAGAAATATGGTGAAATAATCATGTAAATAACAGAATTGATTGAAATTTGGAAATAGATAATGGTCCAAAATAATTTTTTATTATATTACAGAATTATCAAATGTTCTTGGGAAGCTTATTTCCATATTCCAATTCATTACTTCCATATATGCAGACTTTGAAAACCCAAAAACTGATGATTTATCAAATTATTTTGATTTTAAAGCTGTCAAGGCAGTAATAAAATATTCAATTAGATTGAATATATCAAAATAATTGTGTAAAATTTATTATAAAATTTGAGTAAAAAAAGTAAAGATATTTTCATTTAAGTCTGATTTTCAGATTTAAATTAGTTAATAACTGTTTTAGAGTTTAAATTTGTTTGAAACTTAACATTTAAAAAAAATAGATAGATAAAAGCTGAAATTAGTTCATATTTACCAATATTCAACAAGCCAAC
Organism: Austropuccinia psidii; assembly: GCA_023105745.1. Taxonomy (NCBI): domain Eukaryota; kingdom Fungi; phylum Basidiomycota; class Pucciniomycetes; order Pucciniales; family Sphaerophragmiaceae; genus Austropuccinia; species Austropuccinia psidii. Next base: position 7,840,598 of record JALGQZ010000006.1, on the reverse strand, counting down.
TCAATCCATTTCCTTCCTCAATTTGAACAAATAAATTCAAAATTGCTACTGTTCACAATTTTTGTCATGTTGTAATTCTTCAATATTGGTTGCATGTATGCTTATCCTTTTTAGTGTCTCTTAAAATTCTGTTCTTATATTGAATTTTTTCACAGCAGATTTTATATCCTTAAAAACCTTCAATTTAAAACTGAAAATAGATTTTAAAGTAGTCAAATATATACCATATTAAAAATTTAATATAATTATAATGGAAGAAAAATTTTGAGGAAATAAAGAGTTGATATCTTGTGATGATTAATGGAAGGAGAAGAATGAAAGAAAGCATTAAAATGAGGAAAATAAGAAATAATTGCATATTTAATATAACTGGAAAATCTCTTTTAAACCAAATAGGAAGTATTCTTCTCTAATTTGAAGTTTATGATACATCTATAATATTAAGAGTTAAATGATTTTCAATATTCTTATCACACTATAATAGAGTGAATGATTGAATTTGGAAGGGGACAAAGAGGGTTAGTGGCAGAAAAATCCAAGGAGAAAAGTAACAATCACAAAGGCAGCCTATAAGACTAATTCCTGATTTTTGAATTTGAAATACTCCAAAATGAAAAGCAAAATGATTCAATATGTATCAATTTTATTCAGTAAAGATAAAAAGAAAAGATAAAAATTGGTTGCATTAATTCTTAAGATATGAATAGTTTGAACTCTCACCTTTGAGGCTGGTTATTTCAAGATGATTTCCCTGAAGTTTTTGAAACTGTATAACAAACTATGGTCATTTCTCAATGAAATTTGGTCAATGAAGCCATATAAAAGGAGTAAAGTCAGACCTAAAATACTCTTCAAAAATTGTATAGATCTATGATAAACATTTTTTCATTGAGACATACACCTTCTGGTAGTAACCTTAAAGAAAATTCATTATTAAACTTGTAAGCCTGTTGGATTTTGTATTTTCTCTTCTCAAGTCAGAAACCCTAGTTATTCTCAATGGAAAATTGAAATATTGGGGTATAGGTATTTAAAAACAAAAAAAGAAAATCTAATTTGAAAATTGGTGTTTTCATCAAAAATCTGAAAATATAAGAATTTTCCCATATGCTGGAGTTTCAAAGCTGAAATAAGAATGTGATTCAAAGTAGCTAAGGAATAAAAATAACTATGATTGTATTTTCTTGATATTTCTATAATCTTCTTGTGGCTGAGAATATATAAGAATTTGTACAAACAGAGACAGTAATGATTTAACTCATTTCAGAAGAACAGTCAAAGCCCAGCCTTAGCTGGGTCCAAGCTGAATTCCAAATAGTGCACCCGCTGACAGGTGTAGCAAATTTGCTCATGGTGAAGGGCTTACGTGTTTTTACCAACACTCTTTTTTTATAAGTGGATAAATATTATTATTTTCCACATTTAATTGTCTCATTAAGATCTGTTATATTTCTTATTATTATAACTGTCAGTTACTATAATAATTATAATTTATTATAATTATTAAGATTTATTAATTATTAAATCATTTAATAATAATCAATTCTTTTTCCATATAATTATTTTCATAACTATATTAATTTGTAGCTATAATATTTAATAATATTATATTTTCTTCTGAGTACAGTCATATTACTCTTGATATTTCTTACTATCATCAAAATTTTCATAGACAAACCTTATAGGATCCCCCATATCAGGCATTGACATTCATTTTCTCTTGAATTATTGGCAAACATCTTCATACAATTTGAGTCTATCCAAATCAGTTTCTAATGATGGTACTGATGTGAGCCTTGAGGTATGTTTTACATATTCAAATAGGCAAATATCTATATAAAAATAACTTTTTAACTATTCCTAATCCATAAATTATTCATATATGTGAGATTCATTATTTTTTCATTTAAGAAAAGATGAATAACATTTCTGTTTGTAAGTCAATCCATCTATTTAAGGCTAAATTTGGATTCTACACAAAGGTTTACCTAGGATAATTTCATATTTTTAATAAGCTTAAATTAAAAATATGAAGTGGTAATATGAAAAATACTTTAACAACACATCATCAATACCACATAAAAGAATTGATAAAAATTTTTTCTCTCAATTTCACCCCAAAATAATGGGAATGTGAGAAATCCCATGCTACATATAAGTTAAGAATAGTGTTATGCATGGTTGTGGAACTTAAAATTACAATATCCTTACATACCGTTTTGAGAAACCCATAGTGGATATCAGTCTTGAAGCCTCAATTAGTATTTTTGACATCAAAATAGCTCAGGGGGACAATAGAAATCAAAGAGAGCCAGGGTACCGAGCTTCTGAGCCGTCTAATGTTTGGTCAGCTCTGAATATTGGGTGCATGAATTATCATGGCCCAATTAGTATATTCAAACATTTTGGGGAGCTAATTACCAGGTTGCAATCCCATTACATCATGAGAAAGAAGCAAAGAAGCTGCTATTTTGACATGACAAGGAGGTAATGAGAAACTCTTCCTCCTTTAAGCATTTCAATTTGTAATGAATCTTTATGGATAAACCCAAGAGAGTAATAAAACCCTGTTTCCAGTAGTATACAAGAATTTACCTCATGGCAACCAGCTATTACTATGCTATTTGCTCTTCTACATAGAAATAAGGTAAAAATTCAAAACTTCATCAAAAATAAAATTCTTAATGAATCCTTATTAATCCTTCAGGACCAATGGAGAAACAGATAATCTAAGTAATAAAAAAAATTCATCATTAATTCAAAATTAAAATTGAAATGTTTACTAACAGTCCATTTTTGATGATTCCACATGAGACACTGAATCTTCAAAAATTCACAAAAAATAGGATCTTTCAATGAAATCTATACGTTTGAGAAATTAATATTTATTTTGTAAGAAAAAATGTTTCAAGTTGTTACCCATTTATTTATTAACCATAAATGGGTTGGTAGCCATGTAAAATGATTTAATTAAGCAATTATGATATTTGTATGTGAAAAAAGTAATGTGATCAAGAATCAAGATACAATAGCATGTTTTCTCACTCACTTGTTATTAATATTTCTCTGTGGCAAACATCTGTGAGCTGTTATATACTTAAACGAAGAATACAATCAGTATTTTTTCCAGATATATTAAAATATGTCTTTATGAATATTTTTCAAGAAATGTTTTGTAATTTTTTTATTTTTATAAATTAAAAAAAGGTATATTCTTTCCAAGAAAAACCATTAATATTTAAGATTTTGAATCAAAATAATGATTCAAAATAGCTCAAGGAAGAATTTTTTAAGTTTTCAAATGTGAAATAGCCATGTTTAAATGTGAGCCTTTGAAATATCACCAAAGATCCAAAAAGGTCACAAACAATATTACAAAACTTATTTCAATAGTAATAATGAAAATAAGTAAAGATGCCATAAAAAAAGCATGAATTCTTGATTATTTCAGAAACCAATGAATCAACCTTTAAAATAAATTATACCATTGAATTCCCCATTAAAAGCACTATATATGACTCTTTTATGCCATATTTGTAAAACCAATACTTCTGGAGATACCTGGATATATTCACTTTTATGATCAGTGCATATATTCAGGGCTTTGAGCTCATATTGTTTGAAAAAACGTATGATTAAGACATGATCCAAAATCAAAATTCAAGAATAAAGCTATAAGCTTTATTTGGAAAGACATAAACAAGGTTAAGAATAATGAAGAGAAATTGGTCAAAATAGCAACACCAGTTGATGACTTAAATTTAAAAGTGGTCCAAAGCTAAAGAAGGAACATTTACAGATTCTAATAGTTCATACTTGAATAATTATGTACGTTGTATCATAATATTCAAGGTATAACCCTATGAAATCATGGTTTTAAGTCTAAAATAGCAAATTTTGATAGAAAAGATGAACTAGAAGAAAAATCATAAACAAATGGAGGTCTTATGATGTAATGTAATCCTCTTAACACCTTGCTAAGAACATGCCAATCTATTAGAACTGACTCTCAAAATTTGAGTTTCATGAAAAATTCAAAGTTATTAAAGATTAAAGTCAAGGCTTTAAAATGATCATTTTTGATCTTTAACTGTAATCTTATTTTATTTTCAACTATTTGATAAGAGATAAAACTGGTGGATCTTAGTATTTTAATATGAAGTATACCTTGACCCACAGTATACTTGATATTCCAAGCTTGTGATGTCTAAGATGTGCCTATGAAACTGTTGATAATATTAATATTATTCAACAGTACTATGACTGTTCTTATGAAATATAATAACAAAAATTATTAGAACCACAATTAAATAATGAAAGAATTATTTATTTTATGTGTTATACACTACTAGTGATTATAACAGTAAGGGGTAATTGTCTACAAGAATCAATTACAAGAAGAATTTAATAATAAAAAACTTCTTTTATTAAAATAATAAAATTATTTTATTATATAATTATCTTTTAAAAGAATAATTATAAAGATAATTCTTGAAGAAAACTAATTTTAGAGAAAAACTTTAAGAATTAAAGATAAATCACTCACTAATACTCCAAAGAACTTATTAAAGATAAGAGTAGAGAGATTTGAAGTAGAATTGTGGGTTTAATGGATCAAACTTAATTTATAACAGGATTACAACAATATATAGTTGATTTCTATGATTTGATGTCTTTCTGATTGATTTCTGAAAGAATAAAACACTTAAGAAATAGTTTTAACTAATACTTACTTGTTGGTAATAAAGGTATAATATAATAATGTGATGATTCTGGAAAAAACAGCAAGAGGAGGCCTCTTTTAAGTTTAAGACATCTCACAGAGACGTGCAATCGATAAAACTGAAAAACCAGTGAGTGAGAAAACAATAAAACATTTTGTATTATTGGTTGCATCATCAGTTGTCACATAAGATTATCATAATTACTTAATTGAAGCTTTTACGTGACTACCAACCCATTCATGGTTAAAAATAAAAGGAGTAACAACTGTAAGTCCTATTTGATTCCACAATGATCATTGATTTCTCAAAGCTATGAATGTTATTGGAAATTTCATCACAGAATGTATTTTCTGTAAATTTTGAAAGACTCTGTGTTTCACGTGGAATCCTCAAACATGGACTGTAAGTCAAACCTTTAGTTTTACATATAAAAGTATAATTCCTTTTGGTTTTTATATGAATTATACACTTCTCAATTGGTCCTGAAAGCTTCACAAAGATCCATTAAGAATTGCATTTTTAATGAATTTTTGAAGTTTTACCTCATTTCTACATAGAATTGTAAATATCAGTCTATGGGTAGTTGCTATGAAGTAAATCAATGGATACTAGTCCAAAAAGGGTTTGAATTACTCTTTTGGGGTTCATCCAGGATAATTTATTAAGAATTGACATGGTTACAGGAGTCTAAGTTGCTCTTTACCTCCTTGGCACGTCAAAATAGCAGGTTATTTGCTATTTTCTTATGATTTACTGAAGTTGTAACATGGTAACCAAGTTCCCAAAAAGGTTTTGGTTTACCAATTAGGCCAAGCTTAGCCATGGATCCAAGATTTGGAGCTTTCCATACCTCAGAGGCCTCAGAAGTTGGGTACCCTGGCTCTCTTTGATGTCTTTTGTCCCCCTTGCCTATTTTTTACGTCAAAATAGAATTTTAAGCCTAAAGTGAGATATCCAATATGGGTGTACCAAACATAAATGAAAGAATACCATAATATTAAGTGCCCAAAACATGCATAACACTATTCTTAGTGTACATGTAACATCACATTTCTGATATTCCCATTATTTTGGCGTGAAATAGAGAAAAACAAAAATTTTCACGGATCTTTTATGTGGTATTGAAGGATTCTCCACATTACCACCTCAAAGAGTTAACTTGAGCTCATTCACTCTGTGGAGCTACCCTAGGTGAATCTTTGTGTAGAATCCAAGTCTGGGCTTAAATCCACGGATTTGCTTACTCAATAAAAAGTTATTCATATTTTCTGAAATCAAACATGATTAATTTTGGATATATGCATGACTTATTGGTCATGCATAGTTCAGAATTTTCTTTTTTAAGATAATTGTGGCCTATTTGGGTATGTAAAATATACCTCAAGGCTCACATTCCCTCCCACCAAAAAATGAAATTGTACTACAATTTTGTCAATAGTATAAAAGAAGGAAAAGGCCCCAAAGGGGGTTAATGTCCACTATCCAACCTCTTTACATTACTCAGATCATGTAATTTAAAGCCCATTTATAGACATATTCAGGCTTGTGCCCTTCTTTCATGTCTAAATCTTCTCAAGAGTTTATCTGAGTCAGGTATTTCTGATTCTGCCAGCCATTCATCTTCATGTATTGGATTTCTATATATGACAAGATATTCTCTCTGATTTTTACCACTAAGTCTCCTTTCTCTTATGACTTTCATTATTTTTCTGTCTTCACTCTGTTCCACTTATGGTACAGTCAAAGGAGTTGGGTTCCTTAAAGGAAACAATTCTTTGTCAGTTGGCTGATAACGCTTTATCAAGCTGACTGGAAAGGTTGGGTGTTTATTTTCCAATTCACCACTTAATTCCACTTGAACTTCATTGGTTCCATGTAAGGCAAAAATAACAAAAGGTCCCACAAAAGAATCTTTAAGTTTCTTTGGGCCTTTGATATTATTAAAATTCAAGGTTGAAGCTAAAACTAACTCCCCTACTTTGAAGTCTGGTACTTTGTGACTCTTGTCCCACTTCTGTTTAGAATATTCAAAAGCATCATTAATACTATGTTTTGAATGATGTCTCACTTTATTAAGCATTATTTTGAAGCTGGAATCTGTAGGATGAATTTCAATCAAGTCTTTCCTCAGTGTATCTGCTGGGAGTCTTGCCTTTCCTAACATAGCAGGAGTTTGACCTGTGGAAGAATAGACTGATGTCTTATATGCCAATTCTAATACTGGTATCAGAGTGCACCATTCATGGGCAAAGCCATCTGAGTCTTTGAACTATAACCCATAAGCACAAAATCTCCTGATCATGTCTTCTAAAGCTTGAATCATTCTCTCTGCTAGCCCATCTGTTTGAGGGTGATATGCTGTAGAAAATGATAACTTAGTCCCAAACAATCTATGAAGATTGGTCCAAAGTGCAGATGTAAGCTTGGGATCTCTGTCACTTCTGATATTCTTAAATAATCCTGTATGAGAAATAACTCTACTCCATAGAAGAAGAGCTGTATCCATAGCAGTGTCACCTTTATGACATGATAAGAATATGGGAGTTTTGCTATATCTATGTCACAGGGGCTCTTTGAAGTGAAGAGGGCCTGGCACTCAGTAAACTGGGACTCACTTATGGAGGGCTCAAAGATATGGTAAGAAAGGATACACTTAAGATTGTTAAAGATGAATTACTAAAAGAATGAATATAAGAAGCAGCAACAAAAATAAATAAGAATAAAGAATAGAAGAGCCAACCACAAACAAGTCCAAGTCCACTGTTTCAACCTGTCAGAATGGAAAGAGAAGGGTTAATAAGGATATGGCCACCCAACTCATACTGTACAGGCGAAGAGAGAAAAGGCAAAGACTAACTTAAAATTAAATAATTATAATACCCAAAATAAGGATAAGAATAATTATAAAATAATAAATAAACTAAATTAATTAACTGGGGAAAAGTCCCCAGGGGGGAGAAAGAGGGGCTGGTATATGTGAGAATCACCAGCCCTGATCCAGAGGAAGAATTTTCATGAGAATATTTGATGATTGAATTGAGTCTGGCCAATACAGGTCCTGTACGGCTGTACAGAACCTGTACAAGCGGTGTGGTGTATTTGAGTGATCATACAGTTCCATATTGGTGTATTGAAACTGTATTGGGTGAATCCAGCCTGTACAGGTATTGACAGGCTGTATTGAGGTACCAAGCTGTATTCATGTTCAGAATGAAGATTGCTGACATTGAATGCTGATACAAATGCTGGATCTGCTGATTTGGGGGTTTTGAGTGGGTGTATGAATGAATACCCTTACCCCTGATGAGTGGTTGTTACAGTATCCCCCTCTTGAAACTGGTGGGCTCCTGAACACCATAATACCCTGCCATTGTTGAGTGGCATCTCACTACCCCACACAATTCTTTGAAAAGTTTTCTTTTGACCATAATCTCGAAATCCTTCTCCATCTCTTCTCTTGTCAATTAAATTTATTTCCCCCTTCTTTAACTTTGAGTAAATACCCCACTTCAAACTGTTCTTCTGATTTCAACAACTGACGTCCTTGGGGCGTGGCCTTGGGTTGTATCCCAAAATGATGGCCACTGAGCTCTTGTACTCAAAAAATGGTGCCAGATGAGTATATGAAGTGTACTCATCTGGCCAGCCCAACCAAGGAAAATGATGGTGACAAGAATTCAGGGGTATTGTCCCCAATGGCCTTCAAAATGCCTCAACCAGCCCTTATAGTGATTTTAGGCTGGTGCCTTCTCTATGGAGGATCTTGAGGATCCTTGAATTTATCGCCATTTTGGCCTCTTTTGGATCCTTGGTGTCTTTGGGTGAAACTCTGGTCCATGACCTTTTTTGGCCTTTTCTTGGGTCCTTGGTGTTTTTGAGGTGATTTTGGTTCATGGCCAATTCTGGCCTTTTCTTTGGATTTTGCAATTTTCTGGCCCTTTTTGGCCTTTTGAAGTATTTGAGGTCTTACGGTCCGCGGTCCGTGGGCTGTGGACCGTACGCCGCGGTCTGCGGTCCGTGGGGGTTATTGGAAGCCCCCAGGACCAAAATGGACCCCTTGGGCCCAAATTTGCTGGGGACCCAAGGGGGTCATGGGACCTAAAATGGCCCAAATTCAACAAAATTCACCTTTATGGCCTGGACCCATTGGTGGGATCCAGGACCACCAAAACTTGGCCTTCCCCAAACTTGCAGGGGAGGCCCCCTATGCTGACTCCAGCCCCCAAAGGGGCCTTGGACCTTGACTTTGAGAGGTTTTGAGGGGGCCATGATTGACTTGTGGCCCAATTCCCTTGAGGTCAAACTTTTGATTTGACGTGGGCTTGACGATTTGGGTGGAGTGAAATCCAATGTCTTGTTCCTGTTTATGGTTGGGTTGACTCCTATTCATGCTCTTATAATAACTAATAAATGAGATAAGATAAAATGATTAAAATAATAAAAGAACCTCCCAATACGTGATTTGGGGAGGGGATGCTGCTGCTTTAAAGAAATAAAAGAAAGAAAATTATACAAGTAAAGAAAGAAGAAAATAAAAGAATAAGAGAAAATGAGAGTAAAGAAAGAAATAAAGAAAAAGTCCTGATGGTTGGTCCTTCTTGTGGTGAATTGCTTGATTCTGGCCAAAAGTGTTTTCATAACTTCCACTCCCCACCAAGCACCAGAAAATTGAAAAGAATTACCATAAATGACTTCTGAGATGAATTGCCATAAATGACTTCTGAAATGAATTGCCGTAATTGACTTGAAGTAATGAATGTCTTGAATTATGATGATTGGCATAAAATGAAATGATAAATAGAGAAAGAAATGAAAAATAAAGAAGAAAACATTGGGCCATATCTTGATAAGGTCCAAATGGAGGGTATTGATGTTGTATGCTTCCTGAACCTGTCCAAAGAAATGACAAGTGCTCACAAAGTGGCCAAGGTGATGCTTACAACAACATATGGGTAGAATACCCCCTTAAAGGTGCATGCCAGGAGAGGAACTTACTTTCATAACTTCTTCTCCCCACCAAGCACCATAAAATCAAACTCTTGAGGTATTGGGACCAGGCTTGTCTGGATACAATGAATGGAAATCCTTGACAAGGTCTGGTGAGTTGGTCAGGTTGGAAGATGGTTCCCAAGTGGTTCTTTCTGGGTCTTCACTGAATCCTTTCCACTCTACAAGATACCATAATTTACCTCTTTTGAGTTTTGAGTCCAGAACCTGAGCCACTTCCCATTCTTCTTGCTCCTCCACTAGTACTGGTGGTGGCGGAAATTGGTGACGATTTGGGATAGTTGATTGCTTGACTGGTTCTAATAAGGACACATGGAATACAGGGTGAACTGTCTTCCATTGCTGAGGCAACTTGAGGTGATATGCATGGCTGCCAATCTTCTTCAGAACTTCAAAGGGTCCCAACCATCTTTCTGATAATTTCTTGGTGGGTCTTGTTGTCTTGATGTTCTTGGAAGCTAGCCATACTTTGTCCCCAGGTTGGAAATCAGGTGGAATTGCTCTATTTCTATCTGCATACTTCTTGAATCTCCTTATTGCTGACTCTAATTCTTCTTTGACAACTTGCTGTACTGATTGGAGTTTTGTTGATAACTTTCCAGCAGGTGAGTCTTGAGAAATATGGATTGAGTCAAAGCTGGGATTTCTTCCATAAATGGTGAAAAAAGGTGATTGCTTGGTGGATGAATGTTCTGCATTATTATAGGCAAATTCAGCCAGAGGGATCCAGGTGTGCCAGTCATCTTGATGGTAACTGACATACATCCAAAGATACTGTTCTAGAATCTGATTTACCCTCTCTGTCTGTCCATCTGTTTCAGGGTGAAAGGCAGTTGAAAGATCTCTTGATATCTTGAGCTGCTGACACAATTGAGTCCAAAATGATGAAACAAATAATGAACCTCTATCACTAACAATACTGATTGGAAGACCATGTTTGGAAAAGACATGATTAATGAATAATTGAGCTAAATCCAAAGCAGTGATTTTTGAATAAGTTGGAATAAATATTGCCATTTTTGAAAATCTGTCTACAACTACTAAAATTGAATCAAAGTTGCTTGACAAAGGCAATTGGGTGATAAAGTCCATTGATAAGGAATTCCAAGGACCAGATGGAATTTGAAGAGGCTTGAGTAATCCAAACTTCTTATGGTGGATGTTCTTGTTTCTTGAACATTGCTGACATGAGGACACATAGTCCTTGATGATTTGATTCATGCCAGCCCAATAAAAATCCCTCTTGATGAGCTTGAGGGTCTTCTCCTGGCCAGGATGGCCAGCCAATGGTGAATCATGACGCCTTTGAAGAATGTCCAATTGAACTTCATGATTGCTTGGAATAACTACTCTATCTTTGAACAATAATAATTTTGCTTGAGGTTCAAGAGAATAGTCTGGGACTGATTCTCCTCTTGCTAATTTCTTGAGGATCTCCTTATAGTCTTTGTCTTGCCATACTTGTCTTTGAATCTGATCAACTAAATCTGAAAACATTTCAACTTTTATGGAAAAGAATCTTGACTCTTGAATTTCATTTTGCTTGAGAACTTGATGAATGTTTTGAGGATTCTTGCTGATGAAATCCACCCCCCTCTCTGGGTACATGTCGTCCCGACGTGACAAGGCATCTGGTAAAGTGGCCAGCCTGCCTGGGCGGTAAGTGATAACAAAGTGAAATTCAGACAAAAATTCAGCCCAGCGGGCTTGACAACGAGTAAGGACTTTAGAGGACATAAAATATTGGAGAGAACAATGGTCTGTCAAGACCTCAAAGGAATCAGAAAGAGAAAGGAGAAAGGCTCTCCAGCGCTTGAGAGCCCAAGCTATGCCAAGGAGTTCCTTGTCATGAATTTCATAGTTGAGCTCAGCTGGTAAGAGCTTGCGACTATCAAATGCAATGGGATGCTTTCCTGAGTCATTCACCTGACTCAGTACAGCACCCAAGGCATAATCAGAGGCATCAGTCTCTACAATGGTTGGAAGAGAAGGATTAAAGTGAGATAAGATAGGAGCGGAGGTGAAAGCTTCTTTGAGTGCTTGAAACTGACTAAGAGCTTCCTCATTGAAGATGAAAGGAGAATCTTTTTTGAGAAGGGAAGTGAGAGAAGTGATTTTTTTGGAATAATTTTTAATGAAACAACAATAAAAATTGGCAAAGCCAAGAAAGGATTGAAGAGCCTTGATGTTTTTGGGCTGAGGCCAATTGAGGATTTGCTGAACTTTTGAAGAATACATCTTGAGGCCATCACTTGAAACAACATAGCCCAAGTATTCCACACTTGAGGCATGGAATACACACTTTGAGGCTTTAGCAAACAAATTATTGTCTCTCAGTCTTTGGAGAACAGAGGCCACATGTTTAACATGTTCATCCAAAGAGCTAGAGAAGACCATAATATCATCTAAGTACACTACAACAAAAACATCCAAAGAATGGGCAAAGATATCATTCACAAGATTTTGGAATGAAGCTGGAGCATTGGTTAAGCCAAATGGCATAACCAAATATTCATAACTGCCATATTTGGTTCTAAAGGCAGTTAAGTGCTCATCCCCCTCTTTGATTCTCAGAAGGTTATATGCACCACGCAAATCTATCTTGGAGAAGATAGTGGAACCGTTGAATACGGTAAGAAGCTGGTTCATAGGAGGAACAGGGTATCTGTTCTTCCTAGTGACAGCATTGAGTTTGCGGTAGTCAACACCCAAACGAAGACCTCCATCCTTTTTCTTGACGAAAAGGACAGGTGCTCCTGTTGAAGAGGAGCTTGGTCTAATGAAACCTTTCTCTACATTCTCTGAAATGTAGGCCCGCAGTGTTCCTGACTCTTGATTTGATAATGAGTAGATAACACCAATTGGAGGTAGAAGACCCTCCAATTCGATATGGTGATCACAGGCGCGGTGTGGAGGACGTTTCTCTGCTTTCACCTTGGAGAATACATCCAAATATTGGTGATAAGCAGGAGGAACAACCTTCAACACAGTGCCAATTTCTTCTGGCTCTTCCTCCTCATCCCACTGCTCCTCCAGGGATGCATGAAAAGATAAGGGAGGAAGGTCCATATCCCCTTGAAAGAGATGAAGTGAAGATATGGCAACATCTTCTCCAACATCCTTTATCTCTCTGAAGACTTCATCTCTTGATGGAAGTAATGACTGAGAGGGAATAATGGAAGGGATATGGACAGAAGAAGGAAGGGAAGGTGTCTTAAGTTCACCAACCAGAGCAACACTGTTGACAGCAGTGGCAAAGTCATTACTAGTAGAAGGAATAATACCACTAGAATCCTTATGACTAGAATCATAGGTGATCAATCCATCTTTCCAATCAATAATGGGATTAAAATGGTAAAGGAAATCATAGCCCAATATCAGGTCTTCTCCCTTGGGTGAATCTATGATAAAGAAGTCCCATTCAAAGCTTGGGAAGGAAGGCAAGTCAACTACCCACTTGGTATAATGGGTGATGAACAAGGCAGGGGATTCATTAGAATCCAAAATGAAAAGAGGAATCTTTTCAGGGAGCTCTGAAAGAGTCAATGAGTACTTGAGAACAAAATTCTTTGCAATAAAAGAGTTTGTAGCACCAGAATCAATGAGAATACTATAAAAAATATCAGAGATAGAAGAAAAAATAAGAAACTTTAAAGATTTCTTGACACTAGTATTCAGAGTGCACAATTGTGCTCTTGAAGGAAATAAGTGAGAACCATTGAACACATCATGATTCCCACTCAGGCTTTTCCCTGCTTGCTAGGGAAGCCTTCTGATGATCCTTGCCTATTTTCAGGCCTCTTGAAGCATTTTTCAAATGGGTGCTTTCCACCACAATAGTTGCACAAGCCTTCTTTAATCCTCCTCTCCTTTTCAGAACCAATTAATTTGTTGTCCTTATTGAGGAGAGCAGCATGAGGCTTGTCTTTGGACATTTGAAAATTCTTCCCCTTCTTATTCTTATTGTGATAAGGCTTCTTGGATGATGAACTTTGAGGAGGCTTGGGGAAATTGGATCCAATGATTGGAGGCTTCTTCTCTTGATGACTTCCCTTTTCCTTTTGCCTCTCATGATATCTTGCGTCTAATTCTAAAGTGACATCCATAAGTTCTTGAAGAGTGTCAAAGGTTCCAGGGTGAGAAGCCAATTGGTCCAACAATCTTGATGCCAATCCTCTTCTATACACATGCATGTAAGCTCTTTCCCCCCAATCTCCAATTCTTGACATTAAGCTTCTGAAATCTGCTATGTACAAGGAAACATGACCACTTTCCTTCATCCTCAAATTGTCCAACTCCTGTTCAGCTTTCCTGACTTCATTGAGGTCACCAAACAGAGTAAATAGTTGAGATTCAAACAATGGCCAATTATTGAGGAGTTAGGAAGGGTCTTCATTGGAAATATTTGAGAGGTAAGGTTCAATCCACTTGCCAGCTCTACCAGTAAGAAAAGAAGTTGAGCACAAAACCTTCTTCCTGTCAGAGAAGAAGTTTGCTGGTTCATTATGGAAAATTAGCTGACAGGATTGGATAAATTCTCTCAACTTATGAGCTTGAGTACCATCAAAAGAATCAGGTGCCTTCATGAATGGAGTCTTGAAAGCAGGGGCTTTGGAATTGTCCCTGGGGGCAACTGCTTGAGTGAGTTGCCCCATGATTTGAGTCATCTGCTCCATCATCTTGAGGAGACTTGGATCAGTTTGAGAGACAAGAGGTTGACTAGAAAGGGCTAGATTAGAACCCTGAGGCACCTCTGGAGCATTTGCCAAGCCATCTGCCACTTCAGTTTCCCCAGAATCTTCCTCTTCCACAGACTCTTCCCCCTCTTCATCTTCAACTTCCCCTTGTCTTGCTCTTGCACCTTCAGACATCCCAGGGTAGCCACCCAAAAGTCCAGAGAAAGATCTTGATCTTCTAGATTTCATTCCACCTCTTCTTGAGGGTGCTGCTCCTTCCATTGGTGGTCCTCTGTCCAAATTTGCACTCAGTTGATGAACTGATGGTGTGCGGTCAAGAGGAGCCCTTGCTGTAGGAGTGAGAACAGCTTGAATTCTTTGGGATCTAGTATTCTTGGCTGGGGGACTATGCTGAACTGGCATTATGAAAGGAATTAAAATAACTTGATGGTATTAAGAAGAATAATCAAATTTGGCCAAATCAATCACAATAAATCTTGATGAATCTTGAGGAATCAATTCAAATCTTGAGGAATCAAATTCAATCAACAGTCAAATCAATTCAATCAGTCAAAATCAATTCATCTCAAATATCAATAATCTTGAGGAAATCAATATTCAATCAATAATCAATCAATAAATGTCTTCAATATGAAATCAAGTCTTGAGGAATCAATCAATCAGTTCAAAATCTTCAGAAATCAGTTCAATATCTTGATGAGTCAAATCAAATCAATAATCAAATCAATTCTTGAGGATCAATCAATATCTTGAGAGTTCAAAGTCAATAAATCCAATAAATCCTGAATCAATAACCCCAATTAATCCCAATGAATAATCCAATCAATTAAACCAATCAATAATTCCTAGATAAAACCTGAATAAGAACACAGAAAAATTTGATTGATAAAAATAAAATGAAGTGATGAAATGGTCAGCAATGATTAAGAAGAAAAAGAATCAATTTTCATAAGAATGAAATGAATGAGATGAAAATTGATGAAAGAGAAAAATCATAATCATTAAGATCATTAAATCATAAAAAAAAGATCATAATTGATGAATGAGAGAAATGAATATAAATGAATGAAAAGAAGAATCAAATATGAGTTAATTAATTTAATGTCACAGGGGCTCTTTGAAGTGAAGAGGGCCTGGCACTCAGTAAACTGGGACTCACTTATGGAGGGCTCAAAGATATGGTAAGAAAGGATACACTTAATAGTGTTAAAGATGAATTACTAAAAGAATGAATATAAGAAGCAGCAACAAAAAGAAATAAGAATAAAGAATAGAAGAGCCAACCACAAACAAGTCCAAGTCCACTGTTTCAACCTGTCAGAATGGAAAGAGAAGGGTTAATAAGGATATGGCCACCCAACTCATACTGTACAGGCAAAGAGAGAAAAGGCAAAGACTAACTTAAAATTAAATAATTATAATACCCAAAATAAGGATAAGAATAATTATAAAATAATAAATAAACTAAATTAATTAACTGGGGAAAAGTCCCCAGGGGGGAGAAAGAGGGGCTGGTATATGTGAGAATCACCAGCCCTGATCCAGAGGAAGAATTTTCATGAGAATATTTGATGATTGAATTGAGTCTGGCCAATACAGGTCCTGTACGGCTGTACAGAACCTGTACAAGAGGTGTGGTGTATTTGAGTGATCATACAGTTCCATATTGGTGTATTGAAACTGTATTGGGTGAATCCAGCCTGTACAGGTATTGACAGGCTGTATTGAGGTACCAAGTTGTATTCATGTTCAGAATGAAGATTGCTGACATTGAATGCTGATACAAATGCTGGATCTGCTGATTTGGGGGTTTTGAGTGGGTGTATGAATGAATACCCTTACCCCTGATGAGTGGTTGTTACAATCTGTCTACAATGACTAAACAAGCATTATAACCTCTGTCACCACTTGGATGAAGTGCTGTGACCCAATCCATGTGAACAACTTCCCATGGGGATTTTGGTTCTTGAATATGGATCATAAGTCCAAATTTCTTGCCTGTACTCCTGTTTGCTTTTTGGCATCTGTCACAGGAATGGCAATATTCAATGGTCTCTTTTCTCTAAGATGGCCACCATGCACCGTTCTTTACTTTTTCAAGTGTTCTGTCCTCTGACAGGTGTCCAGAGTATATGCTATCATGGCATTCACAAAGAATGGCATTGATAAGCAGTCTACTACACAATGTCATCACACAAGAATGTTTGTTCTGTGGTAAAGTATTCCATCAAACAAGTGAAATCTTCCTTCATAATAGGAACTTTTCCAAACTTCATCCAGTGCATTGACTAAAAATTTATCTTTGCAGTCTTTATCTAGTAAGGAAGTCAAGATATGACAATTTATGACTTGCTTATAAGTTTCTCTGACTTCTTCAAAGAATTCAGTCCCAATATCAGTTATGTTAATTCCTTCAATTGGAATCTGTGGTTCTGCTTCCAAAGCTACATAAGCTGGGTTATCAGGAGTATTGGCCAATGCCCATCTGTTAAGTCCATCAGCATTCTTGTGAATTTTTCCTGCTTTGTGAACTATAGTCATGTTTCCTCTATATTCTTTAATAGCTATTTGCCATCTCAACATATGTCTGTTGGGAGTTTTCATGTTGAGAAGTGATTTCATGGCATTAAAGTCACTTATCACTTCAAAAACACTGCCATAAAGATAATAGTGTGATTTCTCAAGTGCCCGTACCAAGTATAAGCACTCCATTTGGCTTGCTCTATATCTGGCTTCTGTTGGTTTGATTTGTCTTGAGATGTAGCAAAGTGGGCGTTCTGTAGGTTTGTCATCAATAATTTGGACTTGATGTAGGGCTGCCCCTAATCCATCTCCACATGAATCAATGTACAATTTAAAAGGTATATTCCAGTCATGCATGAGGGGTAAAGGTGCTTCTGTAATATCTTTCCTCATCTTCTCATAAGCTTTGATTCTCTCTTGTGTCATCTCAAATACTGTTTGTTGATCACAGATCTTATAGAGTGACTTGGCTAGAATTGCAAAATCTTCCAAGTGTTGCCTGTAATAGCTGGCAAATCCAAGAAAAGACATCATTTCTTTCTATTCTGGGGTATTGGCTTAAGTAACACTGCTGCCACTTTGTTTTTGTCAATACCCAAGCTTAAACCAGAAACAATATGTCCTAATGCTTTGAGCCCTTCAAAACCAAAGTTGCATTTCTTGAGTGAAATCTTCATATGCACTTCTGCAACTTTGTGGAGTACTCTTGCAAGTCTTTCAAGGTGCAAAAACCATGAATCAGAATGTATGATAATATCATCAATATAAATTATAAGCCATCCTTCAGATAATTATGTGGGGAAGATGGTAATCATCATTCTTTGATAATTAGATGGTGCATTTTTGATACCAAATGGCATTCTAATATACTTATAAATACCACAGTGACTGATGATTCTAAGTAATTTCTTAGCTTTAGGTGTCAAAAGATTTTGATGAAAGCCTTTCAATGCATCCATTGATGCTATAAACTTGGCTTTAGACAATTGGGTCAAAGTTTCAGGTATTCTAGGAATTGGATTCCTATCTGGAACTGTGTAGGTATTCAATGCTCTGAAATCTCCAACCATTCTTGATTTATCATTATTCCAAGCAATAATAACAGGTTTTGTCACTTCAAATTCTTCATTACAGCCTACTTTCCTTAGTGCACCAAGTTGGATCAGCTCTTGAATATGTTTTTCTAAGGCTTCTCTAGCTCTGGGACTAGCTGGATAAGCTGGTCTTCTAAGGACTGGAGGGTATGGTCTGTCAATATCACGAGTAATATCAACTTCATGCCCTTTTAAAGTGCCTAATGGTTCATTATCAGGGGCAAAGGCATTATTATATGTGTATAACACATCAATAAGCTCATGTATCATTTTTCTTGACAATGATGGATTAATTCATGCTTCGACAAGTTGATTAGCCACAAATTCTTCCTGATAAGTATCTTTCTTGGAAGATACCATTGATATTTGTTTGCACATATTGGAAAAAGCAAATTTTTTTCTTTTGTTTTCTCCAATTGTGAAATATCTGTGTAAGGTGTGGATATGATACTTTGATTAAAAATCAAGTACTTTTCCTGTCCTCAAAATTTGTATAAGGTAAAAATCAATAAAAAATAGTAAGAAATATTATTTTCAAGAGAAAACACACCAATTTTATTGTTTATAACATTATTAGTATAAAACCATAATATTATAAAGATTTATTGTTTTACAAACAATTAAAAGTTATCCAAAAAGACTCTACAAGAGATATTTAAGGCTACAAAAAAAATTTCTTCAAGAGAAATTTCAATTGGAATTAATTGAGCAAAGAACTGCGAGCAATTAATTAAAGAACAAAGTCTTTAAAAAGAATATTAAAGAGAAAACATGCCCAAAAGTTACCAGAGTGAATTTGGAAACAAAGTGACAAAGTTTACAGTGATGAAAGATGCTTTAATTCACTTTTGGGGTGGTTCAGGGGTAAAAATGATTATAAGAGTTACAAACAATGATTATAATAATTTTTTCACGTGGTTGAAAGGATTAAAATGATTTAAAAATGGTCGTTGGAATCCTTTATTGATTGGTATAACAGTGTTTAAATTAATTATAAAAGGAAAAGATCTAACATGAAGAGAAAAGTGGGGAAAGAAGACATTCTTTTATAGCCATCAATTTTCTTACTCCAAAAGTAAAATTTACTATTTTCAGTCTTGAAAAACAGTATGACAACAGAATATACAATTATGGCATCATTGAACCCTGGTTTAGACCAAAAAAGGGCTGGTTAGAGCCATTTTTAGCCATTTTAGACCCTTAAATCAGCCATTACTATAGCAATACCTGGTCTAGAGCCTTAAAAACACATCAGAATGTGTGTAAGAGGCGTAGAAGCCAGTTAAAACTGTCTTTACTAACATTGTTTTAACTTAAGGGTAGTTTTACCCTCTTGGAAGCAGTTAAACCCACCCTAGTTGGTATCAAAGCCTCATCATCAATTGAGTCACAGACCCTGTGACTCAATTCCAGGGCAAAAGTAATGAACTTTTGTGTGGATTTTGACATCCCATGCCAGTCAGCAAGGATTTTGGGGGTCTGGCTCCCCCTTAGAGCTAGAGTTCCTTTTCCCCCCCAATCTTAATCTTTCCAGTTTATTTTTTCCTTTAATTCCTCATCATGTATTATACTTGTAATTTACATATGTAATTCAACTGAATTATACAGTACAATACAGTAATAATTGATACCTCATATGTAAATCAAAGTTCACTTATGTAATACACGCGCACATTTTGACATTTCAATGGAATTCAATTGAAAATACTTCAATTCCTCATAGCTTCTAAACTAAACACAACACCTCAATTTTAACACACAATTTTATTGTTAACACCACATGTGGTGTGAATTGAATTAAAGTTTTGAGGATTTTCAATTTTTTTATTGAAAATACTAAAAACTTAATTTAAGCTTATTTAGAGTTGAGTTACAAAAATTTCACTCAGAGGTGACCCCACCTAATTTTTTATGAGGAATCAAATGGTGAAATAATTTTTATATGTTTATTTATTGGATCAACAGCTATAGTATATTTTATATAACTTTTTACCAAATATATTTTAATTTCAAAATTTTTATTAAAAATTCATTTTTACTTAATTTTTACAAGTAAAAATATAATTCTTTAAATTTGAATTTTATTGTAATTTTACTTTTGAATTATAATTAAATTTTTGTTTTTAAATATAAATTTGTATCTATATTTCAATTTTTATTTTTATAATATAAATAAATTTATTTTATTTATATTTGTGTCTTAATTTATCCTTTGTGGTGTTTTGGGTATATGAAAATACCTCTAAGGCTCACATTCCCTCCCCCTAAAAAAAGAATATTACTTTGTAATATTGTTATTTCTAGTATGTCTGAACCTTCTGAGAAGTTTAGTTGCTTCATGTATGTCTTTTTCTGGAAACCATTCATCTTCACAAGTTGGGTCACTGTACCTAACAAGGTATTCCCTTACTTTGCTGGTTCTGAACTTTCTTTCTTTGAGAACTTTGGTAATTTTCTTACTACCAGATGACTCAATAGGAGGTATAACTTGGGGAACTTTATTCCTCAAGGGGAATTTTCCAGCATCACTAGATTTATATGGCTTTATCAAGCTCACTGGAAATTTAGTATTCTTATTGCTAAGTTCTTCAGATAACTCTACTTTAACAGCATTTTCTCCATGGACGGCCTTAATAACAAAAGGTCCTGCAAAGGAGTCTTTCAGCTTTTTACATCCTTTGATGTTATTGAAGTTAGTGGTGGATACAAGAACTAAGTCCCCCACTTTGAAATCTGGAGTTGCATGTGATTTATCCCATTTGTCCTTAGCATATGCAAAAGAGTCCTCCATGAACCTTACTGCATCCTTTCTAGCTTTGTCTAGCATTCCTTTGAAGCTTGCAGCTGTGGCATGTATTTCAATCAAATCTTTCCTTAAGGAATCTTGTGGTAATTTGGGGTTCCATCCTTTTTCTAGGATAGCAGGGGTTTGATTGGTACTGGCATGGATTGATGTTTTATATGCTAATTCCAGTGCTGGCAACAGAGTACACCAATCATGGGTAAATCCATCACAATATTTGAATTCAAGACCATATGCACAAAATCTTCTTACCATGTCCTCTAAGGTTTGGATCATCCTTTCAGTCAGACCATCAGTTTGTGGGTGGCAGGCTGTAGAGAAAGACAGCTTAGTGCCAAATAATTGGTGAAGATTTGTCCATGATGCTGAAGTGAATTTGGGATCCCTATCACTAATGATATTTGTAAATATTCCAGTCCATGACACTACTATATTCCATATCAGAAGAGCTGTATCCATGGCTGTATCATCCTTGTGACATGGTAAAAAGATTGGAGTTTTACTGAATCTGTCCACAATTACTAGGCAAGCATTATAGCTTCTGTCACCTCCTGGTGGTAGTCCAGTTACCCAATCCATATGGACAATTTCCCAAGGTATGCTTGGTTCTTGGATTTTTATCATATTTCCAAGTCTCTTGCCAGTGGATTTATTTTCCTTTTGGCATCTGTCACAGGTTTTGCAATACTCTGCAACATCTTTCTGCCAAATTGGCCACCATATGCAGGTGTTTACTTTCTCTCTTGTTCTGTCTTCAGACAGATGTCCTGAAAGGGGCTATCATGGCATTATTTTAGTACAATATTGATTAATGACCTGTCCACAACTGTCATGACACATGTGTGCTTGGTCCTGTGGTAAATCATACCATCCAGTAGGTGAAATCTTCCTTCATCATAAGATTTTTTCCATACTTCATCCAAGGCATGTATGAGAGAGTTGTCTTTACAGTCTTTGTTAAGCAATTGGCATAAGATGCTACAATTATTATCTTGGGTGTAACTATTTCTGACTTCTTCAAAGAAGGTGGTGTTCAAGTCTGTAACACTTATTCCTTCTATTGGGATTTGTGGTGAAGCTTCTTCTG
Source organism: Austropuccinia psidii (assembly GCA_023105745.1). Classification (NCBI taxonomy): domain Eukaryota; kingdom Fungi; phylum Basidiomycota; class Pucciniomycetes; order Pucciniales; family Sphaerophragmiaceae; genus Austropuccinia; species Austropuccinia psidii. The sequence continues at coordinate 7,818,663 of JALGQZ010000006.1, read as the reverse complement.
GCACATAAGCAGGATTATCAATATTATTTGGTAATGGCCATCTGCTTAGTCCATATGCATTCTTATGAATATTCCCATCCTTATGAACAATAGTCATATTGCCTCTGTATTCTTGTATGGCTATTTGCCATCTGAGCATATGTCTGTTGGGTGTTTTCATGTTTAACAGTGATTTGACAGCTGTACAATCTGTTATCACCTCAAAAACACATCCCTCCAAGAAGTAGTTTAGTTTTTCCAAGGCCCAGACAAGGCATAGACATTCCATTTGACTTTCCCCATATCTGGCTTCAGTTGGTTTGATTTGCCTGGATATGAAACATATGGGTCCTTCTACAGGTTTGTCATTTATGATCTGAACTTGGTGAAGTGTAGCACCCAGCCCATCCCCTGATGCATCAATATACAATTTAAAAGGCAATTTAAAGTCTGGCATCAGCAAGAGTGGAGAAGTAGTCAAGGCTTCTCTTAGAGACTCAAAATCTTTGACTCTGTCAACAGTCATTTCAATTACTGTGTCTTTGTCACACAATTTATAAATTGGTCTTGCTATGGATGCAAAATCTGTAATGTGTTGCCTGTAATATCCTGCAAAACCTAAGAATGACTGAATTTCCTTTTTGTTCTGAGGCATGGGTTTTAGCAATACTGCTGCAACTTTGTTTTTGTCAATTCCAAGGGACAAACCAGATACAACATGTCCTAGTGCTTTAAGTTCTTTAAATCCAAAATGACATTTCTTCAAGGAGATTTTCATGTTCACTGATTGAATTTTTGTCAAACCTCTGGACAATCTGTACATGTGCTCCTGCAAAGTTTTGGAACAGACAATAATGTCATCAATGTAAATGATTAACCATCCCTCTGAGAGTTCTTCAGGGAAGATTTCATTCATCATTCTTTGGAAGTGTGAAGGTGCATTTTTGATACCAAAGGGCATTCTTAAATATTCATACACTCCACAATGAACAATAATTCTCAAATATTTTCTTGCTCTTGGTGTTACCACATTTTGACGGAATCCTTTAAGGGCATCCATAGTGGCTATATACACTGCTTGAGATATTTGAGTAAGGGAAATTGGGATTTTTAGTATTGGGTATCTATCTGAAACAGTGTAAGTGTTCAGAGCTCTAAAGTCCCCAACCATTCTAGATTTTCCATTATGCCATGCCACTATGACTGGTGTAGTTATTTCCACTTCTTCATTGTGGCCAACTTTTTCTTATTACACCAAGGTCTAGAAGTTCTTTGATATGAGATTCCAGAGCTTCTCTTGACTTGGGACTTGCTGGGTATGAAGGTCTTCTCAAGAGTGGTGGATAGGGTCTCTCAATATTAAAAATGATGTCAACTTCATGACCAATAATTGCTCCTAGAGGTTCTTTGTCTGAAGCAAATGTTCCTCTGTGGTCATACAAAAGGGAAAAAAGTTCATTTTCTTGTTTATCAGTCAGATGAAGGCTTATTTCAGCTTCTTTTAAATGATCAGACTTGAATTTCTCTAACTCTAAGTTGACGGGTGATACTTTGTTCACTGTAATTTGTCTTTTAAATGGTGAAAAGGCAAATGTTTGGTGCTTATTGTCTCCAATAGTAAAGTATCTGTCTTTGTTGTTATGTAAATCTATCCCATACATGATTAAATAGTAATTTCCAAATATAAAATGGGTACTAGAGCAGTTTTCCATAAAAACAAGCTCAACTGGGATTCTTAAATTCCCATTAATGTGTGGGAATATCACATTGGTCTCCAAAATTCCTAATGCTTTCATTGGATTACTTGTACTATTGAATTTTATACCATCAATTGGTAACAATTGGTCTTCAAAATTTGGTACACAAGTTTTAAGAAAAGATTTTCCAACACAAGAAAAGAAGGTTCCTGGGTCAAGCAAAAGTTTGGTGGGCTTGTTGTCAATCACCACTTCTGTTATACAGGAGTTACCAGCTGTATAACCCTTCCCTCTGTTTAGTTTGGTTTTCATAAGTTGTGCATCTTGAATTTTTGATAAATCAAGTTGAAAATTGCTCAATTGTGGCAAGTGGGAATAAGATTCCATGATGTCAAAAGTGGAATTGATATTTTCTATATCTTTTGAAGATTCAGAAAATATGGGTGACTTATCATCTGAATTGTCTGCAATTATGTCATCTTTTTCAACATCAGGTTCCTTTTAAATATCAATTTCATTGATTTCCCCCCTTTTTGGACATGTATTGGCTAAATGGGTGGTGCTTTGGCAAATATGGCACTTTCTGACTGTATCTGCAGATTTATACTTAACATTATTAGAATTTTCTTTGGTTTTTTTGTCCACAGAATCTTTCCAAGGTGTATTAAACCTTGTTTTGAGATTCACCCTACTAGAACCAATTTTGGTTCTGGTGGTTACTTCTTCTAATATATTGATAATATCCTCTGCTGAAGATTGGTCAGTAGTCCTGCTTTTGACAGCATGCTCCAAGTCACCTCCACATTGTCTCAGAATTTTTCTATGGATCATAAATTCTGACATGTCAGGATATAATGCTGTTAATCTGTCTTTTTGTTGGCAAAACCATGGTAAATCTTTGTCTTGATCAGCCTTAAATTTGGCAGATTAAAAGGCTTTTTCCACTTTAAACCTCCAAGAATAGTTGGCCCATTTGTTTATAATTTGGGTTTTCCACCAAGTCCAACTTTGGTGTCCATGTTCTTGTCTCAATTTGATATACCATCTGTGAGCTGAGTTGGTAAATAAGGTGTTAAACCTGGCTGTTACCAATATGTCTGGTAATTCAAAATCTTCTTTGATCATGTCAATACCTCTGATTAATTCCATATGGTAATATTCTCTTTCACCACTGAAGTGAGGCCATTCCTTAAGTTTTGGAACTTCTTTCAAGAGTGCTTGGCCCATTTCTGGTTCCAAGTTATGAAAAGAAGTAGAACATTCATTTTTTAATTAGGAATTTTCAATATCCAATACTTGTGGATTGAAAATCCCTGTACCCTCATTTTGATTCAGAGGTGTAGACATCCTTGGTAAGGTGTTTAGTAGTTGTTCAATATGATTCATTTTTGTCAGGATGAGTCTATGTTGAAGAAGTAATAAGGCTATTTACAACTAAAACTATGACTGTGACACGGTAAAAAATGGTTTTAAAAGATAATAAATTTGATAATGGATGATTAAATTGAGATTTTAAGGGCTTTACTATAGAGATATAGTGGTGGTGAGCACTGCTGAAAGCCCTGGGTGCAGCTTTATCTGTTGGGTTACAATAATAAAAGACTACAATAATTAAATTTATAATTATACCTGATTATTAACCAAGAGTAAAACTGTTTTTGACAGTTTACTACGTAGGTTATTCAAGAGCAGGATGAGGAGATGATTTTGGCTGTGAAAAGCCCTCCTTTCATCCTGAAATTGGGGTGGAAAGGCTGCTAGACCTTTCCACGTAGAGGAAGTGAAGATTTTTCACTCTCCAGGACAGGCTTGTGGTTTGCAAACAGCCTGTATACCCTGTATTGGGCTCAGATGTGGTTTTGAAACCACATCTGGGCGGTTTTCACCAATACAGGGTGAAAAGTTTCATCTGGGGACCTCACAGCCTGATTCTGACGTGTATGACGCGTAGAATGCTGTACAGAAACTGTATGGGACCCCAGTATTGGCTGACATATGAGGTATTGAAGTAAAAACATGCTTCTTCGTCTATTTTACACCTCATATTCATGATTATGGGATATTATCCCATGGTAAGGCTGTATATGACAGCAGGTGGGATTTTGACCTTAAACCAGCCATAACTCTGTCAGTTTTTGAGATATCAACCTAAAAATTGGCTCATTGAATAGCCCTGTATGAGCTCTACACAATGATACCCAATTTGGTATGGTTATCATGAAGTATGGCAAAGTTATCCCATGTACAAGGTTTTTTGTACCTAGGTGTGGTTTGGGCAAAAAGCTGTATTGAGCTTGTTTGCCTCATAGCTTCTGTTATAGTTGAGATATGAAGGAGTGAATGGCACCATCAGATAGCCCTGATTGTGCTCTTTCCAAAAATACCCCACTTCAGGTATCCCACACTAAAACTGTAGAAGTTAGATGGGAGGTGAATGTTTTGTTCACCCTTATTTGGCCTGAAATTGACCATAACTCCAGTAATATTGGTGCTAGCTCAGTTTGGCTGGTACAATTGGATAGCCCGGGCTTAGAGCTTCATTTTGAATACCCATTTGATGGGGTTAAGCCTCTACTTCTAGATTTTAGATGACAGGTGAAAATTAAGTTTTATGCTCAGCAATAACTTTGAGCAGGAATAACTTTGTTATTTCTTGTCCTATGGTGATGGGACTTTTATTTTCAGAAAGAGGTGAGTTTCCTCTATTTTTTGATACCTTTTGGGCTAATTTGGCTCAGCTCCATGTTTTGGTGGTATTTTGGCTATACCATTGGTTTATGGTATTTTGGCTGTCATGCTTGTGCTCTGGTTTTGAGTCACAGGCTGACAATTTTACTATTGTTACACCTTTGTGAATTTCTTAATTCATGTTGTAAGCCTTGTATAGAGGTTATTACATTCTTTTTATGATCATCCTCTTCATATGTAATCTCATTACATAATTCTGTTTGTTTAGTATTATCAGATATAACTTCATTTAACTTTATTGTTAATTTTGATATTTCCTCTTTTGAGGTATCAAAGCACTTTTTCAAGGCAATTATATGTGTCTTTACTTCAGTAAATGATTTTGAAATATCATCAAGAGCTTTCTTATTATCCTCTTTGATATTATTTATGGCTTGTTTTATTCTTGTTTCAATCATGTCATCAATATTGAATTTAGAATATTTGTTTGTCAATTCCTTAATAATGGCAGATTGCTTACTTATCTTATTTCCAAAAGAATTATCATTATTGGAAGTTTTAATTGTTATTAAAACTGTTTCAAAACATTTAAGTGTTTCATTTATTTGGCTCAGACTCAAGTTATGTGTTTTAAGATTGTCACAAATTGATGCATTTTTATCAGAAAGATGACTTTTTACGTCAGTTATAGCTTCATACAACTCTGGAATAGAATCAAAAATATCAGAAATCATTTTTGATATTTTAATATGGCCTCCTCTTTCTTTTGTAATTCCATCATTGTTCTGGCCATCTGAAACACAGTTTCCATGGCATCCTGTTGGATTTTTGGAATCCTGAAGCCCTGGCTGTAAGGTTTGGTGGCTGGTGCCTTTCCTTTGACCTTGTTTGGAGCCTGTGGATGCTTTTTCACGTTGGAATTTCTGCTGCTGGCCAATGGGGCTGTTTTTGGCACTTGCTTGGGTGGTGGAGGGTTGTTTTTCCTCCATTCTAGTGTCAAGAGCATCATGTTTTTCTTCTCCATCAATGGATGCCATCCATTGGGCAATTTGCAAGTATTGGGATTGCCCAGGAACTTTCGCACAGTCAGGTAAGAATTCATGCAGTTTTTCCACAGATATGCAAGGATCTGGTACACATTGTACTGCAGGGCATTGTTGTATGCTTTGTGGCTGGCTTTGTATATGTCCACTGAGGCTTCTTGTGGTGGTGTCGGCTCTTTGTGAAGGTAAAATGGTGTTATCAGCATCAGAATGACCTATTTTAGTTGTTTGGAAGTCATCAACTGACCCTTTTCCTACTGTAGCTAGTTGGCTTCTGCCATAATCACGTCTATTACCTTTCTGGGAGCTGCTTGAGGGGTTATAGCTGGCTCCTGATCTAGTTGAACGCATATTTGATGATTAAAAAGGCTTAAAATAGTATTTTTACGTCAAAAAAATTACTATTGGCCAAATTCTTAGCTTTCTAAAGGTTATTATTTATATCCAAGTTAATCAATTCAGAAGATATTGGTTCAGGTTGGTTATTTTGAGTCACAATAACAGTACTGGCAGGGATAATGCTGGTGACTGTTGAGGCTGTTTCAATGTTTTCTTGTCTTACCACGTTGTCAGACACTAAAATTAATGAAAAAGGAAATTAAATAATTAAAAAAAAGGTTATTTCAAAAAAAGAAATAAAAATATAAGCCTCACTTATAATATGAAAAATAATTATTTTTTATGGGTTTTTTTGAATTATAAGTATTTTTTATATATGTTTTAAATTTGTTAATATAAGAAAAAAGGTTTGAAAAAGAGTAAAAAATATGTCACAGGTAAAATATCATGGCTGGTCCCCCAAATGTAAGGTGTGGATATGAAACTTTGATTAAAAATCAAGTACTTTTCCTGTCCTCAAAATTTGTATAAGGTAAAAATGAATTAAAAATAGTAAGAAATATTGTTTTTAAGAGAAAACACGGCAGTTTTATTGTTTATAGCTTTATGAGTATAAAACAATAATATTATAAAGATTTATTGTTTTACCAACAATAAAAATTTATCCAAAAATACTCTACAAGCAATATTTAAGGCTACAAAAGAAATTTCTTCAAGAGCAATTTTGATTGGAATTAATTGAGCAAAGAAGTGCAAGAAATTAGTTGAAGAACAAAGCCTTTGAAAAGAATATTAAAGAGAAAACACGCCCAAAAGTGACCAGAGTGAATTTGGGAACAAAGTGACAAAGTTTACAGTGATGAAAGATGCTTTAATTCACTTTTGGGGTGGTTCAGGGGTAAAAATGATTATAAGAGTTACAAACAATGATTATAAGGATTTTTTCACGTGGTTAAAAGAATTAAAATGATTTAAAAATGGTGGTTGGAATCTTTTATTGATTGGTTTAACACTGTTTAAACTAATTATAAAAGGAAAAGATTCTAACATGAAGACAAAAGTGGGGCAAAGAAGACATTCTTTTATAGCCATAAATTTTCTTACTCCAAAAGTAAAATTTACTATTGTCAGTCTTGAAAAACAGTATGACAACAGAAAATACAATTATGGCATCATTGAACCCTGGTTTAGACCAAAAAAGGGCTGGTTTGAGTCATTTTTAGCCACTTTTAGCCATTTTACACCCTTAAATCAGCCATTACTATAGCAATACCTGGTCTAGAGCCTTCAAAACACGTCAGAACGTGTGTAAGAGGTGTAGAAACCAGTTAAAACTGTTTTTACTAACATTGCTTAAGCTTAAGGGTAGTTTTACCCTCTTGGAAGCAGTTAAAACCACCCTGGTTGGTATCAAAATCTCATCATCAATTGAGTCACAGACCCTGTGACTCAATTCCAGGGCAAAAGTAATGAACCTTTGCCTGGATTTTGACATCCCACCCCAGTCAGCAAGGATTTTGGGGGTCTGGCTCCCCCTTAGAGCTAGAGTTCCCTTTCCCCCCAATTTTAATCTTTCCAATTTATTTTTTCCTTTAATTCCTCATCATGTATTATACTTGTAATTTACATATGTAATTCAATTGAATTATACAGTACAATACAGTAATAATTGATACCTCATATTTAAATGAAAGTTCACTTATGTAATACATGTGCACATTTTGACATTTCAATTGAATTCAATTGAAAATACTTCAATTCCTCATAGCTTCTAAACTAAACACAACACCTCAATTTTAACACAAAATTTGATTGTTAACACCACATGTGGTGTGAATTAAATTAAAGTTTTGAGGATTTTCAATTTTTTTATTGAAAATACTAAAAACTTAATTTAAGCTTATTTAGAGTGGAGTTACAAAAATTTCACTCAGAGGTGACCCCACCTAATTTTTTATGAGGAATCAAATGGTGAAATAATTTTTATATGTTTATTTCTTGGAAAAAGGGTTATAATATATTTTATATAAATTTTTACGAAATATATTTTAATTTCACAATTTTTATTAAAAATTCATTTTTACTTAATTTTTACAAGTAAAAATATAATTTCATAATTTTAAATTTTATTATAATTTTATTTTTAAATTATGATTAAATTTTGGTTTTGAGATATAAATTTGTATTTATATTTCAATTTTTATTTCTATAATATAAATAAATTTATTTTATTTATATTTGTGTCTTAATTTATCTTTTGTGGTCTTTTGGGTATATGAAAATACCTCTAAGGCTCACAATCTGTCTTTATGGCTATTGATGTCAATACTATAATTATTCAAGTAATCACTTCCAAGGATGGTATGTTGAGATGTGCAATTGTCCATCACTACTATCTCTGTTTTCATTCTTATGCGTCCTGCAGGGTGTTTGCACACAATATTAGTTTCCAATATTCCCAAAGGGTACATATTGTTACTGGAACTACTAAATTGCACACCTTCTATTGGTAACAGATGGTTTTCCCATTCAGGAAGTATAACTTGGAGATAATATTTTCCCACACAAGTGCAAAATTCCCCTGTATCCAAATTTACTTTGGCTTCAACATCATTCATCAATATTGATGTGATACAAGATGCTCCAGGAGTATAACTGATTCCTCTATCAGGTTTGGTCTTACACCTTCTGGCATCTTGGATATTGTTCAGGCTATGACAGTCCTCACTGTACTGTGGCAAGTGAGTATGGACTTCTGTGACCTCAAAGAAAAGCTGTAATGTTTTAAATGGTATAGTCCTCTACTGGTGTATCCTCAGCAACTTCAGAATCTAGGTCAGATTCTTCTTTCTCTTCAGTACACTGAGCTTCTTCAATGACTTGAACTTCATTGATTTTTGTCTTTTTGGTGCAATTGTTGGCTAAATTTGAAGTGCTTCCACATTTATGACACTTCAAGAAAGGGCTTTCAGGTCTTCTGTCCTCTCTGGAAATCTTTGGGACCATCTTGGACTCTATAGGGATTTTAGTCCAAGTTTTACCAATTCTTGTTCTAGTAATGATATCTTCCATTGCATTAATGTAGTCCTCTGTTGAACAGGGTTCTACACATCTGCACTTGATAGCATGTTCTAGTTCTCCTCCACATTTTCTTAATATTTTCATATTAATCATAGTGTCAGACATATCTGGGTGTAAAGCAGATAATCTGTCTTTTTGCTTGAAGAACCAAGTAAGTGGTTTATTGTTTGCTGAGTTAAAAATGGCACTTTCAAAAGCATTGTCCATTTTAAACCTCCAAGAATTATTGGCCCATTTGGTTATTATTTCAGATTTCCACCAAGACCAATCATGTTTTCCATGATCTATCCTCATCTTTTGATACCACTTCTTTGCAGTTTTGGTAAACAGAGAGTGTAATTTGCCACTATAATTTCATCAGGTATGTGAAAATCTTCTTGTAACATATCAATAGTTCTGATGAACTCAATATGGTTTTATTCTCCTTCACCAGAGAATGTTGGCCATTCTTCCAATTTCAGAATATCTTTTTCAGAAATAACATTTTCTCCTAAGAATGGGGTCAAAATTTCTTTAACAGAAGGTTGTTCTTCAGTCAAAGGTGCATAATGTCTTGGCATATGTGGTTCATAATTCTTATGAATTTTTTCTACATTTGAAATTATTTCATTTTTTAACTTCTGCCTTTCATTGTCACTTTTTGCCAAATGTGTGGCAAACTGATTGGTATTTTTGGCTATTTTCAAGACATAATATTTCACAATATCAAGTTGATCATTAATGTTTGAAATGGAAAGATCTTTCATTTCATCATTTTGAGCTTGATATTTACTCTCAATTCTGTCACATGTATTGGTAAGTAATTCCAGTGTGGTAATTACAGACTTATGCATTTCAGCAGACTGTTTGTCATTCTTTTTAAGTCATTAATGTCCGATGCTATTTTAGTTAGCTTTGCATCAAGTTTACCAATTTTTACATAAATATTGGATTGAACAAAATTTATTTCATCTATTATTTGCGTGGAAATGTTCTGTTCATCCTTTCCTGCTCTTGGCTGTAAATTCCATGAGTCCTGGCCATATTGAACACACTGTCCATGGCTGAAGGTTCCAATTTGGGAATCCGGTACCCTTGTGGGTAAGGTCTGTGCCAATTGCCTTTGCCTTTGCCCTTTCCTTGATGGTTCTTGGGACCTCTCTGTTTCTTCTGAGGTCCTTTGGGCTTGTCTTTGGACACTTCTGGAGCTGGTAGATACCACTGGGCCTTCTGTCTCCAAAGCTGGAGTCATTTCCAGTTCCTTCTTCTGGTCTATGGAAAAAAGACTTTGGTTCTTCAACCAATTCTTTATCTTTTTGACCTTGTATTTGCAAGACAATGGGCTCCAACCTCCTAACAGCTCTATGGTCTTCTCCTGACCCAGAAATCTCTTGATGTGTAAGTAGGAGTTCATGGCCCCCTGCCAAAGGCTTGGGAATATTTCCCACTCCTTTTCTTTGGCTACTCTGAGCCAGTTTTTGTATTGGCATTGATAAATTACTATTTCTGCCACTTGAAAGTGGTTCAGCTCTTAAAATATTATCATGAATCAGTTCAGATTCAGAATTCACATCAAACTTTGTGGGTACAGAACTTGGGGAACGGGGGGCAACTCTGGCATCCTCCAAATGGGTCTTTCTTGAGGAAGACTTGACACTTCTGGATTTGGTCTTACCTCTTCCTTGTCCACATCCATCTGGTTGGACTTAATAGTTTCTTCCATTTCTGGTATGCACCATTTTCATGTCAATTTTAAGATAAAGAGTGAAAATATAAAGATAAAACATACCTTTTGGTGGTAATTTAGTCTTTTCAGAGTTGAATAAGGTGCCTCTCTTAGCGATTTGCACCTCAATACTTTCCTCAGATTCTGCTTCTGAAGATTCTGGACTGGTAATATATCTCTTACTGAGTCTGTTACCAGCTGCACAGTATTTGATCAGAGACACTAGAAAAATTATTTTTTATTAATATTTTTACAGATCTTTTATAAGGTTTTATATTTTTTTATTCAAAAAATTATTCTTTTTAAAGAAAAAAATTAAAACTTAGGATTTTTAATGAAAATTAATTTAGAGTAACTCAAAGAATAATTTTATAAGTTTTTGGATGTGAAAAAGCCATGTGTAAAAACAGCAGAAAATTAAACCAAATTCCTCAATAAAAAAGATTTTAAAACACTTTCAACTTGAAATTGAAAGAAAAAAATTATTAAATTAATATATTTTAAAAATTAAAAATATATTATTGAGGTCAAGAATATGATTAAAGCCAAGCTAATGGTTAAAATCACGGCCAGGGCCCCAAATGTAAGATGTGTCTATCAAACTGTTGATAATATTACTATTAATCATCAGTACTATGACTGTTCTTATGAAATATAATAATGAAAATTATTATAACCACAATTAAATAATTCAAGAATTATTTCTTTTACGTGTTATACACTACTAGTGATTATAACAGTAAGCAGTAATTGTCTACAAGAATCAAGTACAAGAAGAATTTAATAATAAAAATCTTCTTTTATTAAAATAATAGAATTATTTTATTATATAATTATCTTTTAAAAGAAGAATTATTAAGATAATTCTTGAAGAAAACTAGTTTTAGAGAAAAACCTTAATAATTAAAGATAAATCACTCACTAATACTCCAAAGAACTTATTAAAGATAAGAGTAGAGAGATTTGACATAGAATTGTGGATTTAATGGATAAAAATTGATTCAGAACAGGATTACAACAGTATATAGTTGATTTCTATGATTTCACGTCTTTCTGATTGATTTCTGAAAGAATAAAACACTTAAGAAATAGTTTTAACTAATACTTACTTGTTGGTAATAAAGGTATAATATAATAATGTGTTGATTCTAGAAAAAACAGCAAGAGGAGGCCTCTTTTAAGTCTAAGAAAGCTCACAGAGGCGTTCCATGGAGAAAACTGAAAAACCAGTGAGTGAGAAAACAATAAACCTTTTTGGATTATTGATTGCATCATCAGTTGTCACGTAAGATTATCATAATCACTTAGTTGAAGCTTTTATGTGACTACCAACCCATTTATGGTTAAGAATAAAAGGAGCGACAACTGTAAATCTTCTTTTATTCCAAAATTATCATTGATTTCTCAAAGTTATCACTGTTATTAGAAATTTCATCACAGAATGTACTTTCTGTAGATTTTTAAAGATTCTGTGTTTCACGTTGAATCCTCAAAAACGAACTGTAAGTAAAACTTTTAATTTTACATATAAAAGTATAATTCCTTTTGGTTTTTATATGAATTATACACTTCTCAATTGGTCCTTAAAGCTTCAGAAATATTCATTAATAATTGTATTTTTAATGAATTTTTGAAGTTTTACCTCATTTCTACATAGAATTGCAAATAGCAGTCTATGGCTGGTTGCTATGAGGTAAATCATTGGATACTCGTCCAAAAGGGGTTTTAATTACTCTTTTGGGGTTTATCCATGGTAATTCATTAAGAATTGACATGGTTACAGGAGTTTAAGTTGCTCTTTACTGCCTTGGCATGTCAAAATAGCAGGTTATTTGCTATTTTCTTATGATTTACTGAGGTTGTAACATGGTAACCAAGTTCCCAAAAGATTTTAGTTTACCAGTTAGGACAAGATCAGCCATGGATCTAAGCTTTTGAGCTGTCCACGCCTCAGAGGCCTCAGAAGTTGGGTACCCTGGCCCTCTTTGATGTCTTTTGTCCCCTTTGCCTATTCTTTACATCAAAATAGAATTTTAAGCACAAAGTGAGATATCCACTATGGTGTACCAAAGGTGCATGTAAGAATACCATAATATTAAGTGCCCAAAACAAGCATAACACTATTCTTAGTGTATATGTAACATTGGATTTCTCCTATTCCCATTATTTTGGCGTGAAATAGAGAAAAACAAAAAATTTCACAGATCTTTTATGTGGTATTGAAGTATTTTCCATATTACGACCTCAAAGAGTTAATTTGAGCTAATTAACTCTATGGAGCTACCCTAGGTGAATTTTTGTGCAGAATCCAAATGTGGCCTTAAATACATGGATTGACTTACTCAATAAAAAGTTAATCATCTTTTTTGAAATCAAAAAATGATGTATTTTGAATATATGCATAGTTCAGAATTATTATTTTTTTAGATAATTGTGGCCTGTTTGGTTATGTAAAATATACCTCAAGGCTCACATGATGTCAGAAAATTAGAGTTAGAGTAATAACTATGAAACATGGCATAATAATGATGTCATCATCATAAAAGCTTATAATATTGATGAATTACAGTGGATAAAATCAATAAAAGGCTACTAGAAGGAAGAATATTTACTATATAAAATCCCCTTCTTCCCCTGTTTCCCTCTCAGATACATCAAATTCAATCAAATATTAAGTAAAAGGTAACAGAATTCATTATTTTGATAAATAAACTCTTATTTTATAAAAGACCAAATTCTTAATTTGTAGTACTCAACTTCTTTTACATTATTACATCAATAATTTATTACCATTTGTTAAGTTCTCTTAAATTCTCTCAATCCACATAAAAATTGGAAAATTGTCATTATCTCCATTATTTATTTTAACTACATTTTAAATAAGTTTTAATTTTATTCTTAGACATAAGATTAATGAAAAAAATAAAACATGTTATAAGTAGGCTATTTTCTTTTATTATAATATTTTTCTCTATCCTTATTCATTAATTATTCACTTATTAATATAAATACTATTTATATTGATATATAGCTTTCATATTAGTAATATTACTGTTAAAAATTGTTTTTATTACCAAATGAAAGTCTATAACACATTTATTAATTTCTTATAACAATAATAAATTTTAATAAATATATTATCTTATTCAATATTGATATATATTGGGTATTGGTAAAAACACATCAGCAAATTGGTAAAAACATGTAAGAGCTTTTGCATTTTTACTAAAAACTTACATGGGTTTACCATTGATTGGTAATAACATGTAAGGGGTGGGTTTTAAATGAAATATGGCTATTTATGGCAGTTCTGATGCCATTAATGTCATTTATGGCATCAACAATGCCATTAATGCCATTTATGGCATCAACAATGCCATTAATGTCATTTATGGCATCAACAATGCCATTAATGTCATTTATGGCATCAACAATGCCATTAATGTCATTTATGGCATCAACAATGCCATTAATGTCATTTATGGCATCAACAATGCCATTAATGTCATTTATGGCATCAACAATGCCATTAATGTCATTTATGGCATCAACAATGCCATTAATGTCATTTATGGCATCAACAATGCCATTAATGTCATTTATGGCATCAACAATGCCATTAATGTCATTTATGGCATCAACAATGCCATTAATGTCATTTATGGCATCAACAATGCCATTAATGTCATTTATGGCATCAACAATGCCATTAATGTCATTTATGGCATCAACAATGCCATTAATGTCATTTATGGCATCAACAATGCCATTAATGTCATTTATGGCATCAACAATGCCATTAATGTCATTTATGGCATCAACAATGCCATTAATGTCATTTATGGCATCAACAATGCCATTAATGTCATTTATGGCATCAACAATGCCATTAATGTCATTTATGGCATCAACAATGCCATTAATGTCATTTATGGCATCAACAATGCCATTAATGTCATTTATGGCATCAACAATGCCATTAATGTCATTTATGGCATCAACAATGCCATTAATGTCATTTATGGCATCAACAATGCCATTAATGTCATTTATGGCATCAACAATGCCATTAATTTCATTTATGGCATCAACAATGCCATCAATGTCATCTGTGGCATTAAAAATGCCATTTATGGCATTAACAGTGCCATTAATGACATTATCAATGCACTATTTCTGATGCCATTAATGCCATTTATGGCATCAACAATGCCATTTGTGGCCTTAACAATGCCATTAATGGCATTCTCAATGCAATATTTCTCATACCATTAATTCCATCTGTGGCATTAACAATTCAATATTTCTGATGCCATTAATGCCATAAATGGCCTTATTGATTCCATAAATGGCACTAATAATGCCAAATTAAAAATTCCATTAATGGTATTGCATAAATGACATTAATAATGCCACATTAACAATGCCATTAATGGCATTATCAATGCAATAAATGGCATAATTCCATTTATGTAATGCCATAAATGAAATTTTTAATGCCATTTATGGTATTGTTAAGGCCATTACTTCCATTTTCAAGGCCAATGTTAAGGCCATTCATGCCATTTTTAAGGCCAATGTTAAGGCCATTCATGCAATTTTTGAGGCCATTTATGGAATTGCTAAGGCCATTAAATTCAATTCATGGAATTGTTGTAATTCCGTTTAGGCCAATTTCCTGGCCATAAATGGCATCTGTATGTCATTCTTGATGCCATTTATGTCATTTGTAATGCCATTTATGGCACTTTTGATGTCATAAATTGCACTGTTAATGCCAAAAATTAAATTTTAACTTCCACTCATCATAAATTACATTTTGAAGTCAATTTATGTCGTAAATGGCATTTTAAATTCAAATACAAACATGAACAAAAAATGTAAAGAAACAAGGACTTTTTGGGCCTACAAATGTCCTGGAAAAAATAATCCCAAAATGTTGGGCTTCTGGTTTTTTATTCTCCAGATTTTTCCCTTTATTTTGAAAAAATATTTATGGGAATTCATAAGTGGGAACATATTTAATGAATTTTTTTGCAAAAAGAGGCCAATTTGCTAAATTGGCCAAAATGGAGAAATTGGGCAAAAAAAATTTGAAAAAATTTGGGGACCTTCACATCCCATGTTGGAAAAAATATGGAAAAAATAAATTATAGAAATGCTCAAAACTGAGCCTGAGCAAATTTTTTAAAAAATAAGTTACTTACGTGTTTTTACCATAAAATTACGTGTTTTGGCCATAAGTTGGTAAAAACACATAAGGCCTTACGTGTGTTTACCAACGCCCTATATTTATTTCATTATGGTATTTTATTCTTTTTACATGATATAGAACACTTTATGCCATAATTATAAGAATATATTATTATTATATTTATTTTTGATCTAATTACTCACTTCTATGAGGAAATTAAGAGTACAATAAGTAAGATATTAGTAATTTCCTCAATGAAAAAAAAATTGAGAAAATTTCAAAAATATAAAAAAAATTCTTTCAAGTAAAGAAAATTATTAAATTAACATAGTTTAAAACTCAAAATTATATCAAATAAGATCTTAAGGTTCAAAAAACAGATACAGGCCCCCAAAGTAATATTTTTCTATAAGGATATTGATAATATTACTATTTATCAAGAATGATATGACTTTTATTATGAGATATGATAAATAAACTCATTAGAAACACAAATAAATAAATAATATTAACATTTAATAGATTACTAGTGATTATAGCAGTAAACAGTAATTTTCTACTAGAATAAATTTCAATAAGATTATATAATAAAAACTCCTACTAAAAAGATATAAAATGATTTTAATTGATAATGATTATTTGCAAGAGTAATTATTATAAATTCTTCAAGAAAACTACATATTAGAGAAAAAACTTCAATAATACTGCAATAATACCTCAAGAAAGATCTCTCAAGTGATTTTGAAGATTATTTGTGGATTTTAGGAATGAAAAAATTGGATAAAGGAATAATATACCAAATTATAGTTAAAATAATATTTTATGTTAAATAACACAAAAAGACTTGAAATAATGGCATATTAATATTTGAATTATTATTTTTAAGTATAATTTGGTATATCATTGCTCTATTCAATTTTTTGATACCTCAAATTCACAAATTATCTGTCAAATCACTCGACCAATCTTTCTCAAGGTATTCTTAGAGTATCAGTGAGTTTTTTTTGAAATTATCAAAGTTCCCTTTGGAGATTGTAGCTTTATTCAAGAATTCATAAGCATCATTAATTAAAATAATTTTATATCATTCAAATATAAGGCCTTATTATTAAATCTTCTTGCAATTGATTTATGTAAACAATTACTGCTTTCAGCTATAATCACAAGTAGTGTATAGAAAGTAAAAGAAATAATAATTCATTTATTCATTTATATTTGTTTATGATAAACCTACTTATTATATTTCATAACGAAAGTCATAGGACTCTTGATTAATCATCATATTATCAAGAGATTAATAGAAAAGTCTTGAAATATACCTCAAGGCTCAAAGTTTGTCACCAGCTGCAATATATCTGAATAAAGAAACTGAACTGAAAACTGTATAAGAAGCAATTTATTCTTATAATTTTAGAAATTTTTGAGAGTTTTTTTTATAAATTTTATTATTTTTGCAAAAAAATATCTATCCATGGAAAAAAGATTTAATATTGAGATTTTAAATCAAAAACATTTCAGAGTAACACAAAGAGAAATTTTGTATTTTTTTGAATATGCAAAAGCCGCATTCAAAGAAGTATAAAATCAATTCAAATGCCTCAATAAGAAATATTTGAAACAATTTCAAAGTACTGAAAATTTCCAAAAGAAAAGGCAAAAATCAATACAATTTATTCTACTTGTATAAACACTACATTAATATCACTATTAATCAACAGTACTGTGAATTCTCTCATGGAATATAATGAATTAATTCATTCTAGCCGCAAATAAATAAATAATCTCTTGATTATTTGTTTTACTTTTTATGCACTACTAGTGAACTTAACAGTAAGAGGTAGTTTTTTGCTAGAGTCAATTGCAATAATATTTATCAATAAGACTTCTTATTAAAGTAATATGAAATCATTTTAATTAATAATAGCTATGGATTCTTGACTGAAGCTACACAAATTAGAGAAAATTTAGTAATAATTCAAACAACCACTAACTATAGATATAAGGAGATATTTAAAAGATTTGGAAAAAGTTATTTGAAAGATTATTTGTTGATTCAGGGAATAAAACATTGATTTAAACAAGCAATACAGCAATTCTAACTGAGATACTATTTTTCAATAGTAATATCACTTTAGGGTGTTGGTAAACACATACAAGCCCTTATGTGTTTTTACCAATTTATGGCCAAAACACATAAGTGGCCTATTTTTTTTGGAAAAATCCCTCAGGCTTAGTCTTGAGGATTTTTTTTATTTTCTTTTTCCATATTTTTTCTGTCATGGAATGTCAAGATCCCCAAATTTTTTCAAAATTTTTGTTTTGCCAAATATCTCCAATTTGGCCAGTTTTACAAAATAGCATTTTTGAAAAAAAATCATTAAAAATTTTCTCACTTATTAAATTCCATAATTTTTTAAAAAAGAAAGGGGAGAATCTTGAGAATCAAAACCCAGAAACCCAAAATCTTGGGATTCTTTGTGGGTGGGACAATTGGAGGCCCAATAAGTGAGTGCTCTTTTATTTTTTTGTTCATTTTTGTCAGTAAATTGAAAAATTCATTTATGACATCAATAAAATTAACAATGTAATTTGTGACATTAGTGGAATTTGAAGTGGAATTTATGGCATTAAAAGTGCCATGAATGGCATCAAAAATGACATAATAATGCCATAACAATGATATTAATGGTATTAAAAGTGCCATTAATGGCATCAAAAACAGCATAAAAATTCCATAAATGGTATCAACAGTGCCATTTATGGCCTCAACAGTAACATGAAAATGCCATTTCTAGCATTAGAAGTTCCATGAATGGAATCAATAATGGCATGTAAACCATTTATGTAATTAAAAATTCCATAAATGGGGTTTTTCCCAATACAGATAGTTTCTTACATGAATTTTAATTAAAAAATCCCTTATGTGTTTTTACCAAATTTATTACACAGGTTTACCAACACCCTTATTTTATTTGAATTATTAATATTTGATTTGGAAACATAAAAATGTTTGAGAATTATCAATAACTGATACTTAAGTAATTGAAGATTTAATAATTTAACTGGATGGGAACAATGAATATTTGAAAAACAAAAATAGTAGGCTTCCTTGAAGTCTATAAAAAGGAAAAGAGGTATTCCATAAAGAAAATGGGAACATAATATAGTGAAAAACCAATTAAAAAATTTGGTTTAATGATTACATCCCTTCTTATCACATAGAATTATTATAGTTACTTAATTAATTGATTTTATGTGGCTACCAGCCCATTTATGGTTACAAAAGAACAAATTTATCTTAGTAACCTTTCTTTAATTTTGAAAGAAAGATTTTGTTTTTAAAAGTTTTCAATTTCATAGGACCTTTCGAACTGGCTTTAATCAATCTTAAATTTTGAAGATTCAGGATTTCGCATTGAATCATCAAACATGGACTTTGATAATACTTTCAATTTTAATGATGAAGTCATATTATTTTTTCATTTTTTTTTAAATATTCCTTGACCCATGTATGCCCAAAGTATCACAATTATTCTTTTATATTTGTATTTTTAATCAATTCTTGAAACTCTACCTCATTTTTTATGTAGCACAAGCAAATAGTATAGTGCTGACTGGTTACCATTGGTTAATCCCATTCACAATAGTCCCAAAAGAAGTTTAATTAATTTTCTTTGGCTTTATCTATTGAAAATAACTCATAATCCAAATGGCTACAGGAGTCAGAGTTTCTCATACCCTCCTTAGCAGCTTATTTGCTATTTTGTCATGACTTCATGGTACTTATCCTTAGTAAAAATGTTCAAGAAATGTTTTAATATGATATTATTGGGCTTATTAATGTAAAAATATTAATAATGTTAATTTATAAATGAGTAAGAGTTTCTAATTAAATCCTTGTCATGTCAATATATCAGCTTGTTTGCTATTTATCATCATTCAATGGGACTTGGCCTTAGAAATGGAGTTCCCAAAGGGTTTTAATCAGCTAATTGGTCAGTATCAGCAATTCATTCAATATTTAGTACTGGAGATTCCTCAAAGGCCACAAAAAATTGGGTACCCTGTGTCTCTTTGATGTCTTTTGTCCCCCTTAGTTTTTTCTATGTTGAAAATTGTAATTCAGGCTTCAAGACTGATATAAAAAATGGGGTTATCAAACCCTTTATGTAAAAACACAGTAATTTCAAGATCTATAAACCTTCATAAAAGTAATCTTAGTGTATACTTAACATGTGAATCCCAAGAATACCATTATTTTGGCATGAAAACGCAAGAAAATATTTTCACAACTCTTCTATGTGGCATTGATGATGATTTTTTGGAGTATTTTCTATATTACCATCTCATAGGGTTAATTAAATCCTATTTTCCCTATGGAGTTACCCTAGGTTAATTTTTGTGTAAAATCTAAATCTTCCCTTAAATGCATAGATTTACTTACTCAAAAAATGTTATCCATAGCTTTCCTTTACAGAAATTAATAAAGCTTAGGTATGCACATGTTTCATTGGTGTTTTCACATTTTAAGGGTTTTTTTGAGTTATTGATTTTCTGTCTGGGTACATAAAAAATACCTCAAGGCTCACACAAAGAGAGAAACTAGTCACATATTGGAGACCAGCACATGCAAACAAATGGGTGTCAAAGGGATATATATAATTCAAATTGATTATTGAATAGATCCAGGAATGAGATAATGCCACAAGCCTGAATATTTCCATAAATGTGCTTTGATTAATTTATCCAATTAGGAAAGAAATGTTGTAAAAGGGAAATCACCCCCTATGGTGATTGATGTTATGAATTTTTATCAGGATTTTATCTTTTGGTGGGAGTTAATGCGAGCCCAAAAATATAATTTACATACCCAAATAGGAAACAAGCTATCTTAAATTAACTTTACAAGTATGGAAAATCCATAATTAATACACATACTAAAAGAAAATAACTGTTTACAAATTGAAGGCTACATTACTTCTTTGAGTGAGCAAATTCATCAAATTAGGAGAATATGTTCACTTTACTCAGAAAATCAGCTATGGTAGCTCCATAAGGCCTATACAATAGATATAGCTCTATGAGCTGTTCATATGAAAAATAAAGCAACACCTCAAAATGAATACCAAGTGATGTTCATGGTCCATGTGAATCTGATTGTGACTTTGTTGGTAAATAACAGATTACCTGATAGAAAGTTGTAGTTTTACTTACATTGATGTCTTAGTATTACTTACTACTGTTTTAATATTACCCATCGCAATTAAATGACTTTTATAGCTTCTCATTGCATGTTTTCAATTGAGGTTCATCAATGGTGGCAACAGGTTGGTGAAGTATTGTTAAATTGGAAAACCCCTTCCAAATAAAATACAATTGACTGTGACAAATTAGAGTTTATTGAAGCCATAGGAATAGGGAAAAAATTGTTTTAAAGCATAAAGTCAAGATCAAGTGTCATTTTGACTTTATCTGTTGGAATTGAAATAGCTCTCAACATAATACCGGGCCAAGCTGACTCTTACCAAATCATGTTCCTATTGGAAAAAGTCGACAATGTTTCTGGTTTGGTTTATATAGTTTTTAGAGCTGCCAGCCTGGTAAACAGATGTCACAATCTTTTGGGTTCATAGATATTTATTCAGTCAAGCGTGTATAATAAAATTTTATGGCATGGGTAATATGAAATTCGGGTGCTCACCTGGTCGCACGAGATTTGGATGATCGCTACTGTTTCCCCAATAACAGTGGATGAAGTCCTCAGAATTTAAATCTGATCTATTTGATTGTAGATCGTAGGCTATTTTTCCAGCGGTGACGCCTGCGATTTAATTGATGAGTCAAGAACAGTGATGATGTGCAATTATAAGTTAATTTGGGTACGTTTGGACGCTTACCAACACTCTTGTCGTCCCAGCGCGCCGTGAAATCAGTTGGCCAAACGTAAGGAATTTGCGTCAAATATTTTGTCCAGCAACCTTCGAACCTTAGGCCGTCGTATAGTGCTTTTTAAGTAAATTTTAGGTTGGTTTTCTGGGTACGAAATTGAGATGAGTTGATAATAAAACTCACAGCGTGTGTGAACGTGACAGGTAGTGTTAATGCACGTGTATAAAACGTTACCTCCATTTTTGCACCCTGTGGGAAGGTTGAAATTAGATTATCCAAAGAAGCTAAGCGTAAAGTAATAACTCTAATGGATTAGTCGTGGCTGAAGCTTTAAAGGGGAACCTACAGACGGAGGTCTGAGTAGGGTCGATGTATACGTTGACGGGTCGAAACATGAGGGAGCAAGTCTGTTTGCTGTAGGCCGATACGCTGAGGAAGTGGCCAAGAGCTAAAGAGGCTATCAAAAAAATGGAATTTAGCATTTTTGAGGATAACTTTTGCAATTTTTTGATTAAGTGCACCAAGGACTGGAAGACTGCAACCTTTAAGGGACTCTATGAAACAACCTTGACAAAGATCTTTGGGGGCAGCACGCGATGGTAAGCTTACTCTTTTGTGGCTGGTTGCTGAGGGCGCCATGTTGAGGTTGTCCCGGACAAGGCGGGCTGTAATAGTATCTAATCTATTTGCATCAGGTCTGCACATAGCTGTGGACTGCAAGCATTTCGGGTCAGATTTTGGTAATATTTCGATGAGGAAAGAAAAAGAAGATGTTTTCAAGATACAACAGTTCACAGGCTGTTGAAAAGTCCCCAAAACCCTGTAAGAGCTGAGGATCGCGAGGGACAATGATGAGGGTAGATTACTAGGCACAGGCCAGGAAGGAGGCGGTGCAGCCAAACATATCGCAGCAAGCTCACATGTCTGTGCCTTTCTGTTACTGTTACATAGAAACTTCTGTTCCTTTCTCTGATTCTGAGTACGCCAGCTAAACATCTATATTAAAATCTGGCATGTTTTCGTTTGTATTACAATTTATATGTTTCATTTCTATTTAAAAGAGGGGAGGAATCCCTCTCGTTTCTTCTTGTTTCTTCATCTAATTATTATTACTGTTTAATCCAGGGCTGGCTCCCGGGTACTTTTTCACTATTCTGTCTACCCATTAAAAGGTCCTGACCAGTTGTTACATGTAGACGAAAATATAAAAAATCAATAAAAATAAAAATAAGAGTAACAAACTCCCCCAAAGAAAGGATCTTCTTTGGGGGATCTAATTGATTATATATTTATCTACAACTGCACCACATCTACTGTATGTTTTTGTGAATATGCATAACCTTCAATACTCAACACTCCCCCCCCCACAAAAACAAACCTTCAGGTAATTCCCTTTTTAAAAGATTGAACTTTGTTTGCTCCCAAATTTTTTGTAAAAATGTCAGCCAGCTTATCCATCAACCTAACCCATGATAGCATCACCTTCTTCTTCACTGTAAGGTTTGTCTATGAAACTCTTGATAATAGTATCAATATCAAGAGTACTATAACTGTCCTCAGTAGAAAAAAAATATAATATAATGAAATATTATAACCACAAATTTAAATATGATTATTAACATAATTATATAAAAAGATAAATTTACTTATTACTATAAAATATAATAATAAAAAAAATATAATAATTGTAAGGAATTTGAATTATTCTATTATTGTTATAGTCACTGACAATTATAACAATAAGATGTGTAAAGCTCTTAATGGACAATTACAGATGGAAAATATAAATATTTAACCACTTATAAATAATAAAAATATTATTTATAAAACAATTAAGCACACACTGTGCAGAAATAATTCTTAAAGAAAAATTCTATATAAAAAACTAATAATAGATAAAAAAATATAGAATTTTAGAGAAAAGTTACTTATAATATAAATTAATACAACAAATCAAATACAACAGTTATTATATTAAAAGAGTATTGTAAGTTAAAAAACATGTCAAAAATCAATAATTTAAATGATAAAACAACTTCTTATTATTAAAATTATGATTAAAGAGTTTTTAAGAGGAATTTGTGGATTTAAAAAGAGATTTAAGATGATAATTTTATAATATAAAATATATTATTGATGATTACAGCAATAATCTGAATTCCATGATTTCAGTTCTTTAATTTAAAATTAATAAAGAATAAAATACTTAAGAATTACTTTTAATAATAAGATTTTATAAGTAATAAAACTTTACCTGTTTAAATTTCTAATATGATTGGATTGATTAATGATGATGGGAAAAAACAGTGATTAAAAGACTCTTTTTATGTCTAAAGAGCAACTCTAATGATTAATAATGAATATAGAGGGTGTGCTCAGGTCAAAACTGAAAAACCATGCTTAAAAAAAAAGTTCTTAACTTAAGGTAACTTATTTTTTAATTCCAATTTAAAGCTACCAGTGTTATTCTTAACTCCATGTAGATTTAATCCTCATTTAAACTAATTATTTTAAGTTTTGATATAAAACAAGTTTATTTATATTAAAGTCCATCACATGAACAGCTTCAAAATAGAGTTTCAAGCAGAAATCTCTTAAACTCAATTTTTAATTAATTTTTAAAGAAATTATAATTTTCTTTGAGCTTAATTGAAAGAGTAAATTTCCAGGCTAATTACCCAGGAAATTTATTAATAAAAGATACTTAAAATTTGATTTATACATATATAATATTAAATTTTAAGCTGTGTGAAATCTTCAAGCAAATCCATTAAGGATTGGATTTTTAATGAATTTTCAAAGTTGTTGCTATTTTTCCATGTAAAATAGCAATACACACTAAACCTTAACTTTTGATAAGGTTTTAATGCTTATAACCTTAAAGTTTTAAGCTTAATTAAGTTTTGACAGTTCTTAAAACCTTAGTTTCAAGCCTGAATATTGGGATTTACCCTTCCTGTCCAATTTTGGATAAAACCAGCTTAAACTTTAAGGTTGGATCAAAGTCTACTCTTAAAGCTTAAATAAGATTGAAAATAATTCAATACAGGTTAACAACCTTAATTGAATCCTCGCAGATCCAAAAAGTTGGGTACCCCAGCTCTATTTGGTCTTTTTACTTTGTCCCACCTTTTTGCATGGATTTTGCCCTTTTATTTATTTAAAGCTGTACTATGGCCTTAAACCCTTTTAAATTGACCCCATGCAGGATTTAAATCCTGTATGGCAAATCCTTAGCCAATGCAGTAAATATACACAACACCTCAGTTTTAACTAAAATCTTGGTAAGTTTGCATAAACCTTATGCAACTTTAAATTCAAGCTTAAATTTAAAAATTTTAAAAAAATGTTAAAAAAGTTACATTAGTACTGTGAGTTTCTTAAATTTCCCAATAACATAAGAAATAAGTATTTTTGGGTATAACACCCTATGGGTGTACCCTAGGTTATTTTTGGTGTAGAATCCAAAAATGACATAATATTTATAGCTCTGTTTATCCAAAAAACACTTATACTTATTTTTTGTTATTTTTTATTTTAAATTCAATTAAAAAGTCTTTTGAAGACAGATTCAACTGTGTATAAATTCCTTTGTGGCCTTATGGGTATGTTATATATACCTCACAGGCTCACATTCCCTACAACCCAAAAAATTGTACTACAATTTTCTTTTGCAGTATACCCCCAAGTTATTTGGGGGGGGTATAATCCACTGTCCAACCTCTCTACTTATACTTCTTAAGTATGTAAAGCACACAATTCAAACTTTTACTGAGCAATTGGTCTTCTCTCATGTCTGAATCTTATGAGAAACATTGGGGAATCAGGTATTTTAGTCTCTTCAATCCATTTGTCTTCATATTGTGGATTTCTGTACCTGACTAAGTATTCTCTTTCATTTTTTCCCCTAAGTCTTCTTTCTTTTAAGACTTTGAGTACCTTTTTATATTTACTTTGTTCCAGTGGGGGTACTTCTAAGGGTGTTTCATTTCTTAAAGAAAATAATTCCTTATTACTTGAAGTGTAATGCTTTACCAGACTGACAGGTAAAGTTGGATGTTTGTTTTCCAATTCTCCTGACAGTTCTACTTGTACTGCACTTTTCCCATGAAGGGCTTTCATAATAAATGGTCCTGCAAAGGAATCTTTTAATATCTTTGGGACTTTAATATTATTAAAGTTCAAGGTTGAAACTAGTATTAAGTCCCCTACTTTGAATTCTGGGGTTTTATGACTTTTATCCCACTTCTGTTTAGCATAATCAATGGCATCATTAATGCTTTGGTTTGCATGATGTCTTACTTTATCAAGAAATAACTTAAAGCTTGAAGCATTTGGATGAATATCAACCAGATCTTTTTCCAAAGAATCAAGTGGAAGTTTGGGGTTTCATCCTTTCTCCAACATTGCAGGAGTTTTTCTTGTTGAAGCATGGATGGAGGTCTTGTAGGCTAATTCCAATGCTGGTATAAGAGTACACCAATCATGGGTAAAGCCATCAGAATCTTTAAACTCCAGGCCATATGGGTAAGCTGGTCTTCTTAATAGTGGAGGATAAGGTCTTTCCACATTAAGTATATTGTCCACTTCATGGCCTTTTATAGCTCCAAGTGGTTCATCCTCTGAAGCAAAGGCTTCCTTCTATTGGAATAAAATTTCAATAAGTTCTTCCTTCATTTCTAGTGTTAATTCAGGACCAATTTGCGCTTCAATCAATTGATCTGACACAAATTTTTCTTTATTAACATTTTTCACTTGTTTAATGACAGTGATTTCTCTTTTTTTATAAAGGAAAACCAAATTTTTGTCTTTTTCAAAAAATAAAAAATAAAAATAAATAAATAAGAATAAAAAAAAATAAATTAAAAAAAAATAAAAAAATAAATTAATGAAAAATATTATATCATTCAAATAAAACAAAACTGAAAGTAATAAAATGATAAACTACTAAAATATTGAAACACTAAAATACTGAAATAAAAAATACTAAGACCATAAAGGGATAAAGTGATAAGATCATAAAATGATAAATGATAAGATGCTGAGCTAAAAAAAAACAAGATGAACTAATGTAAAAGTGGGAATTAAATTCAGTAATTGAGTCCTTGTGATATTCCTATCAGATATGTTGTCTTTTGGATAATATCTAGATGATCATCTGTGTAGTAAATTCTTTTATGGTTTGCAAAAAGAAAAAAAAATGAGTATGACGTAAGTGGAGACTAATGTTGTCTTTTTTAGATCTATTGATTTATTGATTTTTTTATGAATAAAACAGAAAAGGTAAGATAATATAAAATAGTGAAATAAGAAAGAAGGCAAATAATTAAATGAATAACTCTTCAAAATCATGTAGGGTTTTTTTAGTTATCATCTACTAATATGAAGTGAATTGAAACTGATTGTGATTTTATTGATTCTTTTTTTTTATATTCTAGAATTAATTGGAATCATTTTTTTGTTCTGTTTGATTTTTGAAAAAAAGATAAACAAACAAAAGAAAAAAAAAGTATATTCATAAGAAAGATCTTCAATATGAAGTAAGCTTATACAATCTGAAGCTATTTTCTTTTGTTTATTTTTTGTTTATTTTATTTTATTTTTATTTTTATTTTTTATTTTATATTTTTTTTATATATATATATTATTTTTTTTGGTTGATTCTTAAAAAAATTAAATAATAAGAAATGGAATGAAATAAGAATAAAATAATATTTTTTTTTTAAAAAAAAAAGCAGAAAGTCTGGCTGTTTTTCAATCTTAGCACAAAATCCCGATAGCTTCAAAAGCTTTGAATTGCATCTGTAAGCAGATATTTTGAAGTCGTAGGACAACGGGAAAGCAAGAACTACAAGGAATAACAGTAGGGAGAAGCACGCTGGCAGTAATAAGCTCCAATAGCTCCTCCAACACAAGATTACAGGGAGAACCTTTGAAACAATAACAGTACAATCCAAAATAACATAGCCTCAACAGGAGAACTAGTGGAAATGTAGCACCGACATCCTTCCACAGCCCAATGGAAAATTTCTGAAAAAATAATTATAATAATAACAAAAATTAAATTACATTTTTTAGCAATGGACTGGTATGACAAAAAAAAAGAAAAATAATAATAATAAACTAAAAAATTAACCTATAGGGCCTTATATGAGGTGATAGCGCATCCCTTAGAGTTTTGGGGACGTAAATGGTAGGAGACTGGCATCGTCTTTCTGGGAAGGCAGCAGTTCCTCTTCCTCTTGGTAATTATTGGAGGATTGTCGTTTAAAAAATACGCCGCAGGGTCCGGAACAAAGAGTCATGGATCAAACTTCCCCTCAATAAACACGTAAAAAGCTAACGCGGCCTGGGGCACTGACTCTGTATCAGAGGATACAGAAGGAGCGCGGGAGAGAGGAGCTAGGGCTGGAGGCGATTGTGGAGGATAGGAAAGATTGGATAACGTCTCAGCAAAAGATGGTAATGCACTCCCAAATAACAGCTCTTCGATCTCGTTGGCTGTAAAGGACTTTATGAGATCGGAGTAACCTGACCCATAGGAGTGATCAGAACAGCTCATTTTTTTGAAAGACTAAGGGGGAGCTATTAACTAAAAAAATAAACAAAACATGGGAATCAGTATCTAAGTAACACCAAGCGGAGTATTTCAAGCCTACAATTGTACCAAGGCTCAGTGACAATAACAAAATTGGGAAGTGGGGAGTCTTTGGGAGAATAGCTATTCGATACTGACAGTAACTTAGCTATTTATACCCAAGATACAAATGAAGTAACTGAGAGGGCAGAGTTGATCCAAACAAAAGAACCCAACGAGAGCTGCACCGAATCAAAATAGAAAAGCTATTAGAAACTAAGCAAAACGACCAGCCGGAAGAATAACAACAAAAAAAAATAATAATAGTAATAAACAAATATAAACTCACAAGCGTAACCAAAGAAAAAATTTTCTTTACCGCGCTGGCACCCCTTTTAGAATTTGTGGAGGAGTCAGCAAGACGACAAGTCCCATGGACTTGGTGGAATTAGCTCGGAAGCGGAGTTTCTTTGTTTTCAAAGGTGCTGCTACACAACACCTTGTTGGGATCACACTGGGAAGGCTGTGATGATGAGGAATCAAAGTCAACATCTTATCGCTGGTGGAGTTAGCTTGGACAAAGGATTCTAAAGCCGCCACCACTTGCGTACCTGGTCATTTTCACCACAGGGACTCCAGGAACCATAGCCAAATGGATGCACCGTCCACCTACCAAAGCATCCAAACCGGCTCAACTCCAATTACTGGAAGGGGTAGGAGGGCTTCGAAGGAGTCTAAAGAATAAAAATAATAATAAATAAATAAATAAATAAATTAAAAAAAGAGGAGAAAAGATTATGGAAATCACTGAAACTACCCATGGGAAGCATTCAACCTAAATCACATGGTTTTTGACACCTCTTGAGCCAAAAGCTTCTACACCAAAGCTGCTTTAAAAGGGTCAAAAGGCTTTAAAATAAAAGTAATAAAAAAATAAGATAAAAATAATAATAATAATAACAAAAAAAAGAGAAGAGAAGAGACGATACAATAAAATAATTCTGGATGCAGGAGCTGCAGCGAGGAATCTGACCTCCAATAGCCAGTATCGGGCTGTACGACCCGACTAGCTAGCTATGACTAGAGGAATAAGTCCTTTATAAAAACAAAATAAATATACATATATATATATTTAATCAAGAATTAATTATAAATGAATAATTATATATTCATAAAAAAAATAAGTCCTGAACAAGACTTAAGACTGTTTATTTTCTACTTTTTTATTAAAGCTGAATATTACTGATGTTTTTTCTTTTTGATTGATTCATTTTCTAAGTTAAAGATAAATGAATAATAAGATGCCCTCAGAATGGCTTTAAACTGCTGGTTTTCTTATTTATCTTACTTAATTTAGCTTATTAATTGTTATCTTTTCATTCTGCAGGGCTACAAAAAATAAAAAGCCCTCAGCATGGCTATAAACTTTTTAATTTTATTTATTATCATGATTAAATTAGTTGACTAATCATGTTTGTATATGAATAAACAGGGCTTTGAAAAGAAAAATGCCTGAGCAAGGCTTTAAACTGCTTGTTTTATCTTTTTGTGCTTGTTTTATCTTTGATATTAAGTTGAACTGACATACCTTATTTTGATATTCTACAGGGCTATGAAATGAGTTATAAATGCCCTGAGCAAGGCATTAGACTGCTCAATTTCATCTTATGCTTATTTTTTATTACTGATTATCTGATTTGCTGATATTTTAGTAATTTTTTAGTTTAATAAAATGAATGAGGGAAACAAGATAGCTATAAAATGAAAAGAATAAAAATAGGGCTTAAAAAAACAATAAAAAATAATAATATAAGCCCTGGGCAAGGCTTTCAACTGCTCAATTTTATATTGTTTTATCATTTTAATGACTTAATTATTTTACTGATAATTTTATTCTATTTTTCACAGTTTTTTATCAACCAATATATATATAATAACAAGAGAAATATCAATGTATATAACAGAATGGGGGATTAAAAGGGAAAAAAGCCCTCAGGATACAAGAAATAACAAATAAGTCCTCAGCAAGACATTAAACTGCTGTTTTCTTATTTTATTTCAAATTAACCAAAAAAAAATTATTGTATACTTTTTTACAGGGCTATAAAAAAATAAATGCCCTGCGCAAGGCTTTACACTGCTATTTTATGTTTTATGCTTTCTTATTTTGAATGATAACTATACTAACATATTTGATCTGGCTTCCACAGGTATGCAACATTACTAAAATATTTCTCTTATTTTATAGGCTTAACTGTGCTTTTAAAATGAAAAGGAGTCCTTAACAAGACTATAAACTGTTTAATTCAATTTACAACTTGGCTTTGAAGATAAATTACATTCCATGAAATCCCAAGTGCAACAATCAGGTGCCTGGACACAAGATATGGTCCTTGGCAAGACCATAGACTTCCTATTTAAAATATTTAAAAAAAGATTGAACAAGGACTATTAAAGGAGGATACGTCCTAGGCAAGACTATAAGCTACCTAAGGGAAATATCCCATTCATGATCTCAAGAAAATTCTATTTATTTATTATTTTTATTTCAATTTTCCTACTATTTCAACAAAAGCCATTAAATTGGCTTAATCTTTCAACTCAATAATAATAATAATTTAAAAAAAAAAACTCTAAACCAACTAATTGGTTAGAAAAAAAAACCAATTTATTTGAAATATTTCTTCAATGACAAGAAAGTGATTGGAGCTTGTTTGAAAAGAAGAAGTATTTGTGCCATGAAGGAAGTAATTGAACTCTTAAGGAGCTATATATATTAAAAACTCATAAATTGATGACATAATTTGGGGAATTTACATATTAATAACACCTCAATGTGCTATTTTATTCCAAATGGAATTTAAAAAGCCCCCCAAAAAGCAAACAAGAGTTTTCTCTTATTGTGCAAATTTTCATTTTTCACTGTTTCTATTTTTTAACAACTCAAATGCATTTATGGGTAACAGAAAATCTGAACCATAAAGGGGATGGACTTGAAATAAAGTCTGAGTCACAATGATGATTCCAAAAGGAAGAGTTGTGGCATAATAAGGGTCATTATATGAATAAAGGACTAAAATTATGATCATTCAATTATGTAATATTAATTATAAATACTCTCAAGAGCACCAATGTTTGCTAGATGGCACAAATTACCACCTTCAACCAAGCAGTTCCATGTTCTTGATTGTGATTGAGGTTTATTTCCTTTGATGTGTCATTTTTACTCAGATATCTCACTTTATGGTTATTTTATACTTACATAAAAAAAGGAAGAAACTTATGATTGAATCATCATTAAAAGAGAATTATGTATATTTACTGTATCATTATTTATCCTCATCAAAATCACTATAAAAAAATAAGGGGTGGGTAAACTTATTTCTTACACTATCCCTTATAGTGGAAGTTTTGGGGGAATGAGAACATATCCTCTTCAAAATTTGAAAACCAACTCAAGATTTTTAAATGGAGAGGGAGGCCCTTATCCAAAAAAATATTATTAAAAAATATCAATAAATTAATATTAAAATAAATTTTAAATCACCTTATTATTTCAATTTTTTATTTTTCATTTCTTTATAACAGGTATAATTCAGAAATACAAAAGAACAAAAGGACATGAATTATTTTGAAGAAATAGCAAGATAATTGGGAAACAGCATATCATAGGACACTTATTAAGAATAATGAAAGCGAGGAAGATTATTTATGAATAAAAGCAGGAGTTCCTTATGGATTGACCTTTGGGACAGCACAAGACCTTGGACACTTCTTTGATTCTGGATTGAAACTCA
Organism: Austropuccinia psidii; assembly: GCA_023105745.1. Classification (NCBI taxonomy): domain Eukaryota; kingdom Fungi; phylum Basidiomycota; class Pucciniomycetes; order Pucciniales; family Sphaerophragmiaceae; genus Austropuccinia; species Austropuccinia psidii. Next base: position 7,786,674 of record JALGQZ010000006.1, on the reverse strand, counting down.
TTTGAACTTCAAGAATCACTGATCAATATTTATGGACTGAAGGATGTCCCAATGGACTAATTATGGAATCAGGACCCACACAACATGATGGACCACAAGATTATGAAAACACTCAATTCAAATTGCCCTTGGGATTTTAAAGAAGCTTGAATACTCAAGAGGTCCTCAGCATGACACTAAACTGCTTCCCCTGTGGACTTGGGCAGGGAAACTTATAAAAAATAACAGCCAAGAAGCTGGAGGGGATTTTCCTAGTCAGGAGAAGTGCTGAAGGACCATTTTTGTCCTTAGAATGACAATAAACTGCTCCCTTTGTGTAACAGGAACAAGGGGTTTCACAGGTGTTTAGCATTATCAAATTGGCCAAAATGAACAAAGTGAAGTCCCAAGCCATCAATTAAGACAAGAAAACTTCTTATCAAGAAATAAAGCAACCAGAATAATCTTGTATCAAATGGGAAGCATGAATATTGAAGAATAAAACAAGAGTCAAGTGGAATCCAAAATCAAGCCCAAAGGAGCTCAAGAATCAAGATAAGCCCTTGGATTAGGACAGGAGGTCCTTGCATGACTTGTATACCTAATATACAGGGGTTACACACCTAGTTGTAGGTCCTGTATGACGTTAAAATACATCCTTTATGGAAGAAAGAAGAAAGAAGAATTGTGAAGACCTCAAGATTTCAGGACACTAGCAAATTCTTAGAAATAATTAATAAAAAAAAAAAAGAGAGAAGAAGAAACAAAATAACTAATTGAAGATGGATCACCAAATTTTAGCAGCAAAATATAAATCAGTCCTGAAGAAGGTGAAACCAGTCAATGAGCCAATTCCTCAAGACCTTAACCCACCTTTGCAAAGACCACCTTTGTCAAGAGATCCTTATGAAACACCTTTATCACCCAACCCACCTATATTTCAAGAAACCTTCAAGGTCACCCATGAAAGACTGCAAGCAGTCAATTTTGGCCCACCAGGATGGTTATCAAATGAAGAAATCAATTTAATCAAAAATGTTATTACCTTAAGGGAAAAAGCAATAGCTTTCTGTGAAGAAGAAAGAGGATTACTCAAACACTCATATGGAAAACCTTACAAGATACCAGTACTACCTAATGAACCTTGGCAGAAGAAACCAATTCCCATTCCCAAATCAATTTTACCTCAGTTTACTGAATTAATCAGAGAAAGAATCAGGACTGGACTCCATGAGAAATACACCTCAAGCTACACAAGCCCAATCTTTTGTGTGGCCAAATCAAATGGGAAACTCAGAATTGTCCATGACCTTCAAGAACTCAACAAAGTCACCATCAAGGATGCTGGCTTACCACCTCATATTGAAGAATTTGTAGATGCATTTGCAGGAAGAGCATGCTATGGACTAGGAGACATCATGGGAGGATATGATGAAAGAGAACTAGATGTCACTACAAGACCCCTCACTACTTTTGAAACACCCCTTGGAAGGATGAAACTCACAAGACTACCCCAAGGAGCCACCAGCTCAGTAGCAGTATACCAAGCCCAAATGACCTGGATACTCCAAGAAGAAATACCAGAAAGTGTAGGAATTTTTATTGATGATGGAGGAATAAAAGGGCCAAGATCACTTTACAACCAAGAAACACTACCAGAAAACCCCTCAATCAGAAGATTTATATAGGAATATGCCATAAGCTTAGAAAGAATTTTATTCAGAATTGAAGAAGCAGGACTGACTAGCTCAGGATCAAAGTTTGCATGCTGTGTTCCAGCTTTGGACATAGTTGGGCATGTTGTATCATTCAAAGGAAGAACAATCTCAAAACAAAAGATCAACACGATTCAAAATTGGCCAACACCTCTCAACAAGAAGGAAATAAGGGAATTTCTTGGTCCTTGTGCTTATGTAAGGATGTTTATTTAAAACTTCTCACAAGTTGCATCACCACTCAGGAGGCTCACCAGAGAAGATGTTGACTGGAATTGGGATCAAAAATGTGAAGAAGCTTTCCATAACCTCAGAAGAATAGTTGGAGAAGAAATAACTCTCAAGAAATTGGATTATGACAAAGGATCAGGAAAAATTAAGCTAGAAGTAGATTCAAGCTACATTGCTGCAGGAGCAGTACTCACTCAAGAAGATAAAGAAGGAAAAGACAGACCAGTATTATATGAATAAATAACTTTTTCAAAATTAGAATGAAAATACTCACAACCCAAATTGGATCTCTGTGGAGCTGCAAGAATTCTCAAGAAACTTCAAACAATACTTTGGGGACAACATTTTGAATTACAGGTTGATGCCAAGGCCTTAATTGAAATGATCAATACCCCTTGCTTACCCAATGCCCCCATGACAAGATGGGTGGCTTCCATTCGGCTATTTTCCTTTGATTTGGTACACAAACCAGGGAAAACTTTCACTATGCCAGATGGGCTATCCAGAAGACCAAAAAACTCAGAAGAAGAAGATGAAGATGCACCAGAATTTGATGAAGAAGAAGATTGGATCAAGCCACACCCTGGATTTGGGGCTAAGACTATAAATTCACTCAATTTTTCAGGAATACAGGTACCAACCAAACAAGAAGGATTTTGGAAGAGAATGCAAGAATACTTAAGTACAACGAAAACACCACAATCAAGCAAAGATGAAGAGTTTAGTAGGATAAAGAGAAGGTCATCCAACTTTTTCTTGGAAGATGGCCAGCTTAAAAGAAGAAATAACCCAAACCCTCAATTGGTGATATCAAGTCAAGAAGTTCAAAGCTACATCTTGAAGTAACTTCATGAAGACATGGGCCACAGAGGGGAAAATGAAACTTACAGAAGAATTAAAGCAAGATACTGGTGGGAAGGAATGAAGAAATCAGTCAAGAAATGGGTTCAATCTTGCCTGGCCTTCCAAAAGAGAAGTCAAAACTTACAAAGGGAACAAGGAAAATCTACAGCAACATCAATAATCTTTGAAAGGGTCAGTATGGATGCAGTCCATATCAAATATGGAAGATGGAAGTATATGGTTGTGGCAAGAGATGATTTTTCAGGATGGCCAGAAACAGTAGGACTAGTCAAATTAACAGCAAAAGCAGTTTCAGAATGGTTCACCCCAGAATGGATATGCAGGTATGGCTCACCAAAAGAACTAACTGTTGATGGGGGCCAGAGTTTGGAAAAGAATTGCAAGATTCAGTAAAGAAAGCAGGATCAAGGATCAGAGTCACCACACCCTATTACCCAGAGTCTCAAGGAATGGTGGAAAGGGGTCATAAGCAACTCAAAGATGCACTAGTCAAGATGTGTGGAGAAAATGGAGGAAATTGGAAAAAATATCTACCTTTGGTTAAATTAGCTGACAGAATCTCAACTAAAAGGACAACTGGTTTCTCACCATATGAACTCCAATTTGGACAACTACCAGTATTACCAATTGACATTGAAACAAAAAACGTTTAGCAGTAGAATGGCAAAAAATATCCACAACTGAGGAATTACTGGAAGCAGAGCCAAACAGCTGGAAAGAAAAGAAGATATGAGAAGAAAAGCAGCAGAAAAACTCAAAAAATCAAGGGAAGACTCAATGAAATATTGGGATAGAAGAATGGCACACCAACTAAGATCACCACTCAATCCAGGAGATTTGGTCCTGGTTTACAACAAAGCAATAGAAACTAATTGTGGGCTACTTTTCAAAAACAAATGGAATGGACCATACAGAGTAATCAGACAAATAAACAATGGACCATATGAACTTGAGGAGCTGGATGGAACAGAATTAGCAAGAAGATTTGCAGCATCTCAAGTTAAAAGGTTTTACCCAAGAGGAAAGTTTATGGACACAAAAGAAGACACAGAAGAAGAGGAAAGTGAAGAAGATGAACCAATAAATGAGGAAGAGGTATTTGAGGAAACCACAGAATCAGATGAATAATAGAGAGCTCTCACCTGGAATGCCGGGGACAGCATTAAATGGAGCGGGGGATGTGGTATTCCATACCATTTTTTTTCACCAGGCTCAAGCTCATAGTACCCCAAAACAGCAGTAAATCCAGCCTACAGGCAGACTTACACTCAAATTTTACACCAAAAGGTCAATTTTACAGCAAGAAGCTGGATTTAACTCATAAAACCATGGCACAGGCACCAAATGGCAGTGTATGTGTTTAAATAAATTATTCAATTTCACTATGCATATGTAAAAAATCAAGTTACATATAGCAAACTAGTTACAACAAATAAGGTACCACCCTTTGAAATTACACACCCCACCCAGCTTTGCACCCCCTTACAGCCACAGGACTCATGCAGCAAGAAAAGGACACCTGCATGAATTACACAGCAAGCTAGAACTCAACATAGAAAAGTCAGATTATGCAAAGCTCAACTCCATGGAATTCCTGCAATTCATTTAAAACACAGCCACAGGAGTACCTTATCTTATATCCACAGTAGCCCCACTTGAAACCTTAAAACAGAAACAAAATTATTTACACCACTCATCACCTCATGATAGCCAAAGCTAGTTTCAACAGGCTGCATGCAGTACACAATTCTAATTAAATCTCAACCACATGACTATGCACAGCATGTGTCAAACTCAAAAATCACATCATCTCATACATAACAGTAAATTCATCAGTGCAAGAAATTATCACCTGACCTCATTTTAAAGTTCAAAAAGAAGAAAAACAACCATGACACCTGCATAAATTACACAGCCACTTCTACCAATCCTAAAATATGACATATGCAAAGGAATTACAAGGTCATCATGTGATATTACATCCACCAACAGAATAGCATGTGACAGAAAAGAGGATGTGCACAACAAAAATCCTCATCCAACATGAAATAACCTCATGCATGCAAGGAAAATCCGAGAATATCACATCATAATTAGTTCACCAAAAGACCATCATGTGATGAATGAAGGCTGTGCAGAGAAAATATTACCACCAAACCTTAAATCACCTGACTCCTGCAAGAAAGCTCCTCACCAAAAACAGAGTCACATGATGAAATCAAGAGGAATTAAAGTGGAAAAAGACAGCTCCCATGGAGGGCCCCCTGGGCTCCCAAAAGGTATAAATAGAGGGGCTCTCTCCCCCCAAATTTCAAAATCCCCCCATGCAAATTATATCCCATGCACATTATATCCACTGCAAAGTAGGAGCATAGGAATAATTAATCCCTCACCTGGGAGGTAGTCCAGTATATTATAATAAATTTACTTTCCCAGTAGCTAAGCTCAGTGGAAGTATAGTGTTGAATATTACCAAGTAGCTAAGCTCAGTGGAATCTTATTATTATTAAAATAAAAATAAAAATTACCCAGTACCCAAGATTAAGGTTACTACTCTATTAAAATATTTTATCCAGTAAAATTAAACAATTTATCAAGATTTAAAATTAACTTACCCCTTTAAAAATCCAATATCAAAGAATCTTACCTCTTAAATTTAACAAATACCATTTTATTATTAACCACTCTTAAAAAAAAATAATATTAACAAACCTTTAAAAAATTATTTTACTCTATTATAACTATACCTTGACAAAATTACCTTTATCAACACCAATCAAATTTTCCAGAAAACCTTAAATAACCCATCTTACCAAGGATTTATCACCAAGAAGAAACCACTCACCTCAATTTAACCAAGAAAAAATATTAAAATTAAACAGACAAGTATTTCATTAAAACCCAAAATTTAGCCAAAATTACTAACATTATTTTTTATATTATTTATTGAATAGGTCTGATCTGAGACTGCTGAATTTTGTCTTCTGCAGTTGTAAAGCCACTTACTAATTTTATTTTGGTTTGTGAGCTCCAAGGAAGATTTTGTTCAGTATTTTAGGAGGGGCAGGCAATACACCCTTGCCACCCTTGGTTACAGGCGTTATTAGCAATACAAAACTAGTTACCTGTGATTTCCCCCTCCAGGTACTGCCTCATTTTAATCCCACACAAGAGGAGTTCCCACACCAGGAGAGGAACTTACTTTCATAACTTCTTCTCCCCACCAAGCACCATAATCAAACTCTTGAGGTATTTGGACCAGGCTTGTCTGGATATAATGAATGGAACTCCTTGACAAGGTCTGGTGAGTTTGTAAGGTTGGAAGATGGTTCCCAAGTGGTTCTTTCTGGGTCTTCACTGAATCCTTTCCACTCTACAAGATACCATAATTTACCTCTTTTGAGTTTTGAGTCCAGAACCTGAGCCACTTCCCATTCTTCTTGCTCCTCCACTAGGATTGGTGGTGGTGGCAATTGATGTTGATTTGGGATAGTTGAATTCTTGACTGGTTCTAATAAGGACACATAAAAGACAGGGTGAACTGACTTCCATTGCTGAGGCAACTTGAGGTGATATGCATGGCTTCGAATCTTCTTCAGAACTTCAAAAGGTCCCAACCATCTTTCTGATAACTTCTTGGTGGGTCTTGTGGTCTTGATGGTCTTGGAGGATAGCCATACTTTGTCCCCAGGTTGGAAATCAGGTGGAATTGCCGTATTTATATATGCATACTTCTTGAATCTCCTTATTGCTGACTCTAATTCCTCTTCAACAACTTGCTGTACTGATTGGAGTTCTGTTGATAACTTTCCAGCAGGTGAGTCTTGAGAAATATGGATTGAGTCAAAGCTGGGATTTATTCCATAAATGGTGAAAAAAGGTGATTGCTTGGTTGATGAATTTTCTGCATTATTATAGGCAAATTCAGCCAGAGGGAGCCAGGTGTACCAGTCATCTTGATGATAGCTGACATACATCCAAAGGTACTGTTCTAGTATCTGATTTACCCTCTCTGTCTTTCCATCTGTTTCAGGGTGAAAGGCAGTTGAAAGATCTCTTGATATCTTGAGCTTCTGACACAATTGAGTCCAAAATGATGAAACAAATAAGGATCCTCTATCACCGATGATACTGACTGGAAGGCCATGCTTGGAAAATACATGACTAATGAAGATTTGAGCTAAGTCCAGAGCAGTGATTGTTCCATAAGTTGGAATGAAGATTGCCATTTTTGAGAATCTGTCCAAAACTACTAAAATTGAATCAAAGTTGTTTGACAGTGGCAATTGAGTGATGAAGTCCATTGATAATGAATTCCAAGGACCAGACGGAATTGAAAGAGGCTTGAGTAATCCAAACCTTTTGTGATGAATGTTCTTGTTTCTTGAACATTGCTGACATGAGGACACATAGTCCTTGATGAATTGATTCATGCCAGCCCAATGAAAATCCCTCTTGATGAGCTTGAGGGTCTTCTCCTGGGCAGGATGGCCCGCCAATGGTGAGTCATGATGCTTTTGAAGAATATTGAGTTGAAGTTCTTCATTGCTTGGGATTACCACTCTATCTTTGAATAAGAATAACTTGGCTTCAGGTTCAAGAGAATAATCTGGAACTGATTCACCTCTTGCTAGTTGCTTGAGTATTTCTTTATAGTCTTTGTCTTGCCATACTTATTTTTGAATCTTGTCCACTAAATCTGAGAAAATATCCACTTTGATTGAGAAGAATCTTGACTCTTGAATTCCATCTTGCTTAAGTACCTGAAGAAAATTTTGAGGATTCTTGCTGATGAAGTCCACCCCCCTCTCTGGGTACACGTCGTCCCAACGTGACAAGGCATCTGGTAAAGTGGCCAGCCTGCCTAGGCGGTAATTGATAGTGAAATGAAATTCTGAGAGAAATTCAGCCCAACGGGCCTGACGACGAGTAAGAACTTTGGAAGACATGAAATACTGCAAGGAAGAGTGGTCTGTCAGGACCTCAAAAGAATTGGAAAGAGAAAGAAGAAATGCTCTCCAGCGCTTGAGAGCCCAAACTATGCCAAGGAGTTCCTTGTCATCAATTTCATAGTTCAGCTCAGCTGGGAGAAGCTTGCGACTATCAAATGCAATGGGGTGCTTTCCTGAGTCATTCACCTGACTCAGTACAATGCCAAATGCATAATCAGAAGCATCAGTCTCTACAATAGTAGGTAGAGATGGATTGAAATGGGATAAGATAGGAGCAGAGGTGAAAGCTTCTTTGAGTTCTTGAAACTGACTAAGAGCTTCCTCATTGAAGATGAAAGGAGAATCTTTTTTAATGAGGGAAGTGAGAGAAGTGATTTTTTTAGAATAATTTTTAATGAAACGACGATAAAAATTGGCAAAGCCAAGAAAAGATTGAAGTGATTTGATGTTTGTGGGCTGAGGCCAATCAAGGATCTGCTGAACTTTTGAAGAATCCATCTTGAGGCCATCACTTGAAACAACATAGCCCAAGTATTCCACACTTGAGGCATGGAATACACACTTGGAGGCTTTGGGAAATAAATTATTTTCTCTGAGTCTTTGGAGGACAGAGGTCACATGTTTGACATGTTTTTCCTCAGAACTTGAGAATACCATAATATCATCTAGATAAGCCACAACAAACACATCCAAGAAATCTGTAAATATATCATTTACAAGATTCTGGAAAGAAGCAGGAGCATTGGTCAAACCAAATGGCATGACCAAATACTTGTAACTACCACACTTGGTTCTGAAGGCAGTTAAGTGCTCATCCCCCTCTTTGATTCTCAGAAGGTTATATGCACCACGCAAATCTATCTTGGAGAAGATAGTGGAACCATTGAATACAGTAAGGAGCTGGTTCATAGGAGGAACAGGGTATCTGTTCTTCCTAGTGACAGCATTGAGTTTGTGGTAGTCAACACACAAACGAAGACCTCCATCCTTTTTCTTGACAAAAAGGACAGGAGCTTGGTCTAATGAAACCTTTCTCTACATTCTCTGAAATGTAGGCCTGCAGTGTTTCTGACTCTTGATTTGATAATGAGTAGATAACACAAATTGGAGGTAGAAGACCCTCCAATTTGATATGGTGGTCACAGGCGTGGTGTGGAGGAAGTTTTTCTGCTTTCACCTTGGAGAATACATCCAAATATTGGTGATAAGCAGGAGGAACAACCTTCAACACAGTTTAAATTTCTTCTGGCTCTTCCTCCTCATCCCACTGCTCCTCCAGGGATGCATGAAAAGATAAGGGAGGAAGGTCCATATCCCCTTGAAAGAGGTGAAATGAAGATATGGCAACATCTTCTCCAAAATCCTTTATCTCTTAATGGAAGTAATGACTGAGAGGGAATGATGGAAGGGCAGGTGTCTTAAGTTCACCAGCCAGAGCAACACTGTTGACAGCAGTGGCTAAGTCATTACTAGTAGAAGGAATAATACCACTAGAATCCTTATGACTAGAATAATAGGTGATCAATCCATTTTTCCAATCAATAATGGGATTAAAATGGTGAAGGAAATAATAGCCCAATATCAGCTCTTCTCCCTTGGGTGAATCTATGATAAAGAAGTCCCATTCAAAGCTTGGGAAGGAAGGCAAGTCAACTACCCACTTGGTATAATGAGTGATGAACAAGGCAGGGGATTCATTAGAATCCAGAATTAAAAGAGGAATCTTTTCAGGGAGCTCTGACAGAGTCAATGAGTACTTGAGAACAAAACTCTTTGCAATAAAAGAGCTTGTAGCACCAGAATAAATGAGAATACTATAAAAATATCAGAGACAGAAGAGAAAATAAGAAATTTTAAAGATTTCTTGACACTAGTATTCAGAGTGCACAATTGTGCTCTTGAAGGAAATAAGTCAGAACCATTGAACACATCATGATTCCCACTCAGGCTTTTCCCTGCTTGCTAGGGAAGCCTCTTGATGATGACCTAGCCTTGTTCTGAGGTCTCTTGAAGCATTTTTCAATTGGGTGCTTTCCACCACAATAAGTACACAACCCCTTTTTAATCCTCCTCTCCTTTTCAGAACCAATGAATTTATTGTCCTTATTGAGGAGAGCAGCATGAGGCTTGTCCTTTGAAGATTGAAATTGCTTGCCCTTCTTATTCTTCTTCTGGTGAGGCCTCTTTAAAGATGAGTTTTGAGGAGGCCTAGATCGATTGGATCCATTGAATGGAGGCTTCTTCTCTTGATTTCTACCCTTTTCTTTTTGCCTCTCATGATACCTTGTGTCTAACTCTAAAGTGACATCCATAAGTTCTTGAAGAGTATCAAACCTTCCAGGGTGAGAAGCCAACTGATCCAATAATCTTGATGTCAATCCTCTTCTGTAAACATGGATATAAGCTCTTTCCCCCCAATCTCCAGTTCTTGACATTAAGCTTCTGAAATCTGCAATGTACAAGGAAACATGACCACTTTCCTTCATCCTCAAATTGTCCAATTCTTGTTCAGCTTTCCTGACTTCATTGGGGTCACCAAACAGAGTGAATAATTGAGATTAAAATAAGGGCCAATTATTGAGGAGGTAGGAAGGGTCTTCATTGGAAATATTTGAGAGATAGGGTTCAATCCACTTTCCAGCTCTACCAGTGAGAAAAGAAGTTGAGTAAAGAACTTTCTTCCTGTTAGAGAAGAAATTTGCTGGATCATTATTAAATATTAATTGACAGGATTGGATAAATCCCCTCAATTTATGGGCTTGAGTACCATCAAAAGAGTCAGGTGCCTTCATGGATGGAGTCTTGAAAGCAGGGGCTTTTGAATTGTCCCTGGGAGCAACTGCTTGAGTGAATTGCCCCATGAATTGAGTCATCTGCTCCATCATCTTGAGGAGACTTGGATCAGTTTGAGAGACAAGAGGTTGACTAGAAAGGGCTAGATTAGAACCCTGAGGCACCTCTGGAGCATTTGCCAAGGCATCTGCCACTTCAGTTTCCCCAGAATCTTCCTCTTCCACAGACCCTTCCCCCTCTTCATCTTCAACTTCCCCTAATCTTGCTCTTGCACCTTCAGACATGCCAGGGTAGCCACCCAAAAGTCCAGAAAAGGATCTTGATCTTCTAGATTTCATTCCACCTCTTCTTGAGGGTGCTGCTCCTTCCATTTGTGGTCCTCTGTCCAAGTTTTCACTCAGTTGATGAACTGATGGTGTGCGGTCAAGAGGAGCCCTTGCTGTAGGAGTGAGAACAGCTGGAAGTTTTTGGGATCTAGTGTTCTTTGCTGGGGGACTATGCTGAACTGGCATTATGAACAGAAATTGGATAAAAGAAACTTGATGGTATTGAGAAGAATAATCAGAACTGGGTCAAAACAATCACAATTAAAATCTTGATGAATCTTGAGGAATCAATTCAAATCTTGAGGTGAAATCAAATTCATTCAACAGTCAAATCAATTCAACAATCAACAATCAACTCAAATCAAATATCAATAATCTTGAGTAAATCAAAAATAAATCAATATTCAATCAATAATCAATAAATCAATAAATCAGTGTCTTCAATATGAAATCCAGGTCTTGAGGAATCAATCAATCAATTTAAAATCTTCAGAAATCAATTCAATATCTTGATGAGTCAAAATCAGTCAATAATCAAATAAATTCTTGAGGATCAATAAAATATCTTGAGCATTCAAAGTCAATCAATAATAAAAATCAGCTCTTGAGGATCAATCAATATCTTGAGAATTCAAAATCAATCAATCCAATCCAAGTAAGAATCCTGAACCGCTGACTCAATAAACCAATTAATCCCAATTAATAATCCAATCAATTAAGCCAATAAATCAATACTGAATAAGACCTGAATGAGAACACAGAAAAAATTGATTTTATAAGACAAAATGAAGTGAATGAAATAGTCAGCAATGATTAAGAAAGAAGAAAAAATCAATTTCATATGAATGAAATGAATGAGATGAAATTGATGAGAGAGAAAAATCATAATCATTAAAGATAATTAAGTCATGAAAGAGATCATAATTGATGAATGAGAGAAATGAATATAAATTAATGAAAAGAAAGAATCAAATATGAGTTAATTAATTTAATGTCACAGGGGCTCTTTGAAGTGAATAGGGCCTGGCACTCAGTAAACCGGGACTCACTTATGGAGGGCTCAAGGATATGGAAAGATTTAATACACTTAAGAATGTAAGGAATGAATTACTATGATAAGAGATATGAGAAAAGCAGCAACAAAGAAATAAGAATAAGAAATAGAAGAGCCAACCACAAACAAGTCCAAGTCCACTGTTTCAACCTTTCAGAATGGAACGAGAAGAGTTAATAAGGATATAGCCACCCAGCTCATACTGTACAGGCAAAGAGAGAAATGCAAAGACTAACTTAAAATTAGATGATTATAATACCCAAAATAAGGATAAGAATAATCATAAAATAATAAATAAACTACATTAATTAACTGGGGAAAAGTCCCCAGGGGGGAGAAAGAGGGGCTGGTATATGTGAGAATCACCAGCCCTGATCCAGAGGAAGAATTTTCATGAGAATGATTGATGATTGAATTGAGTCTGGCCAATAAAGGTCCTGTACAGCTGTACAGAACCTGTACAAGAGGTGTGGTGTATTTGAGTGATCATACAGTTTCATACTGGTGTATTGAAACTGTATTGGGTGAATCCAACCTGTACAGTTATTGACAGGCTGTATTGATGTACCAAGCTGTATGCATGTTTCAGAATGAAGATTGCTGAAACTGAATGCTGATTCAGATACTGGATTTGCTTATTTGAGGTGTTTGAGTGGGTGTATGAATGAATACCCTTACCCCTGGTGGATGGTTGTTACATGATGTTACTCTCAGATGTGACAATGTTATGTTCAGTATGAGTGAGGGTAATGTTTCTATTACTAGGACTACTGATTCTAGAGTGGTTTACAACTACTTCTGGTTCTTGTGCACTTCTTTTACCAAATCCAACAGCTTCTGAATCATAGGGTCTGACTCTTTCCTCCTCTGGTTGAAGGAGGCTTTTTTCTTTCCCTTGTTTCCTTGTCTTCTCCTGGAAACTTCCTGGAATTGTGAAGAATGGTGACTCTTTGCCACTGATCTGCTGGTTTCTGAATGGTGTTAAGCCATTGGAGAGCTGATTTGGCCTGCTCCTTGTGAGCCTGAAGGAATCTGAGTAGGCCCTGTCTGGGTTAACTGTTCTTCTATAGCTTGGATAGTGGCTTGATTCTCCCTTATCCTCTGTGCCCTTGCCTCCAGGAGTCTGAACTTCCTGGTAGGATTCCAACCTTTGGTGATTACCATCAGGTCTTTGAAGTCTATCTCTTTGAGACAGATCTTCTGGCAACTTTCTCCAAGTTCTGCCCAGTGAGATGCCAGGTTGAACCTCTTGTTGTCCATGCTCCATTGGAATAAGTCCTTGAGGAGTTGGTGGAGCTGAAGAACTTGATCCATGTCTTTCCAGTCCTCTGGTTTGAGGTCTCCATTGAATTGGAGTGTGAATGGCAGGGTTGATATTATCTCCCTCATTGTTTTGCCATCCACTACTATGTCCAAGGTGTCCTCTTTCAGGTCTTCTGGTTCTGGACAAACCTTCTCTGTCCTCTGGTTGGTTCCTTTGGAAGCCAAGATCTCTGAGGTGTACAGGTGACATGTTAGTGTTTGCAAGCAGTCAAAAACTTTATGTTCTTAGGGTATTTACTTTTGACTGTGCCTTGTACAAATTTGTTGTATGCTGATTTGGGCAATTTACCTTTAGAGGTTACAACTGGGTTAATTATAGTGATTTTCCCTGTACAAGTTATCAAGGTTGGTTTACCTTGTATTGAAGCGGAATTTCGTGGCTTTCTACTCTTCTGTGTGGCAATGGGTGTCCACTTCTTTGCTGTTATCAGGCCTTCACTGTGCCTCTTTCATTTGCCTTTGCTGCCCTCTGTTTCTGAGGGTGTCAGTGGTGTGTTGGCCTTTGACTGGCTTTCAAGTGGTATGAAGTTATCTTCCACTGAATCAAAGCAGGAAAAAGAGGGCTTAATGTCAGTTAAGACTTCTTAAAATGCTGTTTGCACGTCTAATAATGGCCTCTAGGCTTGCATATTACTACAATATGCCCTTGTACAATGACAGTGTAATTGAATCAAAAATTACACGTCAGAAATACAGCTTACTGATATTTGGTATACTGTTTGTATACTAATATCTCACAGATTACTTGTAATTAGCAAGCGTAATCTGTCAAAAGTGGTGTAAAACAGGGCAATTGAGTTAACAATATGTCCAACCACGCCTCAACTGTTGGTTTATCAGTATGAGGTGTCTTATCTTAATTAAAAAATAAGACTGTATTAATGGCTTAAGTGTCTTTGTATGTAAAACACGCCAAAAACAAGGGTCTTGTGGTTATTAGCCACGTGACAGATACTCTTAAAATATGAGTATAAAGTGGTATATATACCAAAAAAAAGGAAAAATATATATATAATATATATTTTTAAGAAACATTTATGCCTACAAAGGATAAAATAAATGTCATCAAGTGAGAAATAAGAGAAAAAACTCACTTATAAAGGTCCAAAAAAGGTTTAAAACATGGCCAGGCCCCCAAAATGTCAGATAGAGTCTATGTTAAAGCAGTAATTATGCTATTTACAACTAAAACTATGACTGTGACATGTAGAAAATAGTTTAAAATAAGGATTTAAATTTAGGATGATGGTTTTATAATACAATGAAGGGGTTCTACTATTGAAGAATAGTGGTGGTGAGCGCTATTGAGAACCCAGGGTGCAGTCTTACCAGTTAAATTACTATAATAAGAGCTACAATAATTAAAATTATAATTCTACCTGATTTATTACCCAAGAGTAAAACTGTTTTGGACAGTATACTATCTAGGGTATTCAAGAGCAGGATGAGGAAACAATTCTGGCTGTGAAAAGCCTCCTTTTTATCCTGAACTGGGGTGAAAAGGGTGCTAGACCTTTCCACTAGAGGAAGTGAAAATTTTTCACTCTCTAGCACTGGCGTGTGGTTTGCAAACAGCCTGCATAACCTGTATTGGTCTCAGATGTGGTTTTGAAACCACATCTGGGCAGTTTTCACCAATACAGGGCGAAAAGTTTCATCTGGGGACCTCACAGCCTGATTCTGACGTGCATGACGCGTAGAATTCTGTACAGAAGCTGTATGGGACCCCAGTATTGAAGTAAAAACAAGCTCCTTTGTCTCTTTGACACCTCATATTCATGATTATGGGATATTATCCCTTGGTAAGGCTGTATATGACAGCAGGTGGGAATCTGACCTTAAAACAGCCATACATTTTTCAATTCTTGAGATATCAACCTCAAAATTGGTTCAGTGTGTAGCCCTCTATGTGATCTACACAATAGTACCTCATTTAATATGGGTATCATTCAATATGGCAGAGTTATCCCATGTACAAGATTTTTTGTACATTTGTGTGGTATAGGCAAAAAGCTGTATTGAGCTTATTTGCCCCATAACTTCTGTTATAGTTGAGATATGGGAAAATGGATGAAACTATCAGATAGCCCTGATTGTTCTCTTTCCAAAAAGACCCCACTTTAAGTATCTCACACTAAAACTGTAGAAGTTAGATGGGAGGTGAATGTTTTGTTCACCCTTATTTGGCCTGAAATTGACCATAACTCCAGTAATATTGGTGCTAGCTCAGTTTGGCTGGTACCATTGGATAGCCCTGGCTTAAAGCTTCATTTTTAATACCCATTTGGTGGTTTTAAGCCACTCCTTCTGGATTTTAGATGAGAGGTGAAAACTAAGGTTTATGCTCAGCAATAACTTTGAGCAGGAATAACTTTTTTATTCCTTGTCCTATGGTGATGGGACTTATATTTTCAGAAAGAAGTGAGTTTTCTCTTTCTTTTGATACCTTTTGAGCTTATTTGGCTCAGCTCCATGTTTTGGTGGTATCTTGGCTATACCATTGGTTTATGGTATTTTGGCTGTCATGCTTGTGCTCTGTTTTTTGAGTCACAGGCTGACACTTGGGGGTTCCTTGTAGGCTCCTGTTGTGATTAATGTAACTCCATGAGAGTGAAATGGGTAATACCATCAGTTACATGAACTTTAGGATGCAGTGCTCTAAACCCGGGGGGTACTGTCACATGGTGGAATGTGATCTACAGCTTGCCAGTATTAACCGGTCTTTCAACCAGTTTAATAGCCTTCTTGGCAGGATTTCCCTTTGCTGAGGTCTGGCAGACAGCATTGTGACACATATTACCCCTTTACTTGGTTCATCATCTACAAGTTTTCTTTTGTGCAGGGAAGCTCCCAGTCCTTGACTACAAGCTGAATCTATGTATAAATTGAATGGTAATTAAAAGTCAGGGAATATCAGGACAGGTGCATTGGTGAGTTCATGTTTGATCCTCTCATATGCATCTCTCCTTTCCTTGGTTATTTCAAAACCTACATCTTTTGAGCTTAACACTTATAAACTAATAGTTATATGAGCAACCTTTTTGATGTGGGTTTTTTAGTAGCTAGCAAATACAAGAAAAGATTGCATCTCTTCAATGTTTCTAGGTACTGGTTTCTGAAATACTTCTGCTACTTTGTTTTTACCTATGGCCAGGCTAATGCCTGAGACTTTATTTCCTAGTTTCAATAGTTCTTGTTGGCCAAAGTTGCACTTCTTTGGTGAAATGTTTAAATTGATGGGTGTGCATTTAATTAGTACTCTGTCTATTTATTGCATATGGTATTCCCATGTCTCTGAGTATACAATGATATCATCAATATATACTACCATCCAGCCTTCCAATATTTCTTCTTGAAATATTGTATCCATCATCCTTCAGAAGCGGGCTGGTGCATTTTTGATGCCAAAAGTCATTCTGGTATACTCATATATACCCATATGGCATATTATTCTGAGTAATTTCATGGAATTTGGTTTAACTCTATTCTTGTGAAAGCATTTCATGCAATCCATCAAAGTGATGTATTTGGTTTTTGCCAATTTCTCTAGAGCATTGGGTATCCTTAGTATAGGGTACTTATCTGCTTTGGTGTAGTTATTTGGTGCTCTGAAATCTCTACACAACCTAGAATTGCCATCATACCAAGTGATAAGGACAGGTGTGGTTACTTCCACTATTTCATTGTGTCCTATCTTTCTGATGACATGCATATCTAGAGGTTCCTTGACATGTTTCCACTTTCTTTCCTAGTTTCCAGGCTTTCTGGATATGGAGGTCTCCTGAGGATGGGTGGATAAGGTCTTTCCACATCTAGATTTAGTTCTATATCATGGCCTCTGATTTTTCCCAAGGGCTCTTCACCAATGGGAAAAGCTGGTCTGTTCTTCCTCAGAATTCTTAGTAAACTGAGCTTTCGTTTACTGGTGAGATTAGAAATTAACTGCCCTTCTTTTAATTCATTGAGTAATTCCTCTAAAGGTTCTTGGGCGGACAACTGGTATATATCAAGGGAAAATTTCTTTTCCTTGTTTGTAACTATAGTAATGTGCCTATTTTTACTATTGTAAATGTCTATGCTATATATCCTCTGATATTCTGTTCCCAGTAATAATCTCTGGATGTGAGCATCTTCAAGCACTACAAACTATGGAATGAGTCTAATATTACCTTTCTTATGGTCAATGATTATCTCTTTTATAATGGTCTCCATTGATTTCATCTTCCCTGATTCACCTTTAAAGATCTTAGCCTTGGTTTAAAAGAGTTTTCTTTCCCTATTTGGGCATTTATTTTCCAGATATTCTCTGGCCACTATGGAGCAGTGTGCTTCACTATCTATGATTAATGGGTGTTGAGCATTGTCAACACATACAGTAATCTTGGTGGCTGTTCCATGAATTTATGCAATCCCCTTAGTTGGTGTGACTAAGAAGGTTTGTGGATCTTGTGTGTGTTTTCCCAAGTTCTCATTAGCAGTGTCTTGTGGTAGGCCTGCTTCCAACTGTATATACTGCATTTCTAGTTGTGTTTCTTCTTGGTACTCTAATAGGAATTCCTCTATTGGGTCTTGTTAATCATCAGAGATTTCTCTGATGGCATCACCCATGCAGTCAGGTTCAGAATCCTCTTCTTCAGGTTCTTCCTTTTGGACTCTCTCAATGGCATAGATATTTTTCTTTGCCTTTGGACAGTTGTTGGCATAGTGTTCTGCTAATCCACAATTGTGACAAGTTTTCTTCTTCTTGGTCACATCTGCCATTGTTTATTTGGGTTTTTCTTTGTCCTAAAAGCTGTATGGTTGTTTTTCTTTGAAACCTTTTCCTCTATATATAGAGTTCTTCCTTACAACTTTTAATTTATTGAAAATTTCATCTAGAGTTCAAATCTTGTTGAATATGCAATTTATTGCATGCTCTAGTTCTGCTGGAATCTGTGTCAAGAGTTTGAGATTCCTCATTTAAATGTTCATTTGAGTATCAATAGATTTAATTCTTGTATACTTTCTAAGATACCACTCATATGGATCTTGGTTCACTGAGTATTTGTCATTCTCCAATGACATGGTCTTTTGCCATATCCAAGTACCATTTCTGTGGACATGGTCAGTTTCTTCTGCAATGTTTTTCTTCATTTCTGTGTAACAAATACTAGCATGTCCTTTCAATGCTGTATTTAGGCTAGCAGTGATCCAGTATTCTGGTATGCTTGGAACATCAATGAAGAGTCCATAAATAGAATCAATGAGCCCCATGTGATCATATTCTCCCAAACAAGAGAAATTTGGCCAACTTGAGGCCTCTGAAATCTGTTTCAGTGCTTTCTTCTTAGAATAAGTCATGCTATCTCCATCTTGGTATTGAGATGGGGATATTGACTTATTATCCAACAATACATCTTTTTTGATGGCTTTTTGGTATGGATTGTCCAAAGAAGGGCCTTGTGGTTGATGCATTATGTTTTGGCATACATTAAAATATTTTTTTATGTCTTGATCCAGACGTTCCCTTTCCCTTTTTCAGTGGTGTTGCTCCTCTAAGACATGGTTAAGTCTTTTGTCGGTTTCTTCAGAGGCTTTGCTTAATTTAGAACAGCTCTCTTGGATGGATTTTATTGTTGCTTCTTGTAATTTTGTAAATTCTTGCAGCCATACATTGCTCCTATGGAGTTCATCAAGCTTCTCTTGAGCTTGCACTGAAAATTGGGAAATTTGTAACCACTGTTGATCACTGTTTAGCTTACTCTCAGGTTTAACAACATTGTGTTAATTCTGAGTGGGGGTAATATTTCTATTAATATGGCTACTGATTCTAGAAGTATTTACAATTATTTCTGCCTCTTTTATATTTCTTTCACCAATTCCAACAGCTTCTGGATCATTGGGTCTTACTCTTTCTGCCTGTGGCTGAAAGAAGTCTTGTTTTTGCTTTGTATCCCTGTCTTCTCCTGGAAGCCACCTAGGATTGTGAAGAATGGTGACTCTTGGTTACTTATCTGCTGTTGAATGAATGGTGTGGAGCCACTGGAGAGTTGGGTTGGTCTATTCCCTGTGATCCTTAAGGAATCGTAGTATGCTCTTTCTGTTTCAGTTGTTCTCCTATAGCTTGGATAATGGCTTGATTCTCCCTTATCCTGGCTTCCCTTTACTCCAGGAGTTTGAACTGCCTTTTGGGATTCCATCCTTTTGTAATTATCATAAGATCTTTGAAGGTTATCTCTTTGAGACATACCTTATGGAAGCATGCTTCCAGTTCTTCCCAGTGTGAAGCTGGGTTAAACCTCTTGTTGTCCATGCTTCATTGGAATAGATCTTTGAGGAGTTGGTGGAGCTGAAGAACTTGATACATATCCTTCCAGTCCTCTGGTTTGAGGTTCCCATTGAATTGGAGGGTGAATGGAAGTTTGGGTATGATTTCACTCAGTGTCCTTCCATCTATTATGATGTCCATGGTGTCCAGACCCTGGTATTCTGACACTGAAAAATCCTTTTCTGTCCTCTGGCTGGTTCCTTAGGATTCCAAGGTTCCTGAGATGTACAGGGGACATTTTAGTGTTTTCAAGTAGTCAAAAACCTTTTTTCTTTGGGTATTCACCATTGACTGTACCTTGTACAAGTTCTTCTTTCTACTGCTTTGGGAAATTTTCCTTTGGAAGTTACAACTGGGTTAATTACTGTGATATTCCCTGTACAAGTTGTCAAAGTTGGTTTTTTTGAGGGTCTTCAAGTTTTTCAATATAAAAAAATACCCAAAATAGTCTGTTGTGATTAAATATAATCAAACCATATAAAATAAAATAACACAGTGGTATATGTTTATATACCACTCAAAAAAATTAATAATATATGATGTTCAGCTTATTATTGATTTTTTTAAGGTTTTTTATGCCTGAAAAAGAAAAGAAGAAATTATTAAAGATATAAAAACACGAAAACTTCACTTTTAGTGCCAAATTAGTCCAAAAAATTCAAAAAAAAACACGGCCAGGCCCCCCAAAATGTCAGGATGAGTGTATGAAGCAGCTGTGACATGACACTTCACAACTTGAGATGTGAATGTGACATGGCTTATTATATTCAAAGAGACTATTAAAAAATAATTTTAAGGATTTTACTATATAAAAATGATGGTGGTGAGGGCTATTGAAACCCGTGGGTGCAGCTTTACCAATTGGGTTATTATAATAAGGACTACAATACTTTTAATTATGAGTATAACTGAGTTTTTTCCAAGAGGATAGCTGTTTTTGACAGTTTCACTATGTAGGAATTCAAGAGAAGGATGGGGATTTCCCTTTTGGGCAGAGAAAGGTACCTTTTTATCCCAAAATTGGGTAAAAAGGTCCTCTACACCATTTCACATGGAGGAAGTGGAAAATTTTCACTTCTAAGAACTGCCTTGTGGCTTTCTCAAAGGCTGTATACTCTGTATTGTGCTCATATGTGGTTTCAAAACTATATATTGGCAGTTTTCACCAATACAGGGTGAAAAGGTTCATCTCAGGACCAATAGCCCTCTTCTGCTGTGTAGAATGCAGTACAGAACCTGTATGGGACCCCAGTATATATTTAACTATGAGGATTTTAAGTATAAACAAGCTAGTTTGTCTATTTGACACCTCATAATCAAAGATATGGGAGAATATCCCACAGTAAAGGTGTATTGGCCAAACTGTGGGATTTTAATGTTGAAAATTCCATAGCTTTGTCAGTTTTTGAGATATTGAACTCAAAGTGGATTCATTGAGTAGTCCTGGATGTGATCTACACAATGGTAGCTCATTTTGGTATGGGTATCATTAAATATAGCAAGGTTATACCATGTGCAATTTTTATTATCCAGATATGTATTCTTCTCCAGACCTGTATGGAACTAGTTTGCTGCATACCTTTTGTTCTAGTTTAGTTATGGGAAATTGGATAGCACCATCAGATACCCCTGATTGAGCTCTTTCCAAAATATCTAACTTTAGGTATTTCACACTAAAATGGTAGAAGTTAGATGAGAGGTGAATATTTTATTCGCCCTTATTTGAACTTATTTTGGCCATAACTTCTGTAGCTTTGATGCTAGCTCAATTTTGCTAGTACCATTGAATAGCCCTGATTTAGAGAATCCATTTTAAAATCCATTTCATGGGGTTCACCCTCTTTCTCTGGGTCTTAGATGAGAGGTGAAAATTAAGGTTTATGCTCAGCATCTGCTTTGAGCTTGAATAACTTTGTTATTCTTTGTCCTATGATTATGGGACTTTTATATTTCGAAAGGGGTGAGTTTCCTCTTTCCTTTGTTATTTTTTGAGCTTGTTGGGCTCAGTTTCATCTTTTGGTGGTATTTTGTTCTACAATTAGTTTATGGTATTTTGGCTGTCATTCTTGGGATCTGGTTTTGAGTCACAGGCTGACACACACAAGGAAGTACCATATCCCAAAGGCAAGTCTAAGTAATGCCCAATATATTTGATCCAGAGTTGGAACTAAGTATTAGTAACTCCAACAGGTACAAATCACCTTTAGAGGGTTAAAATAGACATATACATGTGCCAGTACAAGCAGTACAAGGAGAAGGATTGGGAAATGTTTCCACCAATCCAAAAAGGAGTGATGAAATCCTGGAATATCTTGAAATGTTTCTCCAAGAGGAGGAAATAGTGAGATACTCCAATGGATGGAATCCACTATCATCCAAACCTCAAATCAAAAAGATAAAGGACTGGCACAACAAAAAGAGGGAGGCAAGCAAGGAAGAAGCCCCAGTAGCTTCTACTAGCAAGCCTCAAGTCAACCAACCTCCCCAAGAAGGGAAGAAAACAAGAAAAAGAACTGGAGGAAATGATATTACCCAAGCTACCGGATCCCAAAAATCCAAAAATATGCAATGGACAATGTTTTCAACATTTCCAGAAACTTGATTTAATTAAAGGATAAAGAGGAAAGAATAATGAGACAAGCCCATTTCCAAAAGAAAAAACTTTGCCTCCTGATGTTGTAAATACTTTTCTAGAAATTAAAAATAGTATTTTGCCTTTAAAAGACATTAAAAATAGTTGATTATCTTTACAAGAAATAAATGCTAGTTTATTATCTTTAACACAAATATTTACACAAAATAAAAAAGAAATTGAAAGCATTGGATTTATGGTTGAAAATAATAATTCAAAAGTCTTTATTGACACTGCTCAGAAATTTATACAAGGAGAACAAGAATTTTCTAAATACATAAAAGATATCAAACAAAAAGCTTTGACAATCAATTATGACATGAGTATTGATAATCTGACAGAAAGATTAAACAATTGAAGTATTTCTGTTGAACAATTTGAAGAAAAGACTTCATCACATCAAACATTTTTTCTAGACCATGTAGAAAAACTTTATGAAGCAAGAATGAATCTTAAAGATTACATTCAAAGTGAAATAAGACTTATTACTGAGAAAATGGATAAAATAAACAAGGATAAGTTAGATATTCCAAGCTTATCAACCCCATTTTATCATACGAGAAGTCCTTTCCAACCAAAACAGGAAATGACAAATCCCTTCATAACAGACTTAAGCCACCAAGACAGAAATCAAGTCTTAATGAAGGAAGCACCCCAATTGAAATAATTGCCAACATTCACAAGTGAAGTTGAATATGACCACATGTCATTCATTAAAGTAATTGACATGTTACAAGAGGATTATGCCATACCAGATGAATTAATCACTTCCAGATTACATTCAGTATTTTAAAAATCTGAAAAAAGATGTTATTATGGCATGAGACAACCAAATGGAAAAAATACCTGGTCTTGGTGGAGAAATGAAATAATCACCAAGTGGGAAAATGATTCCTTGAGGTACAAAATAGAAAATGCATTTAAAAATTCCTTCTTTTACCCAGATAAGGATATACCTTTGACTTAGCTCTTAAAACAAGTTGGAATATTGAATGCATTGAACCCAGAAATTTCACAGAAAATGGTGCATATGAAGAGACTCAAAAAATGTGGAGTAGAACCGGAACATGCACTGAGAAGCATGTGCATACAGCCATGCTCCACAGAAGAGTACATTGTTGAGCTAGAAGACATAGTGACAAGAACCAAGATTGGCAGAATGTGGAAAAAATTGGATGTGAAAAGTCCAAATGAACCATTTATTGAGAAATATAAACCAAGAGAACCTTTCAAGCCCAGCACATCCAATACTAATGAGAAAAGAAAATGCCATGAATGTGGTGGTATTCGACACTTAGCCAAAAATTGCCTCAAAGGGAAAAATCAATGAAATTGTGGAAACAGAGGCCAAAATGATAAAGAAGATTAATCCAATTCAGAAACATCTTAAAGTGATAAAATTTTAATAATAATTCACAAATCAATAACATTGATTTAATATATGAAATACTAGATGTGAATTCAAACTTACCACAATTTGGAACATCTGATCCAAGCCTCACAAACATACAACATTCCAAACTTCATAAAACCAAACCTTCCAAAGGAATGGGATATCCAGCTTGAAAGTCAAGTAGAATTATTTTCATGGTTGAAATCCAAGAGGAAAAAGTAAACCTGGACACAGGAGCATACTGCACATGTTTTTGTAAGAGTTATTTGAAAATATTTATACCAAATTGGGAAGAAAAACTTACACCAATACAAGGGGTTAAATTTAGTAGTGCAAGTGAAAGCATTACACCCTTGGAATAATTGACTTAACATCAATTTTTCCACATCCTTCCCAATGTATAAGAATGAAAGCGGATTTGGGAGTAATGGAAAATTGTACTAGTAACCCTTTTATACTAGGAAATTATTACTTTTCAATCTATGGGATAGATATCTTTATCTATAAAGACAGATATTTTACCATAGGAAACAATAAAAGACAGAAATTTGTTTTTTTAAAAAATAAGAAGCAAATTACTGTTATTCGAAATGAAGAACCAAACCCATAAAAGCATTCATTCATAAAAAAACTCATGGAGGAAGAATTCAATCAAGAATTGACAGAAAAAATGGAAGAAATATTGATTGACCTTGTATTTAAAAACAAAATTGCATTTGCAACTGACAAAGAAACGCTAGGTGCAATCATTGGACATGAGGTACACATTATTCTTAATGTGGAAAACCCTTATCCACCTCTGCTAAGAAGACCAGCTTACTCAGCTAGCCCAAGAGATAGCAAAGCCTTGGTGGTACACAGTAAAGAATTGATGGACCTTGGGGTGTTGAGGAAAGTAGGACATAATTAACAGGTAGAAGTCACTACACCTGTCATTATAGCTTGGCACAATGTAAAATCAAGGATGGTAAGGGACTTTAGAGCTTTAAATTCCTATACTATCCCTGACAGATATCCAATACCCAGAATCCATGCCACATTAACACAATTGTCACAGGCTAAGTTCATCACAGCAATTGATGTGCTAAAGGGTTTTCACAAAAATTTCTTAACAGACAGTTTCAAGAAGCCAATGATGATAAAAGTCCACTGTGGGATAAATAAATATTCAACGATGCCATTTGGTATAAAAAAACACATTCCTGCTGTCAAAGAATGATGAATACCATGTTTCCTGAAGAGTTATCAGAAGGATTGTTAATCATCTATATTGATGATAACATATTTTGCTCACAAACCTGGGAAAATCACTCAAAAAGACTGGAAAGAGTCTTACAAAATATAGCTCAAGTAAATATGAAAATTTCCTGGAAAAGATGTCACTTTGCATATAGTGAACTAAAAGCACTGGGACATTTTGTATCTGGATTAAGCTTGAGCATAGACAAAAAAAAAGTAGCAGAAGTACTACCAAAGCCAATTCCCGAAACCAAAAAAGGAATTCAATCATTTCTAGGATTTGCTGGATATTACATACAGCATATCAAGAAGCTTTCAAGAATTTCCAAATCCTTGTATAAGCTCTGTGACCAACAGACAGTCTATGAACTGACTGAAGAACATGTTAAAGCATATGAGGAATTCAAAAATGCACTCATAAAATACCCATTTATTCTAATTCCAGATTGGAAAATACCTTTCAAACTGTACATTTATGCTTGTGGAGAATGACTAGGTGCTGCACTACACCAGACACAAATCACTAATGATAAACCTGTGGAAGGACCAATTTTCTTCATTTCAAGACAAATAAAGCCAAAAGAAGGAAGATATTGAGAAAGCCAAATGGGATGTCTTTTCTTAGTGTGGGATCTAGAAACTCTGAACTACTATTTGGATGGAATAGTTTTTGAGGTCATCAGACTGCAATGCTGGAAAATCTTCATTAAACAAGAATACACCAAATAGACATATGCTAACATGGCAGGTTGCTATCCAAGAATATGGATGGAAATATTCATAAACATTCAGATGGGCTTGAGAAAACACACCTGAAACCCAGAATGGGTAGCACAGGAAGAACATAATTTAAAAGGCATATGTGTTACAGATATCTGCCCAGAATTCTTGAATCAAGTTAAAGAAAGATACAAGATGGACAAAAACTGCCATATCTTATGCCAACTTTAAATTAAATGGTTCAAATACCCATCATTATCCTCCAAACTAGATGAAATACTGAAAAGGTCATATGATGAAGGAATATTCCACCTCCTTCATTGAATTATTTATCATAGAAACAAACACACATGTGTCATGACATTGACAGACAGAACTCTGATAATGCCATGATAGAGTTGTATCCTGACATATCTCAGGAGATAGGACACTAGAGAGAGTGAAGACCTTCCTTTGGTTGCCAAATTGGAGAAAGGATGTTGAAGAGTATTGCCAAACGCGTGACAGATGTAAAAAAGAAAACGGATCCACAGGAAAGAAGTTTTGAATAATGATTTACATCCCATAACCCAAATCCCCATGCGAAATAATTCACATGAATTGGGTAACAGCCTTACCTCCAGGAGGAGACAGGAGTTTTAATGCATGCCTAGTACTAGTTGACAGGTACAGAAAAACCCCAATGTTCTTAATATGTTTTGAAGATGATGCAGCTATAGACACAGCCATAATGATATTGAATAGAGTCATGAGTCATACAGGCTTATTCCAAATCACTATAAGTGAATGAGATCCAAAATTCACTTCAGCATTATGGACAAATCTCTGTAAGTTGTTTAAGAAAAAGCAATAATTCTCAAAAGCTTACAACCCCCAAACAGATGTTTTAGCCGAAAAACCTATACAAACTTTTGAAGACATAATCAGAAGATTCTGTTCCCATGGCGAACAATTCAAATACTCTAATCATTTTACCCATTATTGTTGTACCTTAATACCAGCTCTTGAGCATGAATATAAGACATCAATTAATTCTTCAACTGGAAAAACACCAGCAATGCTAGAAAGGGTTGGAGTCCAAGACTTTCTTATGATGATCTCAAAAAATACCTAGTGGATTTACATCCAACAGAAAGAAGTTTTAAAATTATGGTTGACAAAGCAAGACATCATGCCAACAGATGTATGCAGGATTGTCTCAAATATTCAAAAGAAAGATGGGAAAAAAGTCATAAGCGGCCTGATTTTAAAGTAGGAGACTTTGCCTTAATATCAACTCTAAGCTTTGATAACATCAAAGGCCCAAAGAAACTGTAAAATTCCTTTTCAGGACCCTTTATGATAATAGACCTACATGGCCCTAATTCTGTGCAACTAGAACACACAGGTGAATTAATGAATAAACACCCAGCTTTCCCTGTAATTCTGATAGAACCTTATAGCTCTAGCAATAAAAGGTTATTTCCCTGGAGAAGTAAACTACCAGTTTAAATTCCTCCTCTAGAAGAAGGAGAAGAAAATAAAATTTTGAAATTTCATAAAGAAAGGAGGACAATAGACAAGAAAGAAAGGGAATACCTCGTGAGGTATAGAACCCCAACTCAAGAAGAAGAATAGCCAATTGAGAAAGATATAAATAATTCTGATAAGCTACTGATATGTTTCAGACATTAAAGAAGACCTAAAGAATAGAAAAGTTAAGCATTATTTTGCTTCAAGACTAATAAAGTCTAATGAAGAGGTAGGACAGTGGATGATACCCTAATGAACTATATCAGATTGTGGTACAACATTTTTTGGTGGTGGGGAATGTGAGCCTTTGAGATATGACAACATATCCAAAAAGGTCACAAAATAACTTTACAATAATTATTCTAATAATAAGAATTAAAAATACTATCTGAAATTAGTAAAAAGGCCATAAATTGGCATATATTCTTGATCACCTCAGAATATGATGGGTAAAGGTTTGAAATAAATTGAAGAATTAGATTCCTAATGGTAAAATAAACATATGAAATTTTCATGTCATATCTTTAAATACAATACTTGCTGTGTAATAAGTAAAAATGCCATAAAAAGGCATAAATTCTTGTTTATCTCTGAAAAAAATGAGACAACATGAGGAGGAAATGGCCCCATTCATTTCTTCATGAAGTACTACACATACAACACTTTTATGTCATAGCTTCAAAGTCAATATTTATGGATATGACCTGAATATATTCACTTTTATGATCAATGAATATATTAATGGTTTTGAGCTCATATCTCTTGAAATATACATGATAGAGAGTTAAACCAAAAATAAAGCTACCAGGAAGTTACTTTAGGTATACAGCTATAATATCTATTTTACATGTGATAAACAAGGTTATAACTTTGACTATATATAGAGGTCTTTTACCTCTATTTCCCCCTCAGATGCTTCAAAAACAATAAAAAACATTAAATAAAAGGTAGTATATTTATTCTTTATATATAAATCTATTATATAATTGAATACCAAAGATCATTCTCATTGGAATCACCAGCTTTGATGGGATTTATTCAATATTTTGTTGTTGCTTTAAATTCTCTCTAAAATCTTTAATCCCATGTAAAAATAAGAATATTTATAATTTCTTGTATTTTCTATTGTAAATTCAATTTAAATAAGTTTTATTTCCATTTCTTATGCATACATTTACCAAAAATTATTATATTAAGTGTAAAAAGTAGGTTATTTTCATCTTTCATAATGATTTTCCCTTTATTATTACTTTAATATTTCTTTTATTAATATAAATGGTATTTATATTAATAGATAGCTTTAATATTGGTAATATTATTGTTATAAATTGTTTTTATTATTAAAAAACAATTTTGTATGCCTTTATCATTTGTTTGTAACAATAATAAATTCCATAAATATATTTATTATTATTTTATTATTCTATTTATTTAATGATACAAATATTTTCGGCCATAACAATAATAGTTCTTAATTATCATGAGTATTTTTTATCTTATTTTTTAATTTCATAAGGACATTCATAGTACATTAAGTAAAATATTGGTAATACTTACTTATAATTTCATAGTCAAACCTTACGCTACAGAAGTTCAGAGAGTGAACTCTGATAGCTTGCAGCTTTCTTACTCAGCTTCCAAGAGTGTTTTCTTCCATAAATAAGACTCTATTTTTGACAATTTTTCTTGAAACTAATCTCTTTGGTTGACATTTACTATTTAAAAATTCAAAACATGATTTCAAGTGCTTAAATCTTGAATATAATGATTAAAAATATATAATTCTTTACTCATGAACCAGTAGAATCTGAATATCTACTTTTCTTAATTTTGGACCACTTTCACAACAAAGTGATCAACAGGTTTAACTATTTTACTCAATATCCCGTTTCAAGCTATAGCCTTGTTTGTAGCTTGTCATATAAATTTTATATCTGTATTATTACAGCAATTAAGTGGTGACTTTATTTTTGGCTCAACCCTTTATCATTCATATCTCAAAGCATATGAGCTCAAAACCATGAATATATGCACTTATTATAAAAATGCATATATTCAGGTTATCTCAGAAATTATTGACTTTTCAGATGACATAAAACCTTTATATGTTTTTTTTCATGGGTAATGCATTGGTTTGATTCATTTCACATTCTTATTAATTGACTTCTGAGGTCATTAATTTTTTATTCTTTTTCATTGAATTTTCACTTATTTCAAGATAATAATTTCAATTATCATTATTAAAATAATTATTGTGACATTTTTTTGGATATTTTTTTCTATCTCAAAGTCTCGCATTCCCTAACATCAAAAAAGATTGTACCACAATCTGATATAGTTAATTAGGGTATCATCCACTTTCCTACCTCTTCATTAGACGTTATTAGTCTTGAAGCTCAATAATGCTTAATTTCTCTACCCTTTAGGTCTTCTTTAATTTCTAAGCCTCCTTAATAGCTTATCAGAATTAGTTATATCTTTCTCAATGATCCATTCATCTTTTTGGTTGGGTTTCTATACCTTAAAAGGTATT
The DNA here is from genome assembly GCA_023105745.1 of Austropuccinia psidii. Classification (NCBI taxonomy): domain Eukaryota; kingdom Fungi; phylum Basidiomycota; class Pucciniomycetes; order Pucciniales; family Sphaerophragmiaceae; genus Austropuccinia; species Austropuccinia psidii. The sequence continues at coordinate 7,757,101 of JALGQZ010000006.1, read as the reverse complement.
TCCTTTCTTTTTTTTCTTGTCCTCTTTTCTATCAGTACTTTCACAATTTTCTTTTCTTTTCCTTCTTCTACAGGGGACTTTCAAGTGGTGGCTTGTTTATTAGGGGAAATAATTCCTTATCACGTGAGCTGAAAGGCTCCATCAGACTTACAAAGAAAGCTGGGTATTTCTTCATTAATTAACCTGTTGGTTTTAGTTTCACAGAATTAGGGCCACATAACTCTCTTATCATGAAGGGTCCTTCAAAGGAATTGTTCAGCTTATCTGGGCATTTGATGATATTAAAGTTTACAGTGGATATTAAGACCAAGTCTCCTACTTTAAAATCAGGTGGCTTATGACTTTTGTCCAATTTTTGTTTTGCATATTTTAAAGAATCTTTTATAAATCTGTTGCCATGATGCCTTTCTTTGTCAAGCATAATTTTAAAACTTCATTCTGTTGGATTTATATCCACTAGGGCCTTTTTGAAAGCACCATAAGGAAGTCTTGGATACCAACCTTTTTATAGAATTTCTGGTGTTTTTCCAGTTGAAGAATGGATTGATGTCTTATATGCCAGTTCAAGAGTTGGAATTGAGGTACACCAAGAATGGGTAAAACAATCAGAGTCTTTGAATTCTAGTCCATAAGCACAGAATATTCTGATCATTTCTTCTAAGTTTTGTATCATTATTTCTGCTAGACCATCAGGTTTAAGGATGGTAATCTGTTGAGAATGATAATTTTGTTCCAAACAAGTTATAAAGCTTTTACCATAATTCTGAAGTGAATTTTGGATCTTTATCACTTATTACGTTTTTTAATAATCCTGTATTACTAATGACTCTATTCCATATCATTATGGTTTTGTCCATAGCTGTATCATCTTTATGAAATTGTAAGAGCATTGGGGTTTTTCTGTACCTGTCAACTAATACTAGGCATTCATTAAAACTCCTGTCTCCTCCTGGAGGTATGGCTGTTACCCAGCTCATGTGAACCATTTCCCATGGGGATTTTGGTTCCTGAATTTAGATCATCATTCCAAATTTCTTTCCTGTTTCTCTGTTTGCCTTTTGACATCTTTCACAGGCTTGGAAGTACTCTGAAAAATCTTTTCTCCAATTTTGCCACCAAGAGTAGGTTTTCACTCTTTCTACTGCCCTATTTTGTGTGAGATGTCCAGATACAATACTATAATGGCATTCAAGTATTATAGAGTTTATCAGAGTCCTAAATGTCAATATCATAACACATATGTGTTTAGTCCTATGATATAGAATTATATAAACGAGGTGGTCTCTTCCTTAATAATAAGCTTTTTTCTATACTACATCTAGTTTGGAAGATAATGATGGGTCTTTGCAATATTTCATTAAGAGTTGGCATAAGATATGAAAATTCTTGGCCATATCATAGCTTCCTCTAGCTTGATCAAAAATTCTGTGCCAATTTCTGTGACACATATTCCTTCTGTATGATGTTCTTCCTGTGGTACCCATGCTGGGCTTTCACGTGTATTTTCTCAAGCCCATCTGCTAAGACCATCTGCATTTTTATGAATATTTCCATATTTGTGAACTATAGTGATATTTCCTCCACATCATTGAATAGCAATCTGCCATCTTAGCATATGTCTATTTGGTGTCTTCATGTTCAATAAATATTTTACAGCATTACAGTATGTAATTACATCAAACATGTTTCCATCCAAATAATAGTGTAACTTTTCTAAATCCCACACTAGGCTAAGACATTTCATTTGGCTTGCTCCATATATTACTTCTGTTGGCTTGATTTTTCTTGAGATGAGGCAAATTGGTCCTTCAACATGTTTTCATTGATTATTTGTGTCTGATGTAGTGCAGCACCTAGTCCTTCTCCACAAGAATCAAATTAATGTTCAAAAGGTAGTTTCCAATCTGGCATTAGAAGAAATTCACCAGTTTTGAGGGCTTTTTTCAGTTCCCTATATTCTTTAACCCTTTCCCAAGTCACTTCATAGACTCTCTGTTGATCACAGAGTTTATACAAATATTTGGAACTTCTTGAAAAGTCTTCTATATGCTGTCTGTGATGTCAAGAAACTCCTGGAGATGATTGCATTTATTTCTTGGTCTGGGGCATTGGCTTTAGTATTACTGCTTCTAATTTTTTTTTATCTGTGCTTAATCTTAGTCTAGATACAACACTTCACAGTGCTTTTAGTTCAATATATTCAAAATGACATTTTTAAAGGAAATCTTCATATTTACTCGAACTATCTTTTGTGTAAGGTTTGACTATGAAACAATAAGTAAAAATTACTAATTTTTTACTTATTGTACTCTGAATGTCATTATAATTGAAATAAATAAGATTAAAATAATAATAATAATAAAGAATTATTATTATTATGGCGTAAAAATATTATATTATTAAATAAATATAATAATATAATTAATATTATATGAAATTATAATATTATAAATAATATATTAATATAAAATAATTAATATATTATAAAGCTCTTTATTATTGTTACCAACAAATAATAAAGGCGTAAGAAACTGCTTTTTATAAATAAAAAACAATTAATAACAATAATATTACTAATATTAAAGTTATATATTAATATAAATACTATTTATATTAAATAAGAATTATTAAGAGTAATAATAAGAGAGAAATTATTATAATAAGATGAAATAACCTACTTTTAACACTTAAAATAATAATTTTGAGATATTTTACGCCAAAAGAATATAATACAACTTTTTCAAATTGTATTTACAATAAAAAATAAAGAAAATTACTAAAATTCTTGATTTTACGTGGAAATGAGTTTATAGAGAGATTTATAACAAAAACAACTAAAGAATTGATTTAATCACGTAAAAATAGTGATTAATATTAAGATGGTCTTTGGTCTTTAATAATATAAGAGTTTTATATATAAAGAATAAAGAGATTACCTTTTATTTAATTGATTTAATGTTTTTGATGCGTCTGAGGGGTAAATAGAGTAAAAAGAGCTCTGTTTATAGTAAATACCTCCCTCCTAGAGTCCAACAGGCTTCTAGTAGACGTGTACTGATCATATCCACTGGAATTAATCAATATTTTAAGGTTTGAGGGTGATTACATCATGATCAAACCATATTGCATCATTATTACACCATTATTTAGAGTTATCACTGTAACTCTAAGTTTGATGACATCAGAGGCTTGGCAGAACCCCAAATTTGGTGGATTTTATTAGTTTTAATCATAAACTAATAGTATTAACCAATTTTATCACTATTAAGACTGTTAAACTTAATTTAAGGTTACAGTATGTGATCATAACAGCTCAATTTAAGCTCAAACTTTGATCCTCAATAACTTTTAAGGTTTTCACGCTACAGCAATTCAGAGAGTGAATTCTGATAGCCTGACATAACCTTATTATGCTGCCAAGAGCTTCTCATTACATCATCAAAACTCTAATTTTGATGATTTTTCTTGTAACTCATTTTTTCTGTCGAAATTCAATATTTTAAACTTCAAACCATGATTTCAGGGGGTTATACCCTGAATTTAATAATAAAAATTACGTCATTCTTCTCGAATAAACTAGTAGAATCCAACTGTATACTTTTTTTTAAGTTTGGACTCCTTTCACAACAAAGTGGTCAACAGCTCTGTTGATTTTTATCAATATTTCCTCATAAGTCTTAACCTTGTTTATAATTTGCAAAATAAAGTTCATATCTGTGTTCTTACAGTAATTACGTGGCAACTTTATTTTTGGTTCATCATTCTAGCATGTATAGTTTAGAAGATATTAGCTATGATCCCTGAATATATGTGTTGACCAAAAAAGTGCATATATTCAGGATAATTCCTTAAGTATTGATTTTGGGAATTAGCTTATTAATTGTTTTATATGTGGAGTTTTGTGGGGAATCCACTGGTCCAATTTATTTCACATGTTGTTTCATTAGTGTCTGAGATAAATAAGTTTTTATGGTTTTTATAAGGTATTATACCTTATAATTCCTTAAATATTGACTTTACAGATATGCCATAAAAATGGTATATGTGTATTTTTCCATGGGGAATCCAATGGTATAATTTGTTTTACATGTTGATTCATTGGTTTTTAAGTTAAACTAATTTTAGTACCAATTTATGGTATTTTTTGTATATTTGAGTAATTATTTTTAGTGTATAATTATTCTAATTAATTTTAATATAATTATATTAAAGGTATAATTATTCTGAGTCTTTTTTGTGACCTTATTGGGTATGTGGTCATATCTCAAAGGCTCACATTCCCTACCACCAAAAAAGATTGTACCACAATCTGATATATGTGATTAGGGTATCATCCACTGTCCTACCTCTTCAATAGACTTTGTTAGTCTTGAAGCTCAATAATGCTTAACTTTTTATTTTTCAGGTTTTCTTTCATGTCTGAACCTTCTTAGTAGTTTATCAGCATTTGTTATATCTTTCTCAAGTAGCCATTCATCTTCTTGAGTTGAATTTCTATACCTTACAAGGTATTCCCTTTCTTTTTTGTTTCCTGTCCTTCTTTCTTTAAGGACTTTTACTATTTTCTTTTCCTCTCCTTCCTCCAAGGGGGGAATTTCAAGTGGGGGTTTATTTCTTAGTGGAAATAATTCCATATCACTTGAACTGTAAGGTTCTATAAGACTTACAGGGAAAGCTGGGTGTTTATTCATTAGTTCACCTGTGAGTTCTAATTGCACAGCATTGGGTCCATGGAGTGCTTTTATCATAAATGGTCCTGCAAAGGAATCTTTCAATTTCTTTGGGCCTTTTATGTTATTGAAATTAAGGGTTGATACTAAAACCAAGTCTCCTATTTTGAAATCAGGTGGTTTATGACTTTTATCCCATCTTTCTTTTGCATATTTAAAAGAATCTTGCATGCATCTGTTTGCATGGTGTCTTGCTTTGTCAAGCATTATCTTGAAACTGCTTGCTGTTGGATGTATATCCACTAAGTCCTTTTTGAGGGTGTCATAAGGAAGTCTTGGATTCCAACCTTTCTCTAGCATTGCTGGTGTTTTGCCAGTAGAAGAATGGATTGATGTCTTATATGCCAGTTCAAGTGCTGGTATTAGTGTACACCAATCATGGGTAAAACCATCAGAATATTTGAATTCTAGCCCATAAGCACAGAATCTTCTGATCATATCCTCTAGGGTTTGTATCATTCTTTCTGCTAGACCATCAGTTTGAGGATGATAAGCTGTTGAGAATGATAACTTTGTCCCAAACAAGTTATGGAGGTTTGTCCATAATGCTGAAGTGAACTTTGGGTCTCTGTCACTTATAATATTTTGGAATAAGCCTGTGTGGCTAATGACTTTATTCCATATCATTATGGCTGTATCCATAGCTGTGTCATCTTTATGACATGGTAAGAACATGGGAGTTTTACTGTACCTGTCAACTAACACTAGGGATGCATTATAGCTCCTGTCTCCTCCTGGAGGTAAGGCTGTTACCCAATCCATATGAACTATTTCCCATGGGTATTTTGGTTCTTGGATTTGGATCATCATTCCAAATTTCTTTCCTGTGGCTCTGTTGGCGTTTTGGCATCTGTCACAGGTTTGGCAGTACTCTGCAACATCTTTCTTCCAATTTGGCCACCAAGAGCAGGTTTTCACCCTCTCTAGTGTCCTATCTTCTGAGAGATGTCCAGATGCAACACTATCATGACACTCATGTAAAATAGTGTTTATTAGTGTTCTGTCTGTTAAGGCCATAACACATGTGTGTTTTGTTCTATGGTAAAGGATTCCATCAAGGAGGTGGAATCTTCCTTCATCATATGCCTTTTTCCATATTTCATCTAGTTTTGATGAAAGTGATGGATCTTTGCAGTCTTTCATTAGAAGTTGGCTTAAGATATGGCAATTTTTGTCTGTCTTATAGCTTTCTTTAACTTGGTTAAAGAATTCTGTGCCAATTTCTGTAACACATATTCCTTCTATATGGTGCTCTTCTTGTGGTACCCATGCTGGATTGTCAGGGGTATTTGCTAGAGCCCATCTGCTAAGACCATCTGCATTTTTATGGATATTTCCAGATTTATGAACAATAGTCATATTTCCTCTATATTCTTGGATAGCAATTTGCCATCTCAGCATATGTCTATTTGGAGTCTTCATATTTAATAGTGATTTCACAGCATTACAGTCTGTGATTACATCAAATACTGTGCCATCCAAATAATAATGCAGTTTTTCTAAAGCCCATACTAGGCATAAGCATTCCATTTGGCTTGCTCCATACCTTGCTTCTGTTGGCTTTATCTGCCTTGAAATGAAACAAATTGGTCCTTCCACTGGTTTATCATTGATAATTTGTGTTTGGTGAAGTGCAGCACCTAGTCCTTCTCCACAAGCATAAATGTACAGTTTGAAGGGTAGTTTCCAATCTGGCATCAGAAGAAATGGGGCATTTGTTAAGGAATTTTTCAATTCTTCATATGCCTTGACTCTTTCTTCTGTCATCTCATAGACTGTTTGTTGGTCACATAGCTTATACAAGGATTTAGCAATATTTGCAAAGTCCTTTATATGCTGTCTATAGTAACCAGCAAATCCTAGAAATGATTGCATTTCTTTTTTGGTTTGAGGCATTGGTTTAAGTAGTACTGCTGCTACTTTATTTTTGTCTATGCCTAGACTAAGGCCAGATACTACATGTCCTAGGGCTTTTAATTCACTATATGCAAAATGACACTTTTTCAATGAAATTTTCATATTTACTTGGACTATTTTCTGTAGTACCCTTTCTAGTCTTGTCAGGTGATTTTCCCAAGTTTCTGAGCAAACTATGATATCATCAATATAGATTATTAACCATCCTTCTGATAATTCTTCAGGAAATATGGTATTCATCATTCTTTGATAATGGGAAGGTGCATTTTTTATCCCAAATGGCATTCTTAAGTATTCAAAAATTCCACAATGGACTATTATTCTTAGTAGTTTCTTGGTATTGTCTGTTGAGACATTTTGATGAAAACCCTTAAGAGCATCCATTGAACTTAGCTTGTGACAATTGGGTCAATGTCTCATGGATTCTGGGTATTGGATATCTGTCTGGAATGTTATAGGTATTCAGGGCTCTGAAGTCTCCTACCATCCTTGATTTTCCATTATGCCAAGTTATAATGACAGGTGTAGTAACTTCTACTTGTTCATTGTTTCCAACCTTTCTTAATACTCCAAGGTCCATTAATTCTTTAATGTGCACCTCTAGGGATTCTCTAGCTCTTGGACTGGCTGGATAAGCAGGTCTTCTTAATAAAGGTGGGTAAGGTTTTTCTACATTAAGAATTATATCCACTTCATGTCCAATTATGGCACCTAGTGGCTCTTTGTCAGTTGCAAAGGCATTTTTATACTTAAATAAGAGGTCAATCAATTTTTCTTTCATTTTTTCTGTTAATTCTTGATTGAATTCTGCCTCTTTGAGTTGTTCAGATATAAAAAGTTCTTTTTCTGGAATTTTTTCCTCATTCTTAATAACTGTGATTTGTTTTTTGTTATTTAAGAATCCAAACTTTTGTCTTTTATTATCTCCTATGGTAAAATATCTATCCTTTTGGTTGGAGATATCTATACCATAGATTGATAAGTAGTCATTCCCAAGTATGAAATTATTACTAGTATAGTTGTCCATTACTACAAACTCTACTTTGATTCTGACACATTGTGAGGGATGAGGAAAAATTAGTGTTAAATCAATTATTCCAAGGGGCTTCATGCTCTCACTTGCACTACTAAATTTGACACCTTGTATTGGCATAAGTTTTTCTTGCCAGTCTGGGACAATGGTTTTTAAATAACTTTTGCCAACACAAGTGCAATATGCTCCTGTATCCAAGTTAACCTTTCCTTCTTGGTTATCAACCATAACAATACTAATACTTGATTTTCCAGCTGTATATCCCATTCCTCTTGCAGGTTTGGTTCTATACATTTTGGCATCTTGTATGTTTGTCAGATTTGTGTCAGATGTTCCAATTTGTGGCAAGTTTGAATTAACATCCAGTACTTCATAAATTATATCAATATTATTAATTTGTGCATTAATTATATTGATTTCATCACTTTCAGAGCTTTCTGACTCTTCTGTCTCTTTTTCAGAGTCAGATCCTCTTCTTTGTCATTGTGGCTCTCTGTTTCCACAATTTCATTAATCTTTGCTTTTTTAAGGCAATTATTGGCTAAGTGTCCAATACCTCCACATTTATGGCATTTTCTTTGCTCATTATTGTTGGATGTATTGGGCTTAAAGGATTCTTTTGACTTATCTTTTTTGATAAATGGTTTATTTGGGCTTTTGATGTCCAATTTTTTCCAAGTCCTGCCAATTTTTGTTCTTGTCACTATATCTTCTAGTGCATTTATATACTCTTCTGTAGAGCATGGTTCTATACACCTGCTTCTTAGGGCATGTTCTAGTTCCCCTCCACATTTTTTAAGTATTTTCATATGCACCATCTTCTGTGACATTTCTGGGTACAGTGCATTAAGCCTTTCAACTTGTTTTAAGAACCAAGTTAGAGGTTTATCTTTCTCTGGGTCAAAGAAAGAGTTTTCAAATGCATTTTCTATCTTATACCTCCAGGCATCATTTGCCCACTTGGTGATTATTTCTTGTTTCCACCAAGACCAGGTATTTTTACCATTTGTTTGTCTTATGCCATAATACCATCTTTTTGCAGATTTCTCAAACAATGAATGTAATCTTGCAGTGATTAATTCATCTGGTATGGCATAGTCTTCTTGTAACATGTCAATTGTTTTAATAAATGACATGTGGTCATATTCACCTTCTCCTGTGAATGTTGGCCATTCCTTTAATTGAGGTGCTTCTTTCATTAAGACTTGGTTGTTGTCTTGATGACTCAAGTCTGTTATGAAAGGATTTGACAATTCCTCTTTTGTTTTAACAGGGCTTCTTATATGAGAAAATGGTGTTGATAACTTTGGCATATTCAAATTAGCCTCATTAATTTTATCCATTTTTTCAGTAATAAGCCTTATTTCACTCTGAATATCATCTTTCAGATGCATTCTTGCTTCATCACTTTTTTCCACATGGTCCAAAAGTAATTTTTGGTGTGATGAAGTCTTTTCTTCAAATTTTTCTACAGAAATACTTAATTTATTTAATTTTTCTGTAAGATTGTCAATACTCACATCATAATTGATTGTCAAAGTCTTATCTTTGATATCTTTTATGTATTTATACAATTCTTGTTGTCCTTGTATTAATTTTTGAGTATTGTCAATTAAATTCTTTGGTTTATTATTTTCAACAATAAACTTAATGTTGTCAATTTCTTTCTTGTTTTGCACAACAATTTTTGTTAAAGAAGATAAATTGTTATTTATTTCTTGTAGTGATAATAAACTGTCTTTAATTTCTTTTAGAGGTAATATACTATTTTTAATTTCTGTTAAAGTATTTACAACATCTTTAGACAAGGTTATTTCTTTGGGAAATGAGGTTGTCTCATTCTTTGCTCTTCCTTGTCCTTGAATTCCATCAAGGTTCTGGCCATGTTGAAAACATTGTCCATGGCATCCTTTTGGATTCTTGGGATTCTGTAGCTTGGGGAATATGGTTTCCTCCAATGCTTTTTCTTGTTCTTCTTCCCTTCTTGGGGAAGTGGGTTGGCTTGAGGCTTGCTGGTAGAAGCTACTGGGGCTTCTTCCTTGGTTGCCTCCCTCTTTTTGGCATGATAATCCTTGATTTTTTTGATTTGAGGTTTGGATGACAGTGGATTCCATCCATTGGAGTATTTCACTATCTCCTCCTCTTTGAGGAACTTTTTCAGGATGTGCCAGGAGTTCATCACTCCTTGGTGTATTTGAGGCAGCATTTCCCAGTCTTTGTCCTTGTACACTGTGCAATACTGCTTGTACTGGCTCATGTAGATGTCTATTTGAGCCCTCTGAATGTGATTTGTACCTGTTTGAGTTACTCATACTTAGTTCCAATTCAGGCTCAGATATCATGGGCATTTCTGGGACTTGCCTTGGGGATAAGGCACTTCCTTGTGTGGATTCTGTTCCACTGGGGATATTTCCCTTTCTTTTCCCTTTTGAGGGATCAATTCTACTTCTGAGTCCAGCTCCATCTGATTGGATGGAGTATTGGGAACCTCTTCTGGTAGTCATAATTAAAGAATAAGAAAAAAAATAAAAGTATTTTAGAATAAAATTCTTTTATGGCAATTTAAAAAGAGGTGCTCACCTTCAGAGTCTTGAATGGTGGGCCCTGGAAAGTCTAATTTCTTAGCTTTCTTTCTTTTGGTGATAACTGGTGTTGGAGAACTTTGACAAGTTTCTTCCACCAATCTCTCAACAGTAGCTTGGTTGTCTTCTGTTGGGTTATCTTCAAACACTAAAAAAGACAAATAAATATAAGTCTTTTTATAATAAGTGTTATTTTTGGCAAGATATGGCAATTTTCCACGTAGAAATTGCTTTTATATCTTTGAAAAATTGAAATAAATAAAGAAATGAATAAAAATGAATAAAAATAACTTTTTTATTGGTTTTTAATATTTTTTATATATTTTTTATTTTTATTTTTTAAAGAATAAAATAAAAAATGAATATGATTCTTATAAAATTAAATTATAATAAAAATTATTTTTGATTTATAAAATATCTCTTTTAATCACTAGAGTCACTCAAAGAAAGTTCTTGCAAGTCTAAGGATGTGAAAAACCACGTGTAAGACAGTACAATTGCTTTCCAAATGCCTCAATAGCTTTTAAAATCAATAAAATATAAAATTATTATATAATTTTTATGATTATAAATATAATTTATTATTGGATAAACCCAAATAGAATCTTTTTAAAGGTCTTTTAAGTAAATATCACGGCCAGGCCCCTAAATGTAAGGTTTGACTATGAAACAATAAGTAAAAATTACTAATTTTTTACTTATTGTACTCTGAATGTCCTTATAATTGAAATAAATAAGATTAAAATAATAATAATAATAATAATAAAGAATTATTATTATTATGGCGTAAAAATATTATATTATTAAATAAATATAATAATATAATTAATATTATATGAAATTATAATATTATAAATAATATATTAATATAAAATAATTAATATATTATAAAGCTCTTTATTATTGTTACCAACAAATAATAAAGGCGTAAGAAACTGCTTTTTATAAATAAAAAACAATTAATAACAATAATATTACTAATATTAAGGTTATATATTAATATAAATACTATTTATATTAAATAAGAATTATTAAGAGTAATAATAAGAGAGAAATTATTATAATAAGATGAAATAACCTACTTTTAACACTTAAAATAATAATTTTGAGATATTTTACGCCAAAAGAATATAATACAACTTTTTCAAATTGTATTTACAATAAAAAATAAAGAAAATTACTAAAATTCTTGATTTTACGTGGAAATGAGTTTATAGAGAGATTTATAACAAAAACAATTAAAGAATTGATTTAATCACGTAAAAATAGTGATTAATATTAAGATGGTCTTTGGTCTTTAATAATATAAGAGTTTTATATATAAAGAATAAAGAGATTACCTTTTATTTAATTGATTTAATGTTTTTGATGCGTCTGAGGGGTAAATAGAGTAAAAAGAGCTCTATTTATAGTAAATACCTCCCTCCTAGAGTCCAACAGGCTTCTAGTAGACGTGTACTGATCATATCCACTGGAATTGATCAATATTTTAAGGTTTGAGGGTGATTACATCATGATCAAACCATATTGCATCATTATTACACCATTATTTAGAGTTATCACTGTAACTCTAAGTTTGATGACATCAGAGGCTTGGCAGAACCCCAAATTTGGTGGATTTTATTAGTTTTAATCATAAACTAATAGTATTCACCAATTTTATCACTCTTAAGACTGTTAAACTTAATTTAAGGTTACAGTATGTGATCATAACAGCTCAATTTAAGCTCAAACTTTGATCCTCAATAACTTTTAAGGTTTTCATGCTACAGCAATTCAGAGAGTGAATTCTGATAGCCTGACATAACCTTATTATGCTGCCAAGAGCTTTTCATGACATCATCAAAACTCTAATTTTGATGATTTTTCTTGAAACTCATTTTTTCTGTCGAAATTCAATATTTTAAACTTCAAACCATGATTTCAGGGGGTTATACCCTGAATTTAATAATAAAAATTACGTCATTCTTCTCGAATAAACTAGTAGAATCCAACTGTATACTTTTTTTTAAGTTTGGACTACTTTCACAACAAAGTGGTCAACAGCTCTGTTGATTTTTATCAATATTTCCTCATAAGTCTTAACCTTGTTTATAATTTGCAAAATAAAGTTCATATCTGTGTTTTTACAGTAATTACGTGGTAACTTTATTTTTGGTTCATCATTCTAGCATGTATAGTTTAGAAGATATTAGCTATGATCCCTGAATATATGCGTTGACCAAAAAAGTGCATATATTCAGGATAATTCCTTAAGTATTGATTTTGGGAACTAGCTTATTAATTGTTTTATATGTGGAATTTTGTGGGGAATCCACTGGTACAATTTATTTCACATGTTGTTTCATTAGTTTCTGAGATAAATAAGTTTTTATGGTTTTTATAAGGTATTATACCTTATAATTCCTTAAATATTGACTTTACAGATATGCCATAAAAATGGTATATGTGTATTTTTCCATGGGGAATCCAATGGTATAATTTGTTTTACATGTTGATTCACTGGTTTTTAAGTTAAACTAATTTTAGTACCAATTTATGGTATTTTTTGTATATTTGAGTAATTATTTTTAGTGTATAATTATTCTAATTAATTTTGATATAATTATATTAAAGGTATAATTCTTCTGAGTCTTTTTTGTGACCTTATTGGGTATGTGGTCATATCTCAAAGGCTCACATTTTGTAAGACTACTTCTAGTCTTGTTAAGTGATTTTTCCAAGTTTCTGAGCAAAAGATGATATTATCAATGTAGATGATTAACCATCCTTCTGATAATTCTTCAGAAAATATGGTATTCATCATTCTTTGATAATGGGAAGCTCCATTGTTATACCAAATGGCATCCTTGAATATTCATATATGCCACAATGTACTATTATCCTCATTAGTGTTTTAGCATTTTCTATTAAGACATTCTGGTGAAAGCCCTTAAGATAATCCATGGCTGTAATGAGCTTAGCCTGTGATGATTGTGTTAATGTCTCACGTATTCTGGGTATTAAATATTTGTCAAGGATAGTATAGGTATTTAAAGCTCTAAAGTCCCCTACTATCCTTTATTTTCCATTCTGCCAAGTTATAATGACAGGTGTAGTGACCTCTACCTGGTCCTTATGTCCTACTTTCCTTAATGACCCAAGGTCCATTAATCCTTTAATGTGTACCTCCAAGGCTTCTCTAGCTCTTGGGCTAGCTGGGTAAGCATGTCTTCTCAGAAGTGGTGGATAAGGTTTTTCCACATTAAGGATAATGTGTACTTCATGTCCAATGATAGCACCTAGTGGTTCTTTTTCAGCTGCAAAGGCATTTTTGTATTTAGATAAGAGATAAATCAATTTTTCTTTCATTTTTTCTGTTAATTCTTGATTGAGTTCTTCCTCTATAATTTGTTCACTTATTAATAAGTGTCTTTCTGGGATTGTCTCTTCATTCTTTACAACAGTAATTTGTTTTTTTAAGAAACCAAATTTCTGTCTTTTATTTTCTCCTATGGTAAAATATATCTCCTTTTGGTTGCAGATGTCTATACCATAGGTTGAAAAGTAATCATTTCCAAGTCTCAAATGGTTAGTAGTACAGTTTTCTATTACTACAAGATCTACTTTCACTCTTATGCATTGGGAAGGGTGAAGAAGAAGTATTTTTAAGTCAATTATTCCAAGGGGTTTCATGCTTTCACTTGCAGTACTGAATTTAACCCCTTGTATTTGTATAAGCTTTTCTTCCTAATCATGTATAAATTTTTTTAAATAAATTTTACCAAAAAATGTGCAGTATGCTCCTGTGTCCAGGTTTAATTTTGCCTCTTGTTTTTCTACCATCAAAATACTTATACTTGATTTTCCAGCTGTATATCCCATTCCTTTTGCAGGTTTGTTTCTATGCAGTTTGGAATCTGGTATATTTGTGACGCTTGTATCAGATGTTCCAATTTGTGTTAAGTTTGAATTTATATCTATTAATTCATATATATGGTCAATAATATGAATTTGTGCATTGATTCTATTTATTTCATAAGTTTCAGAAGTTTCTGACTCTTAAGTGTCTTCTTAAGAGTCAGATTCATCTTCTTTATCATTGTGATCTTCTGTTTCCACAATTTCATTTATTTTTGCCTTTTTTGGGGCAATTATTGGCTAAGTGTCCAATACCACCACATTTATGGCATTTTATTTTCTCATTAGTATTGTTTATATTGGGGTTGAAAGGTTCTGTTTGTTTATATTTATCAATAAATGGATTATTTTGACTTTTACTATCCAATATTTTCCATTTTCTTCCAATTTTGGTTCTTTTCACTATATCTTCTAGTGCATTGATGTAATCTCCAGTGGAACATGGCTCTATGCACCTGTTTCTCAGGGATAGTTCCAATTCTGCTCAACAATTTTAAGCATCTTCATGTGCACCATCTTTTGTGACATTTCTTCATACATTGCATTTAATCTTTCAGCTTGTTTTAAGAACCAAGTTAGAGTTTTATCCTTATCTGGGTAGAAGAAGTAATTTTCAAATTCATTTTCTGTCTTGTACCTTCAAGCATCATTTGCCCACTTTGTAATAATTTCATTTTTCTACCAAGACCAGGTATTTTTCACCATTTGTTTTTCTCATGCCACAATAACATCTTTTTTGCATATTTCTCAAATAATCAATGTAATCTTTCAGCAATTAATTCATCTTGTATTTCATAATCCTCTTGCAAAATGTCAATATTTCTGACAAATTACATATGGCCATATTCACCTTCACTTGTGAATGTTGGCCATTTTTTCTGCTGAGGTGCTTTAGAAGAAATTTGAAAAAATTACAAAATATACATTTCTGAAAAAATAATTCTATTAGAAAAAAAATATAAAATAAAATATATAAAGAATTTAATCTGTATAATAGAGACAGAAAAATACCAATATTATCAGACTGTTTATTGATTTGTATTCTTAGTGTTTTCATTTTTCTGTAAGATCCTTTACATATGCATTTATTTAATTTACTCATTCTTATTTAGTAATTTTTTGAAACCCTGGAGTATTGTAAGAACAGTGAGCAATGGGTTCAATTGAGCTATAACGTGGATTTGGAAAATAGAGAAATTATGTGTCTCAAAGTCCACAAATTCTTCAATAACTACTTTTGGATCTTTTAAAGTAACCTCTGCATACAGGCTTAGGATACTTGCAGAAATATTTACAGAAATTGTAGAGCAAAAATGTGTTAAAGCAGTGTCTAGTAGCCATATATTTTCCAATATTGAAATATTTATTGAATTTGAAAACCAAATTCATTCCATTTACTCAAGAATATCAAAAACAGTGTCTTTCTATGTAAATGTTTCAGTGGCAATTATATGTATTATCTACAGCTACTAGACATTTTATTAAGATTACTCTAAGAATTCTTCACAGAAACCACCCACCGGTTGGAAAAAAGCCATTCCAACAGTTCAATTTGTGACAAAAATGACTCTATTATTTTTAAACTTTGTTCAAACAATATTAAGCTCCATTCTTGAGGATTCCTTGAGGTTTGGTTTGACACATCATCAAACCCCTTCTGGATCCCATCTATTCAAGCTTATAGGAATGTATATTCTGGAGGTTGTAGATTATGGTAGTATTCATTTATAGTTTTAAAGTTGAGTCTAAACTATATTTCCTTTGCTTGTTTAGACTTAGAGAATAAGTTCCATAAAATAGCTTCTTGAAAATATTTTATAAGATTATGACAATTATGATCAGAAAAGATAATTATTTTGAGATTTCTCATAGATTTAACTTTTTAGAAAAATTCTGATATTATCTTTTACTTAGATTATATTGAAATTGAAACAATAATTTTACCACCTTTCTGTGCTTTTTCCTTTTTTTGATGTAAAAATGAATTATTTTCTGCTATTATTTAATAATTTACTTTTTTAACTCCCAATATGATAGAGATATTGGGCTTCCTTTCATACTCAGGTCTTTCTAAAATCTAATAAGTAAATGTATATGTCAAAAAAAAATAAAAAACCAGGAGCTTATACAACTGGATTGGAAAAGTCAAGAATTTGTTTGTTACAATCCAGGAATAATTAAATCAAAAAAAATAAGAGATATATTTAAATCAATATTAATATTGAAAGACAGCATCATATAACAGCACTCCAATTTTTTAGCTTATGATATATTTTTTCAAATAGTTAAATAACCATCAATAATATGTGAAACAAGCCTGGGTAAATCTTCTTAGTACCTTGTACAATTCTTCTAATTACTCATTGGAATCAGTTAAAGTCACTATTTCATTCAAAATTCAGAAATACTTTTGTAAATTACTTACGCATAGAACTTTCAAGCTGATTTATCTATTCCTTTACCATGTAGAAAGAATATTCTTCTTGTCTCCTTATAGCCATATAGTATTTTAATTTTATATGCAAAGACTGCCAATTATCCTGATAATTGTGTTAGGAATGAAAGGGTATTTACATTTTTTGAATCAATATAGAATTACTTTTATAAGCCAAAGTAATGTAATAGGCAAGGCAATTAAATTGTAATTTTTCTTAAAAAAAATTTCTTCCTCATTACATGGTATCCTAGGCTATCATTATTGAAAATTCTCTTGAAAAAGAATGAGATTTTTCATGGATAAATGGATAGACATATCACATCTAAGGCTATGGCATATTTTTTCTGGAATATTTGAGCTCTCGCTTTTTGATGGTCCTTCTAATTTAAGGCCTTTTTTTCTGAGTATCCTAGTCAAGCTCTCACCTTCATGGTTTTCAATAAAAATAAAACTCATAATCCCTCTGCTACTATGACTTATTAAAAGAAAACTTCAGGAATTGGGTATTGGGGATCTTAGTAAAAGTTAATTTCTTGTATATATGAGGCCTCATAATTCAAATACAATCTTTAAGAAGTTTTCAGCTCCATGTTACCATAAAAATACTCTAGATAAAAACATACTCAATATTCTTTAAGCTCTTCGTAAGAAAGAATAATACATATAGATTTTATTTCTTCTCAAATCAAAGGTGGGTTGATAAATATATTTGTGATCTCCTTTGAAGATAGAGTTCAACTTAGGATTAGAAAAAATACAAAAATTGTGAAAAATGAAGAAGCTCATTTGTGATCACAGGGAGAAAAAAAGAAATTCCATATTCAAAATAATTCTTTGGAATCTCAAAGAGCTATTTCCTTAGTGGTAAAATGTCTCAGGATCCCTTCTCATTTGTTGCTTTAAAAAAAAACTCTACTCAAACATTTTTCTTGATTGAAGCAATACTTTTAATTGGTAGAAATGAATTTTTGAAAATATTATTCATACCACAACTGTCTTGTTCCAAATTCAATCCCATAAATTAAAATGATTAATCTTAATTTTACTTGAAAAGGAGCAAAAATGTGACCATATTTCTTTTGATTATCATTTTGGAATGGGTTCTGGACTGGGAAAGGTTTTAGTTCCTTTTTGAGATGAAAATTGGGTATTCAATCTATTAAATTCAACTCTTAAGAGCGACAGTATTACTAACAAAACATTTTCAAATTTCACAAAATCTTTGATATTGAAGTGTTTTTCAGGTTAATAAGTCCTCACAATGTATATTTTCTTTAATTATCACAATCAAAATAAATTACATGCTAAAGGGAATTTATTCTTGTTCCATTAACATCTCAGATCTTTATACCGTTTCCCTCCTATCACCCGGCCTCTCAATGATCCTGTTCTCATGTATTCAATAGGGGAACTAACAGAACTATGTAGGAACTGTATATGATATACTCTATAGAATGCTTCTTCCAATACTCTTTTTTATTTTGATTATTTCCACTTTTGTATTCCCAAGTCTAACATTTGATGGATTGAAGAATATTTGAGATTATAACCTTCATCTATCTTTCAGGATTATTAATATTGCATTTGAAAGGTAAGAATCCAAAAGAATTTGGATCTAGGAGCAATTCAAGAAAATATTCTCTCAATTTTCTTATGTAGTTAGATGAATATTAAATGAGTTCTGAATCCTATGGTAATAGATCAAATAAATTATTAGTCAACATTTTGAAGTGGGTACTTAATTGAACAATTATCTTCATATACTCTTAACATTATTTCATGGGGGTAAAAAGCTGGTGGCTCACAATATGTATCCAAAAAATAAATACTTATGTTTTTTAAGAGCTCTTTGCTCCACAAAATTCACTCAAATGAGCTGTGTAACAGGAAGAAAAAATTTCTATATGATTTCCTTCCTTTTTTATATTTTTCTTCTAAGAATAGCTCTGTGGGTGGATCAAAATTTGTTTGGATGCCAATTTTTTTTATTATTTATATGTAAAAAGCCTTAATATTTTCCAATGCTATACCATTACAAAAATTATTAATATTCAGCTTATATGAATTAATTTTTGTGAACTTGTGAAATATTGTCTCAGCCTAAATCTTTGTTGTGAAATATATTTTGGTATGTAGAAAGCCAATCATGAGTTTGGATGTAGAATAATCTTATAAAAGCTCAAATATCCTGCATTTCTAATTGTACTTACTATATAAAGAGAACATTGGTATGTTAGAAAACATAGATTTTAAACTCTTGTGTGGGATGGAGACAATGGCTTGACACACAATGAGAAATAAAAATAGGAAAGAAAATTGCTCCTCTCTTACATTTTGATTGAATGCTATGTCCCTCAAAACTGATTTTTCCACATTGTGCTTAGTTTCTGCTATAAGAGCTGAATTCCTTAGCTTTTTTTATTATAAGTACTAATCATCCCATTAATCTGAATATTTTATATAGCAATCTTATATCACACAGAATTTTCCCTGCAAAATTGCCATATAGTTTTTTCTTTAAAATAATTATAAAATTGAGCTTTCTTAATCAAGGCAATATGTGAAATACCCTCCCATCCTATAGTTCCATAAAATATATGCATAATTAATTTTATTATCTTAAATTTCTTGAAAAGATTTCTCACTATAGCTCATTTTCAGTACTTTATAATCTGAAGAAAAGAATTTACATCTGACAGGTTTATTCTGAGTCTTATATACAACCTTCATGTTGCAACCATGGATAATACCCCTTGAACAATTGTATGGCATATCAATGCCATATCTCTTTTATGGAAATGTGGCCAAATTGGCAACTTTCATTTTTATGGTTCTTTATGGCCATTTCATCATCTGGGGCCAACCTGGCCTCTTCATCATCATCATTCCATTCATGGCCTTTCTCTGCCTTTGAGCACTTTTTGACATTTCCCAGTCAATAGTTAAAATACAGCCCAAAATCCATCATTATTCTTTTTAACATTTTAATACAGTTTTGCACAATTTCCGCACTTTTCCACATTTTGCATATCTCTGTGCATTTGGCCATTTTATGCCATATTTCCTTTTAATATGGGAAATATTCCCAAATAGTCATATCAGGCCATTTGAGCATTTTTGAAAGATTTTCGCAAATACAGTTTTAAATACCTTTGGGCTTGTTTCTGCCAAAAAACCTCTGCAATTTCTGAAGCCACCCAAACTCCTTTTTCTCTCTTCCCTCCTGGCATTTATTCAAAAGACCTTTGGAAACTTTTCATCTTCAATAACCAAGAGTGACATAAATGGTTTTATACCCCATTATGCACCTTTTTTCACCAGAAATCTAATGGTGCCAATATCAGAAGGTTATTTCAACATCTCATCATGTCAAGGCATCAAATAATTCAGAGGATTCATCAGGGCTCAAGTGCAAGTTTTATTCTCAAATACCAATCATGGGATAAATTAGCCTTTGGTTATTCTTAATTATTCCATATTCCTTCAAGGGAATAATGGAAGTTCATTTTCAAGGGATATTCAAGAGGTAATTTCAAAACATTTGTCAAGTCTCAATGCTCCATCAATCCACCTTGGAAACCACATTCATTTCCATAGAGTATTATTTCATAAAGATCTGTATTTCAACCATACACCCTGGGAAAATCATTCGACTTAGTTCATTTCCCAATTTGGAAAGGTATACGCTCCATCAAGCAATCAATACAGCTTCAAGGATTCAGTACAGACCAGCTCTTAGCCTGAAGGAGTCAAGCTCTCAACCAATCATATATACCAGCCTCTCTTTCAAACCTGGGGTTTTTTCCCCCAGTTAATTAATATACTTTGATTTATTTCCACATTTATCTTCCTTTATCTTGATAGTGAATACTGATATTCTTAAGTCAGTCATTTTCACCTTTTCTTTATTTCTTCACCTGTCAGTGGATATTTGGTGGTCATATCTTTACTCATTCCATTATTCTTTCTGGAAGGTTGAAACAGTGATTAAGGACTTACTTGGTTGGCTCTTTGGCCACTTGGCTTCCTTTTCTCTTATTTCATCTAATACTTTACTTGCTTATTATTCTTTTATTTTATCTTCTTCAATCTTTGGAGTCTTCTAAGTGAGTTCCCTTATTACTGAGTTCCAGGACACTCTTTTTTTCCCCAAGAGCCCCTGTTACATTATGTTAATTAACTCATAGTTTATTTTCATTTTTTTAACTCATTATTTATCACTTTATTCACTCATTTCATCAAGATTATGACTCTTTAATGCTTATGAGCTTCATGATTTATCAGAACTTCTCAATTTTCTCCCATTCATTCTTTATACTTGAAAATTGAACTATGAACCATTTTTTCTTTTTAATTCAAATGATCAAAATCAATTAAATTGGAAATTCAGGTCTTAATTTCATTTGACTTTCAAATTTGTCATCAAAATTCATTCAGACACATTCTTCACATCAATATTCATTTTTAATTCATTCTTCAAGGATTTTCAATTTTTCATGGAGAATTCACTTGATTTGATTTGATTGATTCATTTGACATAAAATTGATATTTACTTCAAGAAAGTTGATTGGCCTGAATATTTATTGATCCTGCTGCTTTTTGAATCAATATTTTTGAAATTCTTTGATTGTTCCTCAACAATTCATTTTATTGATTGATTTTGTTTCAAGATTTTGACTTTAATTGATTGTATGTATTGACTTATTGACTTCAAGTTTTCAGTTGACATTTGATTGATTGATTTACCTGAAGTTTTCATTCTTTATTTTATTGATTTTTTTCATGATATTGATTTCACTTTTTATTTCAAGATTTACTTTTGAATTGCCTCAAGTCTTCCACCTTCAAATTTTTATTTTTACACATTCTATTCTGAAAAGAATGCTTGTCCAGCACTCACCTCCTGCAAGGCAGACAAGATCTCAGTCCAGATCTCAAGCATTTCTTACTCCAACTTCAAGAGCTTCTCTTTATGATACCCCAGCAGTTCCTCAACTGAGGGCCCACTTAGAAAGAGGACCAAATTTGGAAGGAGCAGCACCATCCAGGAAGGAAGGAAGAAGTCCAAGGAGATCAAGCTCATTTTCAGGAGTAGTTGACCATTTTCCAGGCTTTCAAGGACCATTTTTAAAGTTCCTGGTTAAGATGATGAAGAGGTGGATGAGAATTCTGTGGAAGAAGAAGAGTCTCATGGCACTCAAGTTGTCCCTTCTTCTGTGGGGGCTTCTGAAGGTTCTAGAGGGCCAACTCTAGCCCAGTCTAATCAAGCTGTCTCTCAAAAATCTGAATCATCTTTATTGGCCATTATGCCGCAGATGACTTGAATTATGGCCACTCTTGAAGCAGCTTTATCCTCTGAAGCCTCAATACTCCATCTATGAAGGCACCAGAATGATTTGATGGGCCTCAACCCTTCAAAGTCAGAAGCTTCATTATTTCTTTTCCACTTATCTTCCATAATGATCAGGAAACCTCCTCTGAATACAGCAAGAAAGCTCTTTATGCCACTTCATTTTCCATTGGCAGGGCTTAAAAATGGATTGAGCATTATCTTTCCAATCTCCCCAATCAAGACCCAGCATAAATTCTCAATAATTGGACATCATTTGAATTTCAACTCTTGGCTTTATTTGGAGACCCAAATGAAGTCAGAAAATCTGAAGCAGAGTTTTATTCCTTAAGAATCAAAGAAGGTGCACATGTATAATTATACATTGCTTACTCCAGAATTCTAGTCTCAAGAGCTGGAGATTGGGGTGAAAGAGCTCTCATCCATCATTTTAGGAAGGGATTAGTCTCCAGGATTTGGATAAATTAGCCTCCAATCCTTCAAAACTTGATTCTCTTCAAGACTTAATGGCCATTACCCTGGAGCTTGATACCAGGTACCATCAGAGGCAAAAGGAGAAGAATCATTTTCAAGAGAAGAAGACTGAAGCCTCAAATTCAGTTTCTTCTCATCCTCACAATTCTTCAAGTTCAAATAAAAAGAAGAAGAAGAATCTTCATTTCCAGAAGAGGGACAAGCCCCATTCTTCTTTGCTGAATAAGGACTTCAATTTGATGGGTTCTGAAAAATAAGAGTCAAGGAGGGCTTGTGTTCCTATTGGGGTGAGAAGCATAGTCTTGATGCTTTTTTCAAAAGGCCTTAAAACCAGCTTTCCCAACCATCAGGCAAATTTCCCAGCCAGGGAACAGCCTGCATGAATATTATGTTGTGTTCAATGGTCTTAAATGTTTTCCATACAGAGCACAATTGTGCATTCTGAATACTGGTATCAAAAATTCTCTTGAATTTTTTGTTTTTTCTTCTCTCTCTGATGTGTTTTACAGTATTCTCATTTATTCTAGTGCTACCAACTCATTTATTGCAAAGCAGTTTGCTTACAAGTATTCTTTGACCAGTTCAGCACCCCCAGAGAAGATTCCTCTTATCATCCTGGACTCCTGTCAGTCTCCTTCTTTATTCGTGACTCACCATAGTAAATATATGGTTGAGCTTCCTTGCTTCCCAAGCTTTGGATAGTAATTGTTAGTCATTGATACTCCCAAGGGAGAATACCTCATATAGGGCTTTGACTTTCTTAATCATTTTAATTCATCTCTTGATTGGAGGCAAGGGCTTATCACCTTTAATGCTGATTATAAGGACTATTATGATCCTTCTAAATCTTTCAGTAATTACTTTTCTTCTTCCAAATCATGTGCAGTTCTTGTTGGTGATTCTAGAAAACCATAATTCACATATTCTGTCCATATTGCTTCCTTTAATTCCCCACATTCATTACTATCAACTGGAGATGAAGTCTTCAAAATGGCTCAAGATGTTGTAGAAGATAATTATGTATCTTGACTTAATCTCTTACTTGGGAATGTGGACCTTTCTCCTTCATGTTATCATGACCCCCTGGAGGAGTTGTGGGATGAATAGGAAGAGCCAGACGAAATAGAAACTGTGATGAATATTTTTCCTCCTGCTTCTAATCATTATTTGGATTTTTTCTCCAAGGCAAAAGCAGAGAAACTTTCTCCTCACCATGCCTGTCAGGATGAAACTATGATAAAGTGGTAATTAGGCTAATTACAACTTTAACTATGTTTGTGACGCAGTTATAAATATTAAAATAAGGGTGGTTTCAAGATAATAAGGGCTATAATTAAATAAAAAGGGATTTACTATTGAGAAATAGTGGTGGTGAGTGCTTCTGAAAGCCCTGGGTGCAGTCTTACCAGTTGGATTACTATAATAAGAGCTAAAATACTAAAGTTTATAGTATAACCTGATTATTTTCCAAGAGTAAAGCTGTTTTTGACATTTTACTACATAGGAATTCAAGAGCAGGATGAGGAAAGCTTTTCTGGCTGTTAAAAGCCCCCTTTTTATCCTGAAATGGGGTGAAAAGGTGGCTAGACCTTTCCACATAGAGGAAGTGAAGATTTTTCACTTTCTAGGACAGGATTGTGGTTTAAAAAAGGCCTGTATAGCCTTTATTGGGCTCAAATGTTGTTTTGAAACCACATTTGGGCTGTTTTCACCAATACAGGGTGAAAATTTTCATCGGGGGACCACACAGCCTGATTCTGACATGTATGACGTGTAGAATGCTGTACAGAACCTGTATGGGACCCCAGTATTGAATTAACTATGAGTTATTGAAGTAAAAAAAGCTTCTTTGTCAGTTTGACACCTCATAATCATGGTTATGGGATATTATCCCATGGTAAGGCTGTATTGGTCAAAATGTCGGATTTTGACCTTCAAACAGCTATAACTCTGTCATTTCTTGAGATATCAACCTAAAAATTGAATCTGTGTGTAGCCCTGTATGTGCTCTACACAATGGTACCTTATTTGGTATGGTTATTATTAAATATGACAAAGTTATCCCATGTACAGGTTTTTGGACATGTGCATGTTTTTAGGAAAAAGCTGTATTTGGCTTGTTTGCCCTATACCTTTTGTTCTAGTGGAGATATGGAGAAATGGATGACACCAGAAGATAGCCCTGATTTTGCTCTTTCCAAAAAGACTTCACTTTAGGTATGTCACACTAAAACTGTAGACGTTAGATGGGAGGTGAATGTTTTATTCACCCTTATTTGGCCTGAATTTGACCATAACTTCTGTAATACTGGTGCTAGCTCAGTTTTGCTGGTACCATTGGATATCCCTGGCTTAGAGATTCATTTTGCATACCCATTTGATGGGGTTAGGCCTCTTACTCTGTATTTCAGATGAGAGGTGAAAATTAAGGTTTATGCTCAGAAACAACATTGAGCAGGAATAACTTTGTTATTCTTTGTCCTATGATGATGGGACTTGTATATTTGGAAAGGGGTGAGTTTCCTTCTTCTTTTGATACCTTTTGAGCTGATTTGGCACAGCTCCATGTTTTGGTGGTATCTTGGCTATACCATCGGTTTATGGTATTTGGCTGTCATGCTTGTGATCTGGTTCTGAGTCACAGGCTGACAATGCCTATGAGAATCATATCAAGATGGAGGGATCTCTACCTCCATTTGGGGTGATCTACTCTTTATCAAACCAAGAGTCAGATACACCCAGTGCCTACATTTCAGAGAATTTAGAGCAATGTTTCATCCAGACAAGCTCCTCTTAAACAGGAGAACCTGTCCTCTTTGTCAAAAAGAAAGATGGTTGCCTCTGTTTGTGTGTTGATTACCAAAAACTCAATTCTGTTACTAGGAAGAATCAATATCCTTTTCCTCCTATGAATCAGCTTCTTGCTGTTTTTAATGGTTCTTCTATCTTCTCCAAGATTGATTTGTGTGGTGCATATGACCTGCTCAGAAGCAAGGAGGGTGATGAAAATTTAACAGCTTTTGGAACTAAATTTGGAAGTTATTAGTACTTGGTTATGCCATTTGGGCTCACCAATTCTGCTGCCTCTTTTCAAAATCTTGTCAATGATATTTTCTCTGATCTTCTAAATATTTATGTAGCTGTTTATTTAGATGATATTATTGTTTTTTTCAATTCTGAGGAGTAACATGTCACTCATGTGTTCACTGTTCTTTCCATACTCAGAGCCAATAATAACCTTTTTATGAGGCATCCAAGTTCCTCTTCCATGTCTCAAGTCTGGAATATTTATGCTATGTTGTTTCTTCTGAAGGCCTCAAGAGGTACCAAGAAAAATTCTAGCACATTCTTAATTGGCCTCATCCAAGAAACCTCAAGGCTCTTCAATAATTCCTTTTTATGCAAAGTTCTACAACCATTTCATCAAGAATTATTCAAAGACTATTAGTTCACTCAAAATGTTCCTCAATAAATATTCATGTTTTCCCCTCAATGAGGAAGCTCTTAGATAGTTTCATCAACTCAAAGAGGCTTTCACAACTGCTCAAAATTGTAGAGACTGGTGCATCAGATTATGCCTTGGGTTCTGTACTGAGTCATGTTTCTGACTCAGTAAAACATCCCATTGCATTTGATAGCCAAAAGAATCTTCCAGAGGAGCTCAACTATGAGATTAATGACAAATGACTCCTTGGCATAGTCTGGGCTCTCAAGTGATTGACAGCTTTTCTTCTCTCTCTTTCTTCCTCTTTTGAAGCTCTCACTGATCACTCTTCACTTCAATACTTCATGTCATCAAATATTCTCACTCTCCATCAAGAATTCTGGGCTGAATTCCTCTCAGAATTTCATTTCACAATCACCTACCTCTCTGGATGCCTGGAAGCCCTCCCAGATTTTTTGTCACATTGGGAGGATGTTTACCCTGAGAGGGGGAAGATTTCAACAGCAAGAATCCAATGAATTACCAAAAAATAATCAAGCAAGATGAAATTCAAGCGTCAAAACTCTTTGCAGTCAAGGTGGAATCATTTTCAAATTTTATTGAATCAATTCAGAAGGAATTACAGAAATATTCTCAATACAGAAGTACCCCTCAATATTTGGGTAAAGGTAAATCTGTCCAAGATTATTCTCTTGATTCCTCTTCCCAACTTTTTCTATTTAAAGATTTTGTGGTGGTCCCAACTGACCCCACAGCTCAACTCGATATTCTTCAAAAGCGCCATGACTCTTATCTAGGTGGCCATCCTGGTCAAGAGAAGACTCTCAAACCTTTCAAGAGGTATTTTTACTGATCTGGCATGACTCAATTTATCAAGGATTATGTCTCATCCTGTCAACAGTGTTCAAGAAACAAGAATATTCATAATAAGACGTTTTTTATTACTAAAGCCTCTTCCAATTCCAAATTTTCCTTGGATTTTTCTTTCAATGGACTTCATCACTCAATTTCCATTGTCCAATTACTGTTTCTCAATTCTTTTCATAGTGGACAGACTCTCAAAAATTGCAGTTTTGATTCCAACAATGTCTTCAATAATTTCCTTGGATTTGGCCCATTTATTAATCAAGAATATTTTCTTAAATAATTGCCTTCCTTCAAGCATTGTCAGTGATATATATTCTCTTTTTTGTTTCTTCTTTTTGGGCCAACCTTTGTCAGAAGCTCAAGATTTCAAGAGATCTTTCAACTCCTTATCATCCTGAAACTGATGGACAGGCAGAGAGGGAAATCAAATACTAGAACAGTCCCTTTGGATGCATGTTAGTTATCATCAACATGATTGGCACACCTAGCTCCCTCTGACTTTATTTTCTTGCAATAACTCTGAACACTCTCAAACAAAAAAATCACTGTTTTTTACTTTTTATGGAAGAGATCCTCATTTTTACTCATCTCACATTACTCAAGACACCCCTTCTGGAAAGCTATAAACAAAAATACAATAATTACAGAAAGATGTCAAGAGAGAACTTTAAGTTGCCATAAACAGGTTTAAGAGGTATGCAGATAAAAGTAGAGCAAGTCCACCTGTTTTCAATCCTGGTGACATGGTATGTCTTTCCTCCAACAAGATAAAATCAACAAGAACCACCAAAAAACTGTCAGAAAGATCTTTGTGTCCCTTTCAAATCTTGAAGAAAGTCATTACTCATGCCTACCTTCTCAAGCTTCCAATTCAATGGAAATCCATCCACCCAGTCTTCCATATTTCTCTCCTTGAACCAGTAAAGACATCAAAAATACCAAATTGGCATTAAGAGCGTCCTCCTCCAATAATCATTGAAGAAGAAGAGGAATGGCAAGTCTCTCAAATCCTGGACTGCAAGATAAAGAGAGGAAAATTATGGTATTTGGTGAAATGGAAAGGTTTCAGTCAAGACTTAGAAAGGTCCAACTTGGGAACCTACTTAAAGCTTCAGAAATTGTCTTCAACCTGTTAAGGATTTTCCTTCTTTATATCCTGAAAATCTAGGAAACAAATCTTCAAGAGCTTCACTTTTTATGGTGCTTGCGGGGAGAGGAATTACCAAAAGTAAGTCTCACTCCTGGTATGCACATTTAGAGTTATTCTACCCTTTTTTGTTGTAGGAATCACCTTAGCCACTCTGTAAGCACTTGTCAACTTTCTGGACACAGGACTTTGGCCAAGCTTTCAACATAAATCTCAATCCTTATGGAGATTTTCACTTGGGGAAATGGACCATCCATCTTTCAATTCCAATTCATTCCTTCAGAAAATTTGTTTTGTTTTTATTGCACTGGTCAGAGTGGGTATTACCCACAGTAAGCTCATATCCTGATTTGCACTTCCCTGAGGGGTCTAAGATGTGTCAAAACATCACCTTGGCCACTATGTGAGCACCTGGAATCAAATATTCTGTTCCAGATCTTTGGCAAATTCAAATCAATTGTCAACTTGGGTGATCAAGATTGGAACTTCCTCAAAATTTGTTTCTCTTTATTTCTTTTGTTTCTTCATTTTATTCTTTATTTTAAAATTCTTCTTTATTTATGTCAAATTAAATTCATGAAAAACAATCAATAATTTTCAAAATTGAATCAATCATGAAGCCAATGTCAAAAGAAGATCAAGCAAGTCCCACATCATATTTCAAATTTTTAATATCAGTTTCAATTCCTTCTCTTAATCATTCCTCTTTAATCCCTAACTCAAACTCTTTCCAATGGCCTTAACATTCTCTACCTTGTTTTGGTGCTCAGGAGCTCACCATTCAAGGTGGGGGTACTGTCAGAACCACGGATAATACCCCTTGGACAATTCTATGGCATATCAATGCCATATATCTTTTATGGAAATTTTGCCATATCCATTACTCTTGGCCAAATTGGGCACTTTCATTTTTATGTCCCTTTATGTAACAACCACCACTCAGGGGTAAGGTTATTCATACTTACACCCACCCAAACACCTCAAACCAGAATATCCACTGTGTGTATCAGAATTCAGTTTTGGAAATCTACTTTTCTGAAACATGCATACATCCTGGATCATTAATACAGCCCATCAATACTTTTACGGGCTGGAAATAACCAATACAGTTTGGACACACCATCCCCATACTGTATGATCACTCAATACCACCACTCCTCTTGTACAGATCCTGTACAGCCATACAGGACCTGTATTGGCCAGACTCAATTCAATCATCAAATCTTCTCATGAAAATTCTCTGTCTGGATCAGGGCTGGTGATTCTCACATATACCAGCCCCTCTTTCTACCCCTGGGGACTTCTCCCCACTTAATTAATTTAGTATATTTATTATTTTATAATTATTCTCATCCTT
This sequence comes from Austropuccinia psidii, assembly GCA_023105745.1. Lineage (NCBI taxonomy): Eukaryota > Fungi > Basidiomycota > Pucciniomycetes > Pucciniales > Sphaerophragmiaceae > Austropuccinia > Austropuccinia psidii. The sequence continues at coordinate 7,727,861 of JALGQZ010000006.1, read as the reverse complement.
ATTTTGGGTATTATAATTATTTTATTTTAGGTTAGTCTTAGCCTTCTTCTTTCTTTGCCTGTACAGTATGAGTTAGGTGGCTATATCCTTATTAACCCTTCTTTTTCAATTCTGACAGGTTGAAACAGTTGACCTGGACTTGTTTGTGGTTGGCTCTTTTATTCTTACTCTGATTATTTGTTCCTGCTTTTATTATATTCTTTTATTCAGTAATTCATCTCATAACACTCTTAAGTTTATTCTTTCTTACCATATCCTGAGCCCGCCATAAGTAAGTGCCAGCTTACTGAGTGTGTGATCTTTTGAGATATGACCTCATATCCAAAAAAGTTATAGCAAAATTTCTGTAATAATTAAACTTATGATAATTATCTCAAAAATTAGTAAAATACCATAAATGAGTACAAAATCTGAATTAACTCAGATTCTAATGAGGAAACATGTAAAATAAATTAAACCATTAGATTCCTCATGATAAAATACACATATGCCATTTTTATAGCAGATCTGAAAAGTCAATAATTACTGAAGTATAAGTAATAATATCTTAAAAAAGGTACAAAACCTCATTTATCTCAGAATCCAATGGAACAACATGTGAAATAAATTGTACCATTAGATTCTCCATACATATCTACACATAAAACCATTATAAAGCTAATCTCTAAAGCTAATACTTAAGGAATTAAGCTGAATATATGCACTTTTTTGGTCAATGCATATATTCATTGTTTTTAGCTATTATCTCTTGAAATATACAAGATAGAGAGATAAACCAAAAAGAAAGTCACCACTTAATTACTGTAGGAATACAGATATACACTTTATTTCACAAGTTATAAAATAGGTTAAAACTTGTAATGGATCATTGAATAAAATCAAAAGAGCTGTTGACCACTTTGTTGTAAAAGTGGTCCAAACTTAGCAGTGAGTAGACAGTTGGATTCTACTAGCTCATTTGTGAATAATGATGTAGTTTCTATTACAATATTCAAGGTATAACCCCTTGAAATCATGTTTTGAAGTTTAAAATATTAAATTTCAACAGAAAAGATGAGCTACAAGAAAAATCATCAAAAATAGAGTTTTGATGATGTAATAACACGTTTTTGGTAGTTTGTTACGGGTATTTCAAGCTATCAGAATACACTATCAGACTAGCTTTACCGCTTATAGCTTAAAGGTTATTAATGATCAAAGTTTAAGCTTAAATTTGATCATTCATGATCACTCACTGTAATCTTATTTTATGTTTAACAGTCATATAAGTGATAAAACTGATTAATACTATTAGATTTTGATTAATAATAATAAAATTAACAAAGTTTAGGCTTCTTCCAAGCCTATGACATTATCAAACTTAGAGTTACAGTGATAACTCTAAATAATGGCGTAATAATGAGGTAAGATGGTTTGATCATGATGTAATCATCACTAAACCTTAAAATATTGATCAATTCTAGTAGAAAGAATCAGTACACATCTACTAGAAGCCTGTTTGACTCTAGAAGGGATGTACTTACTATAAATAGAGCTCTTTTTACGCTATTTTCCCCTCAGACGCATACAGAACACTAAATAATTAAATCAAAAAGGTAATTTCTTTATTCTTTATATATAAAACTCTAATATTATTAAAGACCAAAGATCATCCTTATTATAATCATCATTCTTGACGTGATTACTTCAATTATTTATCTGTTTTGTTTAAAATCCTCTTAAAAACCTCAAATCCACATAAAATCAAGATAAATTGCAATTTCTCTTAATTTTTATTGTAAAAACAATTTGAATAAGTTTTATTTACATTTTTCTGGTGTAAATCATTCAAAATTATTATATTAAGTGTTAGAAGTAGGTTATTTCCTCTTGTTATAATAATTTTCTCTCTATTATTACTTTAATAATTCTTTAATTAATATATATAGTATTTATATTAATTTATAGCTTTAATATTAGTAATATTGTTGTTAATTGTTTTTTATTAATGAAAAAAAATTTTTTTACGCCTTTATTATTTGTTGGTAACAATAGTAAAGGGCTTTAAAATATATTAATATACTTCTTTATTATATTATTATATTTATTTAATAATATAATTATTTTATGCCATAATTATAATAATTCTTTATTATTATAATTATTTTTTATCTTATTTATTTTATTCATAAGGAAATTCATAGTACAATAAGTAAAATATTGGTAATTTTTACTTATTGTTTCATAGTCAAACCTTACATTTGGGGGCCTGGCCATGATATTTACTCTAAAAGCCCTTTAAAACGATTATAATTGGGTTTATCCAATAATAAATTATAATTATAATCATGAAATTATATAATAATTTTATATTTATTAATTTTAAAAGCTATTGAGGAATTTGGAAAGCAATTGTGCTGTCTTACATGTGGTTTTTCACATCCTTAGGCTTGCAAGAACTTTCTTTGAGTGACTCTAGTGATTAAAAAAGATATTCATAAATTAAAAATAATTTTATATTATAAATTAATTTCATAAAAGACTCATATTCATCTTTATTTGATTCTTCAAAAATAAAAAAATAAAAAATATTAAAAAAATATTAAGAGCCAATAAGAAAAAGTTATTTTTTATTCATTTTTATTCATTTCTTCATTAATTTCATTTTCTCAAAGATATAAAAGCAATTTTTATGTGCAAAATTGCCATATCTTACCAAAAATAACATTTCTTATATAAAAGACTTATATTTATGTGTCTTTTTTAGTGTTTGAAGACAATACAACAACAAGCAACCAAGCCACTGTTGAAAGATTGGTGGAAGAAACTTGTCCAAGTTCTCCAACACCAATTTTCATTAAGAAAAAGAAAGCTAAGAAATCAGACTTTCCAGGACCCACTATTCAGGACTCTGAAGGTGAGTACCTCATTTATAAATTGCTATAAGAAGAATTCTTGTCCTGAAATCCTCTTATTTCCCATTTCTTAACTCATGACTACCAGTAGAGGATCCCAATACTCCATCCAATCAGATGGAGCTGGACACAGAGGTAGAATTGATTCCTCAAAAGGGAAAATAAAGGCCAATATACCCAGTGGAACAGACTCCACACAAGGTAAGTGCCTTATCCCAAAGGCAAGTCCCAGAAATGCCCATGATATCTGAACCGGAGTTAGAACTAAGTATTACTAACTCAAACAGGTACAAATCACCTTCAGAGGGCTCAGATAGACATTTACATGAGCCATTACAAGCAGTACTACACAGTGTACAAAGACAAAGACTGGGAAATGTTGCCTCAAATACACCAAGGAGTGATGAACTCCTGGCACATCCTCAAAAGGCTCCTCACAGAGGAGGAGATAGTGGTATACTCCAATGGATGGAATCCACTGTTATCCAAGCCTCAAATCAAAAAGATCAAGGAGTACCACTCCAAAAAGAGGGAGGCAAGCAAGGAAGAAGCCCCAGTAGCTTCTACCAGCAAGCCTCAAGTCAACCAACCTTCCCAAGAAGGGAAGAAGAGCAAGAAAAAGAATTGGAGGAAACCATATTCCCCAAGCTACAGGATTCCAAAAATCCAAAAAGATGCCATGGACAATGTCTTCAACATGGCCAGAACTTTGATGGAATTTAAAGACAAGGAGGAAAAAAGAATGAGACAACCCCATTTTCTAAAGTAATAACCTTATCTGCTGATGTTGTAAATACTTTAACAGAGCTTAAAGACAGTATTTTACCTCTTAAAGACATTAAAAATAGTTTATTATCTTTACAAGAAATAAATAATAGCTTATCATCTTTGACAAAAAACTTTTGTACAAAAGAAAAAAGAAATTGATAACATTAAATTTATGGTTTAAAACAACAAACCAAATATTTCAATTGATAATACTCAAAAATTGATACAAGGACAACAATAATTGTATAAAGACATAAAAGATATCAAAGATAAAGCTTTGACAATCAATTATAACATGAGTATTGATAATAATACAGAAAAATTAAACAGATTAAGTATTTCTGTAGAAACATTTCAAGAAAAGACTTTATCACATCAGAAATTACTTTTAGACCATGTAGAAAGAAGTGATGAAGCAAGAATGCATCTGAAAGATGATATTCAAATTGAAATAACGCTTATCACTGAAAAAATGGATAAAATTAATGAGGCTAACTCAAATATGCCAAAGCTATCAACTCCATTTTCTCACATAAGAAGCCCTGTTAAACCAAAAGAGGAATTAACAAATCCATTCATAACAGACTTAAGTCACCAAGACAATAACCAAGTCTTAATGAAGGAAGCGCCTCAATTGAAAGAATCACCAACATTCACAGGAGAAGGTGAATATGACTATATGTCATTTATTAAAACAATTGAAATGTTACAAGAAGATTATGCCATACCAGATGAATTGATCACTGCAAGATTACACTCACTTTTTGAGAAAACTGCAAAAAGATGGTATTATGGCATAAGACAAAAAAATGGCAAAAATAACTGGTCTTGGTGGAAACAAGAAATAATCACCAAGTGGGCTAATGATGCCTGGAGGTACAACATAGAAAATGCATTTGAGAATTCTTTCTTTGACCCAGGCAAAGACAAACCTTTAACCTGGTTCTTAAAACAAGTTGAAAGACTAAATGCACTGTACCCAGAAATGTCACAAACAATGGTGCATATGAAAATACTTAAGAAATGTGGAGGAGAGCTAGAACATTCCCAAAGAAGCAGGTGTATAGAACCATGCTCCACAGAAGAGTATATCAATGCACTAGAAGACATAGTGACAAGGACAAAAATTGGACATCAAAAGTCCAAATAAGCCATTCATCAAAAAAAGCTTTCAAGCCCAATACATCCCACAATAATGAGCAAAGAAAATGCCATAAATGTGGAGGTATTGGATGCTTAGCTAATAACTGCCTCAAGAAGGAAAAAATCAATGAAATTGTGGAAACAGAAAGCCACAATTACAAAGAAGAGGAATCTGACTCTGAAAAAGAGTCAGAAGAGTCAGAAGCTTCTGAAAGTGATGAAATTAATATATTTAATGCACAAATTAATAATATTGATATAAGTTATGAAGTACTAGATGTTAACTCAAACTTACCACAACCTGGAACATCTGACACAAACCTGAAAAATGTGCAAGATGCCAAACTGTATAGAGCCAAACCTGAAAAAGGAATGGGATATAAAGCTGGAAAATCAAGTATAAGTATTGTCATAGTTAATAACCAAGAGTCAAAAGTGAACTTGGATACAGGAGCATATTGCACCTATGTGGGTAAAGGTTATTTAAAAACAATTGTTCCAGATTGGAAAGAAAAACTTATACCAATACAAGGTGTCAAATTTAGTAGTGCAAGTGAGAGCATGAAGACCCTTGAAATAATTGACTTAACACTCATTTTTCCTCACCCTTCACAGTCTTTCATAATTAAAGTAGAGTTTGTGATAATGGAAAACTGTACTAGTAATAATTTTATACTTGGAAATGACTACTTGTCAATTTATGGCATAGATATCTCTAACCAAAAGGATAGATATTTCACCAGAGGTGACAATAAAAGACAAAAGCTTAGCTTTCTGAATAATAAAAGACAAATAAAAGCTGTCAATAATGAAGAAAAAAGCCCAGAAATGGATTTTTTCATAACTGAACAGCTAAAAGAGGCAGAATTTAATCATTAATTAACAGTAAAAATGAAATAAAAATTGATTGACCTGTCATTTAAATATGAAAATGCCTTTACAACTGACAAAGAACCACTAAGTTCCATAATTGGACATGAGGTAGACATAATTCTTAATGTAGAAAAACCTTATCCACCTATATTAAGAAGAACAGCTTATCCAGCCAGCCCAAGAGCTAGAGAATCTTTAGAGGTGCACATTAAAGAACTCATGGACCTTGGAGTACTAAGGAAAGCAGGACATAATGAACAGGTAGAGGTAACTACACCTGTCATTATAACCTTGCATAATGGAAAATCAAGGATGGTAGGAGACTTCAGAGCCCTGAACACCTATACTATCCCTGACAGATATCCAATACCCAGAATCCATGAGACATTAACACAATTATCTCAGGCTAAGCTCATCACAGCCATGGATTCTCTAAAAGGTTTTCATCAAAACTTCTTAACAGAAAATGCCAAGAGACTACTAAGAATAATAGTCCATTGTGGAATTTTTTAATACCTGAGAATGCGATTTGGTATAAAAAATGCACCCTCTCATTATCAAAGAATGATGAATACCATATTTCCTGAAGAATTATCAGAAGGATGTTTAATTATCTATATTTATGATATCATATTTTGCTCAGAAACTTGAGAAAATCATCTCACAAGATTAGAAAGGGTAATACAAAAAATGGTGCAAGTGAATATGAAAATTTCCTTGAAAAAGTGTCATTTTGCATATAGTGAGCTAAAAGCACTAGGACATGTTGTATCTGGACTTAGTCTAGGCATAGACAAGAATAAAGTAGCAGAAGTATTACTTAAGCCAATGCCTCAAGCCAAAAAAGAAATGCAATCATTTCTATGTTTTGCTGGTTACTATAGACAGCATATAAAGGACTTTTCAAAAATTGCCAAATCCTTGTATAAACTATGTGACCAACAGACAGTCTATGAAATGACTGAAGAAAGAGTCAAAGCATATGAAGAATTGAAAACTTCCTTAGAAAATGACCCATTTCTTCTAATTCCAGATTTGAAACTACCCTTTAAGCTTTACATTAATGCTTGTGGAGAAGGACGAGGTGCTGCACTACACCAGACACAAATCATCAATGATAAACCTGTTGAAGGACCAATTTGCTTCATTTCCGGACAAATAAAGCCAACAGAAGCAAGATATGGAGCCATCCGAATAGAATGCCTCTGCTTAGTATGGCTTTGGAAAAATTACACCATTATTTAGATGGAACAGTATTTGATGTGATTACAGACTGTAATGCTGTAAAATATCCATTAGATATGAAAACTCAAAATAGACATATGCTGAGATGGCAAATTTCTATCCAATAATATAGAGGAAATATGACTATTGTTCACAAATCTGGTAATATTCATAAAAATGCAGCTGGTCTTAGCAGGTGGGCTCTAGCAAATACTCCTGAAAATCCAGCATGGGTACCACAGGAGGAGCACCATATAGAAGGGATATGTGTCACAGACATTGGCACAGAATTCTTTAACCAAGTTAAATAAAGCTATAAGATAAATAATAATTGCCATATCTTAAGCCAACTTCTAATGAAAGAATGTAAAGACCCATCACTTTCATCAAAATTAGATGAAATATGGAAAAAGGCATATGATGAAGGAAGATTCCACCTCCTTGATGGAATCCTCTACCATAGAACAAAACACACATGTGTTATGACCTTAACAGATAGAACACTAATAAACACTATTTTACATGAGTGTCATGATAGTGTTGCATCTAGACATCTCTCAGAAGATAGGACACTAGAGAGGGTGAAAACCTGCTCTTGGTGGCCAAACTGGAAGAAAGATGTTGCAGAGTACTGCCAAACCTGTGACAGATGCCAAAAAGCCAACAGAGCCACAGGAAAGAAATTTGGAATGATGATCCAAATCCAAGAACCAAAATCCATTTGGGAAATAGTTGATATGGATTGGGTAACAGCATTACCCCCAGGAGACAGAAGTTATAATGCATTCCTACTGTTAGTTGACAGGTATAGCAAAACTCCTATGTTCCTACCATGTCACAAAGATGACACAGCTATGGACACAGCCATAATGATATGGAATAAAGTCATTAGCCACACAGGCATATTCCAAAATATCATAAGTGACAGAGACCCAAAGTTCACTTCAGCATTATGGAAAAACCTCCATAACTTGTTTGGACCAAATTTGTCATTCTCAACAGCTTAACATCCTCAAACTGATGGTTTAGCAGAAAGAATGATACAAACCTTGGAGGGCATGATCAGAAGATTCTATGCTTATGGAATAGAATTTAAAGATTCTGATGGTTTTACTCATTATTGGTGTACATTAATACCAGCTCTTGAACTGGCATATAAAACATAAATGCATTCTTCTACTGGCAAAACACCAGTAATGCTAGTAAAAGGTTGGAATCCAAGACTTCCTTATGATACCCTCAAAAAGGATTTAGTGGATATACACCCAACAGCAAGTAGTTTTAAAATAATGCTTGAAAAAGCAGGACACCATGCAATCAGATGTATGCAACATTCTTTCAAATATGCAAAAGAAAGATGGGATAAAAGTCATAAACCACCTGACCTCAAAATATGAGACTTGGTCCTAGTGTCAACTCTTAATTTCAATAGTATAAGAGGACCAAAGAAATTGAAAGATTCCTTTTCAGGATCATTCATGATAAAAGCACTCCATGGACCTCATTCTGTTCAATTGGAGCTCACAGGTGAACTAATGAATAAACACCCAGCTTTCCCTGTAAGTCTTATAGAACCTACAGCTCAAGTGACAATGAATTATTTCCACTAAGAAATAAACCCCCACTTGAAATACCCCCTTTGGAAGAAGGAGAGGAAAAGAAAATTGTGAAAGTCCTTAAAGAAAGAAGGACAAGAAATAAAAGAGAGAGAATACCTTGTAAGGTATAGAAATCCAACTCAAGAAGATGAATGGCTACTTGAAAAGGATATAAAAAATTCTGATAAACTATTAAGAAGGTTTAGACATGAAGGAAAGCCTAAAGAATAGAGAAATCAAGCATTATTGAGCTTCAAGACTGATAAAGTCTATTGAAGAGGTAGGACAGTGGATGATACCCTAATTAGCTATACCAGATTGTGGTACAATCTTTTTTGGTGGTAGGGAATGTGAGTCTTTGAGATACGGCCTCATATCCAAAAAGGTCACAGGAAAATTTCTGTAATAATTTTACTTATGATAATTATCTCAAAAAATTAGTAAAATACCATAAATAAGTACAAAGTCTGAATTAACTCAGATTCTGATGAAGAAACATGTGAAATAAATTACACTATTAGATTTTGCATGATAAATTACATATATGTCATTTTTATAGCATATCTGAAAAATCAATAATCATTGAAGTATAAGTAATAATATCTTAAAAAAGGTACAAAACCTCATTTATCTCAGAATCCAATGGAACAACATGTGAAATAAGTTAAACTATTGGATTCTCCATAAATATCTACACATAAAACAATTATAAAGCTAATCTCTAAAGTTAATACTTAAGGAATTAAGCTGAATATATGCACTTTTTTGGTGAGCGCATATATTCATGGTTTTTAGCTAATATCTCTTGAAATATACAAGATAGAGAGATAAACCAAAAATAAAGTCAACACATAATTACTGTAGAAATACAGAGATGAACTTTTTTCACAAGCTATAAACAAGGTTAAAACCTGTAATGGATTATTGAATAAAATCAATAGAGCTGTTGACCACTTTATTGTAAAAGTGGTCCAAACTTAGAAATAAGTAGACAGGTAGATTTGACTAGCTTATTCGTGAATAATGGTGTAATTGTTATTACAATATTCAAGGTATAACCCCTTGAAATCATGGTTTGAAGTTTAAAATATTAAGTTTTGACAGAAAAGATGAGTTACAAGAAAAACATCAAAAATAGAGTTTTGATGATGTAATTAAAGTCTCTTGGCAGTTTGATAAGGAAATGCCAAGCTATCAGAATTCACTCCCAGAATGGCTTTAGCGTCTATAACTCAAAAGGTATTAATGATCAAAGTTTAAGCTTAAATTTGATCATTTGTGATCACTCACTGTAATCTTATTTTATGTTTAACAGTCATATAAGTGATAAACCTGATGAATACTATTATATTATGATTAATACTAGTAAAATCCATGAAGTTTAGGCTTCTTACAAGCCTATGACATCATCAAACCTAGAGTTACAGTGATAACTCTAAATAATGGCGTAATAATGAGGTAAGATGGTTTGATCATGATGTAATCATCACTAAACCTTCAAATATTGATCAATTCTGGTAGAACGCATCAGTACACGTCTACTAGAAGCCTTCTGGACTCTAGGAGGGAGTTATTTACTATAAATAGAGCTCTTTTTACTCTATTTTCTCCTCAGATGCTTACAAAACACTAAATAATTAAAATAAAAAGGTAATTTCTTTATTCTTTATATATAAAACTCTTATATTATTAAAGACCAAAGATCATCCTTATTATAATCATCTTTCTTGATGTGATTAATTCAATTATTTATCTGTTTTGTTTAGAATTCTCTTAAGAACCTCAAATTCACATAAAATCAACATAAATTGTAATTTCTCTTAATTTTTATTGTAAAAACAATTTGAATAAGTTTTATGTATCTTTTCTTGGGGTAAATCACTCAGAATTATTATATCAAGTGTTAAAAGTAGGTTATTTCCTCTTGTTATAATAATTTTCTCTCTATTATTACTTTAATAATTCTTTAATTAATATAAATAGTATTTATATTAATTTATAACTATAATATTAGTAATATTATTGTTATTAATTGTTTTTTATTAATAAAAAACAGTTTTTTACACCTTTATTATTTTTTGGTAGCAATAGTAAAGTTCTTTTAGATGTATTAATTATCTTATGTTAATATACTTATTTATTATATTATTATATTTATTTAATAATATAATTATTTCACGCCAATAATTCTTTATTATTATAATCATTTTTTATCTTATTTATTTTATTCATAAGGACATTCATAGAACAATAAGTAAAATATTAATAATTTCTAATTATTGTATCATAGTCAAACCTTACATTTATTTTATTCATAAGCAAATTCATAGTACAATAAGTAAAATATTAGTAATTTTTACTTATTGTATCATAGTCAAACCTTACACAATGCCAGGCCTTCTTCACTTGGAAGAGCCCCTGTGACATTAAACTAATTAGCTCATATTAGATTCTTTATTTTCATTCATTTAACTTCATTTCTCTCATTCATCAGATAATCACTCTTTTATGATCTTATGATTTTTCTCTCTTCAATTTTCATCTCACTCATTATATTCATATGAAAATGTATTCTTTCATTTCTTAATCATTGCTGACCATCTCATCTCATTTCTAATTTTATCTCAATCAAATATTTCTTTTGTTTTTTTATTCAGGTCTTATCAGGAGTTATTGATTGGTCAATTTATTGGTTGATTTATTGGGATTCATTTGGGTTATTGATTCAGTGATTCAACATTTTATTTTGATTGGACTGATTGACTTTTTAATTCCTCAAGATAACTTATTCATCATCAAGAATTTATTTTTTATTATTGCTTGATTTTGATTCCTGAAGAAATTTATTTGACTGATTGATTCCTCAAGACCTTTAATTGATATTGAAGACATTTACTTATTGATTGATTGTTGAATTCTTCAAGATTTATTGATATTTGATTGACTGCTGATATTGACTGAATTGATTGATTAATTGATTGAATTTTATTTCACCTCAAGACTGTTGATTGATTCCTCAAGATCATCGAGATTTTATTGATTATTGATTTGGCCAAGCTTTGATTCCTTATTCTCAAGTATCATCAATTTTTTATTCTTAATTTCTCAATAATGCCAGTTCAGAATAGCCCTCCAGCCAAGAATACTAGATCTCAAAGAAATCCAGCTTTTCTTACTCCTACAGAAAGGGTTCCTCTTTACTGCACACTCTCAGCTCATCAACTGAGTGCAAGTTTGGACAGAGGACCACCAATGAAAGGAGCAGAACCCTCCAGAAGAAGGGGAATGAAATCAAGAAGATCACTATCCTTCTCTGACTTATTGGGTGGTTAACCTGTCATGTCTGAAGGTGCAAGAGCAATACTAGGAGAAGCTGAAGATGAAGAGGGGGAGGAGTCTGTGGAAGAGGAATATTCTGGGGAAACTGAAGTGCCAGATGCTTTGGCAAATTCTGAAGAGGTACCCCAGGGTTCTAATCTAGCCCCTACTAATCAACCTCTTGTCTCTCAATATTATCCAAGTCTCCTCAAGATCATGGAGTAAATGGCTACTATTATGAGACAACTCTCTCAAGAAGCAGCCCCCAGGGACAATTCCAAAGCCCCTGAATTCAAGACTCCATCAATGAAAGAACCTTATTCTTTTGATGGTACTCAAGCTCATAAATTGAGAGGATTTATCCAATCCTGTCAATTGATTTTCCATAATGATCCAGCAAATTTCATCTCTGACAGGAGGAAACTCCTGTACTCAGCTTCTTTTCTCACTGGTAGAGCTGGAAAATTGATTTAACCCTACCTCTCCAATATTTCCAATGGAGATCCTTCCTACCTCCTCATTAATTGGAAGTTATTTGAAACTCAATTATTCACTCCGTTTGGTGATCCCAATGAAGTCAGGAGAGCTGAACAAGAGTTGGACAATTTGAGGATGAAGGAAAGTGGTCATTTATCCTTGTACATTGCTGATTTCAGAAGCTTAATGTCAATAATTGGAGATTGGGGAGAAAGAGCTTACATTCATGTTTATAGAAGAGGATTGGCATCAAGACCTTTGGACCAGTTGGCTTCCTACCCTGGTAATTTTGATACTTTTCAAGACCTCATGGACATTACCCTTGAATTAGATACCAGGTACCATGAGAAACAGAAAGAGAAGGGTAATAATCAAGAAAATAAGCCTTCTGTTACTGGATCCAATTCCTCAAGACTCATCTTCAAAAAGGCCTCACCACAAGAAGAACAAGAAGGGAAAGCAATTTCAAGCTTCAAAGGACAAGCCCCATTCTGCTCTGCTTAATATGGACAATAAATTAATTGGTTCTGAAAAGTAGAGGAGGATCAAAGAAGGGTTATCTAATTATTGTGGTGGAAAGCACCCAATTGAAAAATGCTTCAAAAGACCTCAGAACAAGCCTGGGTCATCAAGAGGCTTCCCTAGCAAGCAGGAAAAGGCCTGAGTGGGAATCATGATGTGCTCAATGATTCTCACTTATTTCCTTCAAGAGCACAATTGTGCAATCTGAATACTAGTGTCAAAACAACTTTAAAGTTTCTTATTTTTTCTTCTGTCTCTGATCTTTTTTATGGTATTCTCATTGATTCTGGTGCTACACACTTCTTTTTTGCAAAGAATTTTGTTCTCAAGTACTCATTTACTATTTCAGAGCTCTCTGAAAAGATTCCTCTTTTTATTCTGGATTCAAATGAATCCCCTGCCTTGTTCATCACCCACTATACCAAGTGGGTAGCTGACTTGTCTTCCTTTGCAAGCTTTTAATGGGACTTTTTTATCATAGATTCACCCAAAGGAGAAAATGTGATATTGGGCTATGATTTCCTCTACCATTTTAGTCCCATTATTTATTGGAAAAATGGATTGATCACCTATGATTCTAGTCATAAGGATTCTAGTGGTATTAAATCTTCTCCTAGTAATGCCCTTGCCACTGCTGTAAACAGTGCTGCTCTGGTTGGTGAACTTAAAACACCTTCCCTTCCATCATTCCATCTCAGTCATTACTTACATCCATAGATGAAGTCTTCAAAGAGATAAAAGATTTTGAAGAAGATGTTGCTATATCTTCACTTCATCTCTTTCAAGGGGATATGGACCTTCCTCCTTTATCCTTTCATGCCTCCCTGGAGGAGCAGTAGGATGAGGAGGAAGAGCCAGAAGAAATTGAAACTGTGTTGAAGGTAGTCCTTCCTGCTTATCACCAATATTTGGATGTATTTTCCAAGGTGAAAGCAGAGAAGCTTCATCCACACGCACCTGTGATCATCATATTGAACTGGAGGGTCTTCTACCTCCAGTTGGTGGTATCTACTCATTATCCAATCAAGATTCAGAAACACTGTGGGCCTAAATTTCAGAGAATGTAGAGAAAGGTTTCATAAGGCCAAGATCCTCTTCAACAGGGGCACCTATCCTTTTTGTCAAGAAAAAGGATGGAGGCCTTTGTTTGTGTGTTGACTACTGCAAACTCAATGCTGTCAGTAGGAAGAACAGGTATCCTGTTCCTCCTATCAACCAGCTTCTCACCATATTCAACGGTTCCACTATCTTCTCCAAGATAGATCTGTGTGGTGCATATAATCTCCTAAGAATCAAAGAGGGGGATGAGCACTTAACTGCCTTCAGAATCAAATATGGTGGTTATGCCATTTAGACTTACCAATTCTCCAGCTTCTTTCCAGAATCTTGTGAATGATATATTTACAGATTTCTTGGATATATTTGTTGTAGTTTATCTAGACAATATTATGGTCTTTTCCAGCTCTGAGGAGGAACATATCTAACATGTGGCCTCTGTCCCCCAAAGGCTGAGGTACAATACTTTGCTTGCCAAAGCCTCCAAGTGTGTATTCCATGCCTCAAGTGTGGAATACTTGGGCTATGTTGTTTCAAGTGATGGCCTCAAGATGGATTCTTTGAAATTACAGCAAATCCTCAATTGCTTTCAGCCCAGGAAAATCACAGCTCTTCAATCCTTTCTTTTCTTTGCCAATTTCTATTGTTGGTTCATTCAAGATTACTCTAAAAGAATCACTGCTCTCGATTCCCTTCTCAAAAAAGACTGTCCTTTTATCTTCAATGTGGAAGCTCTGAGTCAGTTTCAAATACTCAAAGAAGCATTAACCACTGCTCCTATCCTTTCCCATCTCAATCCTTCTCCACCAACTATTGTAGAGACTGATTCTTCGGATTATTCCCTGGGTGCTGTACTGATTCAGGTGAATGACTCAGGAAAGCATCCCATTGCATTTGATAGTTGCAAGCTTCTCCCAGCTGAGCTGAACTATGAAATTCATTACAAGGAAGTCCTTGGCAGAGTGTGGGCTCTCAAGCGCTGGAGAGCTTTTCTTCTTTCTCTTTCCAATCCTTTTGAGGTCTTGACAGACCACTCTTCTCTTCAGTATTTCATGTCTTCCAAAGTTCTTACTCATTGTCATGCCCGTTGAGCTGAATTTCTTTCTGAGTTTCTTTTCACTATCACTTACTGCCCAGGCAGGCTGGCCACTTTACCAGATGCCTTTTCATGTCAGGACAACATGTACCCAGAGAGGGGGGTGGACTTCATCAGCAAGAATCCTCAAAATTTTCATCAAGTAATCAAGCAAGATGGAATTTGAGAATCGAGATTCTTCTCAATCAAAGTGGAAATATTCTCAGATTTAGTTTACAAGATTCAAAAAGAAGTATGGCAAGACAAAGACTATAAAGAAATACTAAACCAACTAGCAATAGGTGAATCAGTTATATATTATTCACTTGAACCTCAAGCCAAGTGATTCTTATTCAAAGATAGAGTGGTAATCCCAATCAATGAAGAAAGCCAACTTAATATTCTTCAAAAGCATCATGACTCACCATTGGCTGGCCATCCTGGCCAGGAGAAGACCCTCAAGCTCATCAAGAGGGACTTTCATTGGGCTGGCATGAATCAATTCATTAAGTACTATGTGTAAGGTTTTTCTATGAAACTCTTGATAATAGTAGCAAGATCAAGAGTACTCTGACTGTCCACAGTGGAAATATATAATATAATAAAGGACTATAACCACAAATTTAAATATAATTATTGAAAATAATTATATATAAAAAATAAATTTAATTATTATTATAAAAATATAATAATTATAATAAATAATAATCATTTTATTATTGTTATAGTCTCTGAAAATTATAGCAATAAGTGTAAAGCTCTTAATGAGACAATTACACATGGAAAATATGAATATTAACCACTTATAAATAATATAAATATTATTTATAAAACAATTAAAACACGCACTTTGCAGAAATAGTTCTTATAGAAAAATTCTATATAAAAAACCTAATACTAGATAAAAGAGATATAGAACCTTTGAGAAAACTTACTTATGATATTTATTTAATACAACAAGTTAAAAAACAACAGTTATTATATTAAATAATAATTATAAGTTAAAAAAACGCCAAAAATCAATATTTTCAAAGATAAAATAACTTTTTATAATAAACATTATTATTAAAGAGGTTTTAAGAGGAATTTGTGGATTTTTAGAAGATATTTAAGATGATAATTTTATATAATAAAATGTATTATTGGTGATTACAACAATAATCTGGATTCTATGATTTCAATTCTTTAATTTTGATGAATAAAGAATAAAATAGCTTAAGAATTACTTTAATAATAAGACTTTATATTTAATAAAGCTTTACCTGTTTAAATTTCTAATATGATTGGATTGATAATGAATTATGGACAAAAACAGTGATGAAAAGACTCTTTTAATGTCTTCAGAGCATCTCTCATGATTCATAATGAATATAGAGGGCGTTCTCAGTTAAAAAGAGAAAAGCCATGCTTAAAAATCAAGTTCTTAACTTAAGGTAACTTATTGTTAATTTCAATTTAAAGTTATCAGTGTTATTCATAACTCAATGTAACTTTAATCCTCATTTAAACTAATTATTTTAAGTTTTTAATATAAATAAACTTATTTATATTAAAGTTCATCACATGAAAAACTTAAAAATAGAGTTTCAAGCAGAAATCTCTCAGAATTAATTTTTAATTAATTTTTAAAGGAATTATAATTTTCATTGAGCTTTAATTAAAAGAGTAAATTTCCAGGCTAAATACCCAGGAAATTGATTTATAAAAGATACTTAAAATTTAATTTATGTATAGATAATATTAAATTGTAAGCTGTGTGAAACATTCAAGCAAATCCATTTAGAATTGGATTTTTAATGAATTTTTGAAGTTATTGCTATTTTTCTACGTAAAGTAGCAATACACAACAAACCTTAACTTTTGATAAGGTTTTAATGCTTGTAACCTTAAAATTTTAAGATTATTTAAGTTTTTTACCCTTTGGCAGCTTGAAATTCCTGTCTAAATTGGGATAAAACCAGTTTAAACTTAAATGTTGGATCAAAGTCTAATCTTAAAGTTTAAATAAGGTTGAAAATCCTCAAATACAGGTGGACAACCATAATTGAATCCTTGCAGATCCAAAAAGTTGGGTACCCCAGCTCTATTTGGTCTTTTTCCTTTGTCCCACCTTTCTGCGTGGATTTTGCCCTTTTATTTATTTAAAGCCATACTATGGTCTTAAACCCTTTTAAATTGAGCTCACACAGGATTTACATTCTGTATGGCAAATCCTTAGCCAATTCAGTAAATATACACAACACCTCAGTTTTAACTAAAATTTTGGTAAATTTGCATAAACTTTATGCAACTTTCAATTTAAGCTTATTTAAGCTTAAATTTAAAAATTTTAAAAAATCTACATTAGTACTGTGAGATTCTTAAATCTTCCAATAACATAAGAAATAAGTGTTTTTGGGTATAACACCTTATGGATGTACCCTAGGTTATTTTTGGTGTAGAATCCAAAAATGACATAATATTTATAACTTTGTTTATCCAAAAAAAAGCTATACTTACTTTTTGTTATTTTTTATTTTAAATTAAATTAAAAATTCTGTCGAAGACAAATTTAAGTGTGTATAAAGTTATTTGTGGCCTTATGGGTATGTTATGCATACCTCACAGGCTCACATTCCCTACCACTAAAAAGAATTGTACCACAATTTTTCTTTTTTAGTATACCCCCACGTTATTTGGGGGGGTATGATCCACTGTCCAACCTCTCTAATTATACTTTTTTAAGTATGTAAAGCACACAATTCAAACTTTTCATTGAGAAATTGGTCTTCTCTCATGTCTGAATCTTCTGAGAAACTTTTGCGAATCAGGTATTTTGCTTTCTACAATCCATTCATCTTCATTTTGTGGATTTTTATACCTGACCAAATATTCTCTTTCATTTTTTCCCCTAAGTCTTCTTTCTTTCAAGACTTTTAGTACCTTTTTATCCTCACTTTGATCTAGTGGGGGTACTTCTAAGGGTGTTTCATTTCTCAAAGTAAATAATTCCTTATCACTTGAAGGGTAATTCTTTACTAGATTGACAGGGAAAGCTGTATGTTTGTTTTCCAGTTCTCCTGCCAGTTCTACTTGTACTGCATTTGTCCCATGAAGGGCTTTAATAATAAATGGTCCTGCAAAGGAATATTTTAATTTCTTTGGGCCTTTAATATTATTAAAGTTCAAGTTTGAAACTATTATTAAGTCCCCTACTTTGAATTCTGGGGTCTTATGACTTTTATCCCATTTCTGTTTAGCATATTCAAAAGCATTATTCATGCTTTGATTTGCATGATGTCTCACTTTATCAAGCAATAGCTTTAAGCTTGAGGCAGTTGGATGAATATCAATCAGATTATTTTTCAAAGTATCAGCTGGAAGTTTGGGGTTCCATCCTTTCTCTAACATTGCAGGAGTTTTTCCTGTTGAAGCATGGATGGAGGTCTTGTAGGCTAATTCCAATGCTTGTATAAGAGTGCACCAATCATGGTTAAAGCCATCAGAATCTTTAAACTCCATGCCATAAGCACAAAACCTTCTGATCATGTCCTCAAAGGTTTGAATCATTCTTTCTGCCAGCCCATCTGTTTGTGGATGGTAGGCTGTTGAGAATGATAGTTTCATACCCAAAAGCTTATGTAAATTAGTCCATAAGGCTGATGTAAATTTTTGGTCTCCATCACTAATGATGTTTCTAAAGAGACCAGTATGGGATATTACTCTATTCCAGATCAAAAGAGCTGTATCCATAGCTGTGTGATCTTTGTGACATGGTAAAAAGATTGGTGTTTTGCTTTATCTGTCCACAATAACAAGACATGCATTGTAATTTTTATCACCTCCTGGTGGTAAGGCAGTTACCCAATCCATGTGAACCACTTCCCATGGGGTACTTGGTTCTTGAATATGGATCATTAAACCAAATCTTTTACCTGTAGCTTTATTGGCTTTCTGGCATCTATCACAACTGTGACAGTACTCAATGACATCTTTTCTCCAAGATGGCCACCAGGCACATGTCTTAATTCTTTCCATAGTTCTGTCTTCAGAAAGATGTCCAGAATATATGTTATCATGGCATTATAGTAGTATGGTGTTAATTAACATTCTAATACATAGAACCATTACACATGTGTGTTTAGATCTATGATATAGTATACCATCAAACAAATAGAATCTTCCATTATCATAAGATGTTTTCCAAATATCATCCAGAGAATTATCCAAGGCTACATCTTTGCAATCTTTGTCAAGTAGAGCAGTAAGAATATGACAATTTGTATCTTGCTTATAGCTTTCTCTAACTTCTTCAAAGAATTCTGTTCCAACATCTGTGATATTAATTCCTTCAATTGGAATTTGAGGTTCTGCACTTGTAGGAACATAGGCAGGGTTATCAGGTGTATTTGTTAATTCCCATCTACTTAAGCCATCAGCACTCTTATGAGTATTTCCAGCTTTATGGACTATGGTCATATTGCCTCTATACTCCTGTATAGCAATCTGCCATCTTAACATGTGTCTGTTTGGAGTTTTCATGTTAAGAAGTGATTTTACTGCATTACAATCAGTAATTACTTCAAACACACTACCATCAAGATAGTAATGAATTTTTTTCCAAAGCCCAAAAAGGTCAAAGGCACTCTGTTTGGCTAGCTCCATATCTGGCCTCAGTAGGTTTAATTTGTCTTGAAATAAAACAAATTGGACCTTCATAAGGTTTGTCATTGACAATTTGAGCTTGATGAAGAGCAGCTCCTAAACCTTCACCACATGCATCAATATTCAGCTTTAAAGGAAGTTTCCAGTCTGGCATCAATAATAATGGTGCATTGGTCAAGGCATACTTGATTTTATCATATGCTTGAATCCTCTCCTGTGTCATTTCAAAAACAGTTTGCTGATCACAAATTCTGTATAATTATCTTGCATGGATTGCAAAATCTTTAAGGTGTTGCCTGTAGTAACTGGCAAACCCTAAAAAAAACATCATTTCTTTTTTGCTCTGGGGAATTTGTTTCAGTAAAACTGCAGCCACTTTGTTTTGTCAACACCAAGGCTCAGTCCTGAGACTACATGTCCTAGAGCTTTTAACTCATGAAACCCAAAATTACATTTCTTAAGAGATATTTTCATGTTCACTTGAAGAATTTTCTTAAGTACTAATGAAAGTCTCTCTAAATGTAATTGCCAGGTTCTTGAGCAAATGATAATGTCATCAATATAAATGATCAACCATCCTTCTGAAAATTCATGTTGGAAGATGGTATTCATCATTCTCTGATAATGAGAGGGTGCATTTTTAATACCAAAAGGCATTCTCAAATACTCATAAATCCCACAATGAGCAATTATTCTCAATAATTTCCTAGCATTAGGTGTCAAAACATTCTGATGAAAGCCTTTCAGAGCATCCATGGAAGTAATGACTCTTGCTTTGGATAATTGAGTCAAAGTCTCATGAACTCTAGGAATTGGATACCTGTCTGGAATAGTATAGGTATTCAGTGCTCTAAAATCACCAACCATCCTTGACTTATCATTATGCCAAGTAATGATTACTGGAGTTGTTACTTCTACCTCCTCATTGTGTCCAACGTTTCTAAGAACTCCCAGTTTCATTAGTTCATTGATATGACTTTCTAATGCTTCTCTAGTCCTAGGGGTAGCTGGGTAAGCTGGTCTTCTTAATAGTGGTGGATAAGGCCTTCCCACATTAAGCATAATGTCCACTTCATGGCCTTTTATAGCTCCAAGTGGTTCATTATCTGAAGCAAAGGCTTCCCTGTATTGAAATAAGATTTCAATAAGATCTTCCTTCATTTCTAGTGCTAATTCAGGACTGATTTGTGCTTTAATTAATTGACCTGACACAAATTTTTCCTTATTAACATTTTTAACTTGTTTAATGACAGTAATTTCTTCTTTTTCTGGAGGAAAAGCAAATTTTTGTCTTTTATTTTCCCCTATAGTGAAATACCTGTCTTTATGATTATTAATATCAATACCATAAATATTGAGATAATCATTTCCAAGTATAAAGTGTTGTTAAGTACAATTATTCATGACAACAATTTCAACCTTCAATCTTATACTTCCTGTAAGATGAGGAAATATTATTGCTGCTTCAAATATACCCAAGGGGTGCATATTTTGGCTAGCACTGCTGAATGTTATACCTTCAATTGTTATTAATTTGTCTTGCCAATTGGTACAAAGTTTTTCAAGATGATCCTTTCCAACACAAGTGCAAAAAGCACCTGATTCAACGTGTATCTTGGCTTCTTTGTTGTTTATCACAATATTAGTGATACAAGATGAACCAGCTGTATACCCTTTACCTCTGGCAGGTTTGGTTTTCTGCATTTTAGCATCTTGCACATGTATGAGATCCATACATTCATCACTATACTGTGGTAAATGAGTGTGTACCTCAGTGACTTCAAAAGAAACATTAATTTTTGCTATACTAAGGTCTTCTGGTACTTCCCCT
Organism: Austropuccinia psidii; assembly: GCA_023105745.1. Taxonomy (NCBI): domain Eukaryota; kingdom Fungi; phylum Basidiomycota; class Pucciniomycetes; order Pucciniales; family Sphaerophragmiaceae; genus Austropuccinia; species Austropuccinia psidii. The sequence goes on along the minus strand of JALGQZ010000006.1, from coordinate 7,706,438 downwards.
TCTTCTGAAGGCTCAGAATCACTTTCATGTAAAGATACATCAGTTGTTTCCTTTGTGTCTTCCACTTTTTCAACATTTTTCTTATTTATTCTTGTCTTTTTTGGGCAAGTGTTTGCTAAATGAGATGTACTTCCACATTTGTGACATTTGAAAGTAAGTCTTTCTTGTGGCTTATTTGGCTTTGAAACTGGTTTCCCATTAGTCTTGTTGTCTATTGGGGATTTGGACCAATTTCTTCCAATTTTTGTCCTAGTAGTGATGTCCTCCATAGCATTGATATAATCTTCTGTAGAGCAAGGCTCAATACATCTGCTTCTTATAGCATTCTCAAGGTCACCACCACACTTTCTTAATATCCTTTTATGTACCATTGCTTCAGACATATCAGGATGAAGGGAAGTTAATCTGTCTGTCTGTTTAAGAAACCAAGACATGGGCCTGTCCCTCTCAATATTAAAAATGGCTTCTTCAAAAGAAATTTCCATTTTAAATCTCCAGGAATCACTTTCCCATTTGGAAATTATTTGTTCTTTCCACCAAGGCCAAGAATGTTTACCATGGTCTTGTCTCATTTTGTAATACCATTTCTTTGCTGATCTGGTAAATAATGAGTGTAATCTGGCACTTATGTATTCATCTGGTATGTTAAAGTCTTCTTTGAACATATCAGTTGTTTTCATAAATTCCATATGATTATATTCTCCTTCACCATTGAAGGTTGGCCATTCCTCTAATTTTGGAATGTCTTTGAAATTGCAAGCAGGTTTCACATCATTACTTGAAATGGTATGATGTAAATCATTATTCAAGTTAAGCACATTTCTGTCAAGAATTGGTGTGGATTGCCTTGTAAATTCATTTTTCAGTTATATATTATTAATACTTGATTGAATGTCCTCTTTCAATTCAATTCTTGCTTTATCACTTTTTTCCAATTGTTCTTGGAAAAGAGCTGCATTGTGACCAGTTGAATTTTCCAAGTTTTGAACTTGTAATTTCAATTCTCTTAACTGTCCAGTTATAAAAGAAATTGAATTGTCATCTGGTTGATTCAGAAAAGTAACTTTGAAATCAATTATTGCACAAATTTGCGTCAAAGACGCTATATTGTCTTTATTAATATTTTCAAGGCCAATAATGGATTTTTGTTGGTCTTTCACTTGTAATATCTCATTACCCAACTTTTGTTTGATATACTCAAATGTTTTAAGCTTTGTCATAATTTCTTTATTACAAGATTCAAATTGAGTTACAAGCTTAACAAGATCTATTTCTTTGAAAAGATTGGTTCAATCTTTCCTCCTCCTTGTTTTTGGATTCCATCAGAGTTCTTGCCATATTAAACACATTGTCCATGGCTGTCTTTTATTTCTTTGGGATTCTGTAATTCTGTGGGTAAGGCTTGTTCCATTTGGGCTTCGCCTTTCCCTTTGCCTTTTGCTTGCCCTTCTGATTGGTCTTTGGGGCTTGTCTGGAACTTGTTGAGGCAGATTTTTGCTGGTGGATGCTTGGGGAGCTTCCACTGGGCTTTTTTCCTTGCCTTGGGCCAACTTCTTCTTCTGATCCTCTGATAACATACTTTGGTTTTTCAACCAAGCTTTTAACTGTTGGACTGGTCCTTTGCAAGACATTGGTGTCCAACCCTTCAGAAGCTCTTCTGTCTTTTCTGGCCCCATGAACTTCTTCACTTGACAATAAGAGTTCATTGTGCCTATCCAAAGACTTGGGAGAAGTTCCCACTCTTTCTGTTTTGCGGCCATAAACCAGTTCTTGTACTGAGACTGGTAAATCTCCACTTCTGCCTGTTGGAAATGATTCAGGTCTGACAGCAACAGCAGTTATGTCAGCTTCTGGACTCTCAATTTTGGATCAAAGGTTCTGGCTAACCTTTGGGACCTTGTGGAAGCTCTGGCATCCTCCATTTGTGCCTTTCCTCTGGGCTGACATTCTTGTCTTTTTGATTTGTGACTGGAATTCTCTGGTCCAGATCTATTTGATTGTATGGAGTAATTACTTCCACTTCTTGTAGGAGTCATTCCACATCAATTTTAAGAAAAAATAGACTAGGAATGAATTGAATTCACCTGCTGGACCTTTGAAGGGTTCTTTGGTTATCAAGCCCCTTGGTGCTGGGCTAGTTTGAATTTCAATACTAGACTCTGAGGCTTCAGAGTCTGAAGAGCTGTCTCAAATTGATGACACTAGAGAAAAATAAAAATATAATTTATTTTATCAAACAATAAGAATAACTTATAAACTCAACTTATTGAATAAAGTTCTTTTAATGTAATTTATGGCAAATTACGTCAAAAATAAAGAAAACTTTCTAAGATCAAACAAAAGAAATATTTTTAGTGAAGATTGGAATTTTTTTGAATTTCTTATTTGATTTTATATTTTCTTTAAAGAAATAATAATTATGCAGTTAACAAGTTTATTAATCAAAATTGTATTATTATTCACTTTATACTAGAATAACTCAAAGAATAAATTTCAAGTCTGTGATGTGAAAAAGCCACTAGCTAGACAAAAGAAATTTATTCCAAGTCACTCAAAAGTATATTGTTTCAAACAATATTCTTAAGAAAAAATAACTTTATTAATATTATAGAGATTATTCATAAGGTATAAGTCCCAAAAAAGCCAATATTAAGACAAATATGGCAATTTCACGTCAAAAAACAGTAAAATAAGGTCTAGAATATGATTTATGTCCCAAAAATTGGTTAAAATCATTGCCAGGCCCCCAAATGTAAGTTTTGTCTATTAAACCCTTGATAATAGTAGCAATATCAAGAGTACTATGACTGTCCTCAGTAGAAATATATAATATAATAAAATACTATAACCACAAATTTAAATATAATTATATAAAAAAATAAATTTAATTATTCTCATAAAAATATAATAATTATAATTATTCTATTATTGTTATAGTCACTGACAATTATAACAATAAGAAGTGTAAAGCTCTTAATGAGACAATTACACGTGGAAAATATGAATATTAACCACTTATAGATAATATAAATATTATTTAGAAAGAATTAAAACACACACTTTGCAGAAATAATTCTTATAGAAAAACTCTATAATAAAAACTAATACTAGATAAAAAAGATATAGAACCTTAGAGAAAACTTACTTACAATATTTTTTTTATACAACAAGTTAAACAACAACAGTTATTATATTAAATAATAATTATAAGTTAAAAACACGCCAAAAATCAATATTTTCAAAGATAAAACAACTTTTTATAATAAAAATTATGATCAAAGAGTTTTTGAGAGGAATTTGTGGATTTTTAGAAGATATTTAAAATGATAATTTTATATAATAAAATGTATTATTGGTGATTACAACAATAATCTAAATTCTATGATTTCAATTCTTCAATTTTAGTTAATAAAGAATAGAATAACTTAAGAATTACTTTAATAATAAGATTTCATATTTAATAAAACTTTACCTGTTTAAATTTCTAATATGATTGGATCAATAATTATTGATGGACAAAAAGAGTGATGAAAAGACTCTTTTTATGTCTTCAGAGCAGCTCTCATGATTCATAATGAATATAGAGGGCGTGCCCAGGTAAAAACTGAAAAACCATGCTTAAAAATAAAGTTCTTAGCTTAAGGTAACTTATTTTTAATTCCAATTTAAAGTTATCAGTGTTATTCCTAACTCCATGTAACTTTAATCCTCATTTAAACTAATTATTTTAAGTTTTTAATATAAATAAACTTATTTATATTAAAGTTTATCACATGAACAACTTAAAAATAGAGTTTCAAGCAGAAATCTCTTAAACTCAATTTTTAATTAATTTTTACAGAAATTATAATTTTCTTTGAGCTTTAATTAAAAGAGTAAATTTCCAGGCTAAATACCCAGGAAATTTATTTATAAAAGATACTTAAAATTTAGTTTATATATAGATAATATTAAATTGTCAGCTGTGTGAAACCTTCAAGCAAATACATTAAGAATTGTATTTTTAATGAATTTTTGAAGTTATTGCTATTTTTCCACGTAAAATAGCAATACACACCAAACCTTAACTTTTGATAATGTTTTAATGCTTTTAACCTTAAAATTTTAAGCTTTTTAAGCTTAATTAAGTTTTGAAATTTCTTAAAACCTTAAATTCAAGCCTGCATATTGGGATTTACCCTTTGCCAGCTTGAAATTCCTGTCTAAATTGGGATAAAACCAGTTTAAACTTTAATGTTGGATCAAAGTCTAATCTTAAAGTTTAAATAAGGTTGAAAATCCTCAAATACAGGTGGACAACCATAATTGAATCCTTGCAGATCCAAAAAGTTGGGTACCCCAGCTCTATTTGGTCTTTTTCCTTTGTCCCACCTTTCTGCGTGGATTTTGCCCTTTTATTTATTTAAAGCCATACTATGGCCTTAAACCCTTTTAAATTGAGCTCACACAGGATTCACATTCTGTATGGCAAATCCTTAGCCAATTCAGTAAATATACACAACACCTCAGTTTTAACTAAAATTTTGGTAAATTTGCATAAACTTTATGCAACTTTCAATTTAAGCTTATTTAAGCTTAAATTTAACAATTTTAAGAAATCTACATTAGTGCTGTGAGATTCTTGAATCTTCCAATAACATAAGAAATAAGTGTTTTTGGGTATAACACCTTATGGATGTACCCTAGTTTATTTTTGGTGTAGAATCCAAAAATAACATAATATTTATAACTTTGTTTATCCAAAAAAAAAGTTATACTTATTTTTTGTTATCTTTTATTTTATATTCAATTAAAAAGTCTGTTGAAGACAAATTTAACTGTGTATAAAGTTATTTGTGGCCTTATGGGTATGTTATACATACCTCACAGGCTCACACTATGTGTCCTCATGTCAGCAATGTTCAAGAAACAAGAAAATGCATCATAAGAATTTTGAGTTACTCAAGCCTCTGCAAATTCCATCTGGTCCTTGGAATTATTTATCAATGGACTTCATCACTCAATTCCCACTGTCCAACAGCTTTGATTCAATTCTAGTAGTTGTGGATATATTCTCAAAAATGTAAATCTTAATTCCAACTTGTAGAACAATCACTTCCCTGGAATTAGCTCAAATATTTATCAGCCATGTCTTTTACAAACATGGAATTCCAGGCAGTATTATCAGTGATAGAGGATCTGTATTTGTTTCATCATTCTGGACCAATTTATGTCAGAAGCTCAAGATATCAAGAGATCTTTCAACTGCTTCTCATCCTGAAATGGATGGACAGACAGAGAGGTTAAATAAGATTCTAGAACAGCAGCTTTGGATGTATGTCAGTTACCATCAAGATGACTGGCACACCTGACTCCCTCTGGCTGAACTTGCCTACAATAATGCAGAACATTAATCAAAAAAGCAATCACCTTTTTTCACCATTTATGGAAGAAATCCTAGCTTTGACTCAATCCATATTTCTCATGACTCACCTGCTGCAAAGGTATCAACAAAACTCCAATCAGTACAGCAAGTTTTCAAAGAAGAATTAGAGTCAGCAATACGGAGATTCAAGAAGTATGTAGATGGAAATAGGTCAATTCCACCTGATTTCCAACCTGGGGACAAAGTATGGCTAGCTTCCAAGAACATCAAGACTAAAATACCCACCAAGAAACTTTCAAAAAGATTGCTGGGACCCTTTGAAGTCATTAAAAAGATTGGAAGTCATTCTTAGCACCTCAAGTTGCCTTTGCAATGGAAGTCAGTTCACCCTGTATTCCATGTGTCACTACTAGAACCAGTCAAGCAATGAAGAATCCCAAATTGTAATCAATTTACACCACCACCAGTTCTAGTGGAGGAGCAAGAAGAATGGGAAGTGGCTCAGGTTCTGGACTCAAAACTCAAAAGAGGTAAATTATGGTATCTTGTAGAGTGGAAAGGATTCAGTGAAGACCTAGAAAGAACAACTTGGGAACCAGCTTCCAGCCTTACCAACTCACCAGACCTTGTCAAGGATTTCCATTCATTGTATCCAGAAAAGTCTGGCCCAATTACCTCATGTTTTCTATTTTATGGTACTTGGTGGGGAGAAGAGGTGATGAAAGTAAGTTCCTCTCCTGGAATGCACCTTTAAGGGGGTATTCTACCCAAATGTTGTTTTAAGCATCACCTTGGCCACTTTGTGAGCACTTGTCAATTCTTTGGACAGATTCAGAAGGCCTTGCAACATCAATACCCTCAAATTTGGACCTTTCATCAAGATATGGCCAAATTCTTTCCTTCTTTTTTTATTCTTTTCCAACGTATGCCAATCATATTTATTCAAGGAATTCATTACTTCACAGTCAATTATGGAAAAGCTATCTGTTTTATGATGCTTGGCAGGGAGTGGAAGTCATGAAAGTAAGTTCCATTTCCTGGTATGCATCCCTGAGGATTTTACTTTTTGTAAAACATCACCTTGGCCACTCTGTGAGAATCAAATTCTTGGTTTTTATTTTTCAGACAATTTTTGGCCAAAGTCAAGCAACTCACCATAAGAAGGAAAACCCCAGGAATTTTTCTTTTTCTTTTTCTTTACTCTCATTTTCTTTACTTTATTTACTTGTATATTTCTTTTTATTTCTTCCTTAAAGCAGCAGAATCCCCTCCCAAATCATGTATTGGGAGGTTCCAATTATTTTTTATTATTTTTTGCTTTAGTAGCTATAACAGTGGGGCTAGAAGTCAAACCAAACACAAACAAGGACAAGGAAACTAGTTATCTCCACACAAATAATCAAAAGTTTTCTGGAAATCATCAATCAACTCATCTTCATACCAGGCAAATCTTTCAGCCATCTCCTCAGAAGCAGTCCCTGGAATAGTCCTATCATTAGCATTCATAATCACCTCCCTACTATTTCTATCAACCCTCCTAATTAACCTGGCCACATCATCCTGATTATCACTTGCTGTATTTGGATCTTCTCTGGTAACTCAGATAGGCCATCAATCCCTGTTCTGAAACACTTGAGTGGCAGGAAACGGAAAAGGAGAAAGTTCTTCTCTTCTTCTACTGGTACTGGCCACAGGTTGGAGCTGTTGTAAGGTGACTGTGGGTGAGTTTCTGGACTGTTGGATGGGGTATGGTCTTACTTCTGGATTCAAGGCAGGCCTGGTGTGGGAAGAGTGTGGTGAAGCAGGAGGAATGGTAGCAAGAGTGGGTTGGAGATTTCTGGCAGTACTGGGGATGATTTGACTTTGGAATCTCTTGGCAGGAGGCTGGGAAGGAGAATTATTGTATGGATGACCAGAAGAATTAGGAACCACCTCAGCTTCTTCACCATCCAACTCATCACTACCTTCAGCATCTGGATCAGGTGGTGAATTGGCAATTTGTTTTATTCTTTTCACTATTCCTTCAGTGTTGATCCTGGAAATTGGGACTTCTGAGCTGGATTATATTGGCCTACCACCAACTAGAATGAGCCCTCCAACATTAGTCCACCTGGCCACATCCCTCTTCCTATAACCAGTCACTGAATCAAGATATCAGTATCCATTTCAAGCAAGAAAATCATTTCACTCACAAGCAGAATACCCTGAAGTACCATCAAGAGTAGGGCCTCACAAACTGGGAACTCTTTTCCAAAAGGCCCATCTTTCTTACTCCACAAATATCTCCTGATGTTTGAAGCTTGCTTCTCAGTACGGCAACATGGCTTCTTTCCAATAAAGCAGTAGTGGCATTTTGAAGATCTGGGATTGTAATGTTCAAAACAATCCTTCCCCTTCGCCAAACATTCAGTACAAGCAGGATCAAGAACTTCAACCTCCTTGTAACCGACATTGTGGTATTCCATACCATTTTTTTTCACCAGGCTCAAGCTCATAGTACCCCAAAACAGCAGTAAATCCAGCCTACAGGCAGACTTACACTCAAATTTTACACCAAAAGGTCAATTTTACAGCAAGAAGCTGGATTTAACTCATAAACCCATGGCACAGGCACCAAAGGGAAGTGTATGTGTTTAAATAAATTATTCAATTTCATTATGCATATGTAAAAAATCAAGTTACATATAGCAAACTAGTTACAACAAATAAGGTACCACCCTTTAAAATTACACAGCCACGTCTACCCAACCTAAAATAGGACATATGCAAAGGAATTACAAGGTCATCATGTGATACTGCATCCACCAACAGAATATCATGTGACAGGAAAGAGGCTGTGCACAACAAAAATCCCCAGCCAAAATTGAATCACCTCATGTATGCAAGGAAAATTCAAGAATATCACATCATAATTAGTTCACCAAAAGACAATCATGTGATAAATGGAGGCTGTGCAGAAAGAAAATTATCACCAAACCTTAAATCACCTGACCCATGCAAGAAAGCTCCTCACCAAAAATGGAGTCACATGATGAAATCAAGAGGAATTAAAGTGGAAAAAGACAGCTCCCATGGAGGGCCCTCTAGGCTCCCAAAAGGTATAAATAGAGGGGCTCTCTCCCCCCAAATTTCGAATTCCCCCCCATGCAAGTTATATCCCATGCACATTATATCCACTGAAAAGTAGGAGCATAGGAATAATTCATCCCTCACCTGGGAGGTAGTCCAGAGAATTATAGTGAATTTTACTTGCCCAGTAGCTAAGCTCAGTGGAAGTATAGTGTTGAAGATTACCCAGTAGCTAAGCTCAGTGGAATCTTATTATTATTAAAATAAAAATAAAAATTACCCAGTACCCAAGATTAGGGTTACTACTCTATTAAAATATTTTAACTAGTAAAATTAACTTCATTTAACAAGATTTAAAACTAACTTACCCATTTAAAATCAAATATCAAAGAATCTTACCTCTTAAACTTAACAAGTGATATTTTATCTTATTATTAACCACTCTTAAGAAAAAGAACAAACCTTTACAATTTATTTTACTATATTATAGCTTTAACTTAACAAAATTACCTTTATCAAACTCATCAAATTTTCCAGAAAACCTTAAATAACCCATCTTACCAAGGATTTATCACCAAGAAGAAACCACTCACCTCAATTTAACCAAAAAAAAATATTCAAATTAAACAGACAAGTATTTCCTTAAAATCTCAAATTACCAAAATTACTGACATTATTCTTCATATTATTTATTGAATAGGTCTGATCTGAGACTGCTGAATTTTATCTTCTGCAGTTGTAAAGCCACTTACTAATTTTATTTTGGTTTGTGAGCTCCAAGGAAGATTTTGTTCAGTATTTTAGGAGGGGCAGGCAATACACCCTTGCCACCCTTGGTTACAGGAGTTATTAGCAATTCAAAACTAGTTACCTGTGATTACCCCCTCCAGTTACTGCCTCATTTTAATCCCACACAAGAGGAGTTCCCACATCTGGTGTCCCAACAGTGGCAGACAACCTCAACTTCAATAAAAAAAATTAAATTAGAATCAATTACAAAATTCTTAAATACTCCAAGAATACTTTTGTATAACAAAAACTGGAGTCAAATAATCAACATCAGCCAAAACCATCATCTCAAGAATCTGAATCATCAACTCACTCTGATCATTACTATTATCCACCCAAGCAAGAAACAGAACTAGGGCAGGAATCAAATAAATATTCTAATTTCCCAATTGCAACACCAAGAACTAATAAAAGGGACTTGAAGGTTGTGGAGAAATTTTTCCTTGATCTCCTTGAAAGAAATAAAATTAATAACTCAATACCAGAATCAAAGGAAAAAATAAACCAATCAAAAATGGATAAACCTTCATCATCAAAATTACCTGGTAGTATTGAAGAAATCCAGGAAGAAAACCTCAATGAAGAAACTGTTGAAGGACAGGAAGAAATGTCTTCAACAGAGAGACTTCAGCAGAAGATGCTAGAAATGCAAGCAGAATTACTAGCACTAATCAAAAAGGAAGGGAAGAATAAATCATCAAGTTATACTCCACAAAATAGTCCACTTGAAGAACAAACCACCCTTCCAAGATCATTCAGGCAGCATGGATCACCTTCACCTTATCCTAGACCCATGGCCACATCAACACCTTATACAGAACAAAGACAAAACACTTTACCAAGAAGAGTAAACATTTCTTCTCAAATCCAAACTCCATTACATCAAGAAATTCCAAGAAACACTACTCCAATAGTAAAAATCAGAGCCAAGGACTACAACTTGTGGTTTGATGGAAAGGATGTTGAAAGATTCATCAAGAAAGTTGAAAATATTGCAGAAATTGAAGGAGCAAGTGGAAGAGACATTGCAAGACAAATAGCATTTTGGACAAAAGATGAAGAAATCAGTTATCATATTGAGGGAATGCCAGGATATGAAACAGCTGATTGGGATCAATTGAAAGTGGATATGAAAAGAAGATTGGGAACAGTCTCACCTGAAAGAAGATACAGATTATCCTCAATCACTGAATTATTCACAAAAACTCAACAAGAAGGTGGAATAAGAAACATGACTCAATACAGAAAGTTCATTGGGGAATATGAAGCAATCATCACTTACCTCAAAAGATACCAATATATCCAAGGTGAGATCAATCATAACCAGGAAATATTGGCCAGCCTTTCCACTAGTGTTCAAGAATCAATTTACAAAGAAATGATTAAAGACAGAGCTATGGTTCAAGCCTTGGATGGAGGTTACATCATTCCAAGATTGGATATTTTGAAATTATACATTGAACAGGACTTGGAGGCCAAGGTACTGATTCAACAAAAGGAATTTTTTAAACCAAAACCTCCAGAAAAGAAAACAAGATTTGAGGATGAAAGCTGGGATGAAGTTTTAAAACAAGTAAAAGAACTCACCCAAAAGATTAAGAATCCTCCACAACCAGAGCCTCAACCAAGAAATGAGGGAAAAGAATCAGTTAAAGAAGTTTTGAATCAACTCAAAACACTTTCAGAAGCAGTTAACCCACCAAGAAGGAACTGGAACAATAATCAAGAGAAAAGATTACCTTAAAATAATCAGCCATACAGGCCAAGGAATCCCTTACCACCAATTTCATCCAGTTACCAACCATAAATACCAGCTCAAATGGCTCCAAGACCACCATTGAAATGTGCTTATTGCAAGGAAGAAGGACATTCAGCAACTAGATGCACTCACCTTGCTGAAGATTTGGACAAAAGAATTGTCAGAACCCAAGGAGCATCTTACCTCTTCCCCAACTATCAGAGAGTACCTATTGAAGGAAATGAAAGTGCCAAAGACATAGTCGGGGCCTTTGCAAAAGAACAAGCAGAACTCAAAAAGAAATTTATGGAGAAACCTGTGGTAAAACAAAAAAAAGAAGAAGAGGTTAAGCCCACTGAAAAGAAATCAGATGATAAAACAACCTCAATTGCTCATGTTGAAGATTGGTCAAATTGGAAACCACCTACCATTTCCTCAGCCAATGACCCTTTTGAATCACACATTGGATTAAGACAGACAAAACAAAGGATGGAAAGACAAGCCCAAAATCAAGAGCCAAAGAAGAAAGCAGAAATTCCAGGAACCTATATTGAAGAAGAAAAAGAAGAAGAAAGAGTAATAATTCCTACCAAATTCCAGAATTCAAATATTCCAAAACCAGACAAACCTGAGGAGGAAATTGAGAATATTGCCAATAAGAATCAAGATGAGGAAATTCCAAAAGAAGAAAAGAAGCTCAGAAAACCTCAAAAGAAACAAGTTGAAACTAAATTGGAAATTGACAAAATTATTAAGAAAATTATGCAACAAAAGATCAACCTTACCATTGAAGAAATCTTGAGGATGTCACCAAATTTTGTCCATAAATTACAAGAATTATCAGAAAAAGACAAGGAAAAAATTAAATCACTCAACTCAATGGATCTTCAAGAAAGACTATTAACATTTGAATTCAAAGAAATACCAAAGCCCAAGATTCATTATGCTTGTCCTTTGGGATTTATGGAAATCTTCATTGGAAAGGAAGAATATCCTATCAGAGCATTAGTGGACACTGGGGCAGAACTCAACATCATACCAGAAGAAATAGCAATCAAAGCCTCACTCACAACAAGAAATCTTAACATGAACCTGAGGGGAATTGGAGGCCATACTACTTCATTGGTTGCACTTTCAGAATTTACTCCAATCATCTTGGCTTCAGGTGAAGAAACTCAAATACACTTTTTTATTGCAAAAGGATCTGTCCATACAGTACTTGGTAGACCTTTCTTGGCAGACAATAACATTAGGCTGGAATTCTCCCACAAGCAAGGGGAAATACTGAGCTATCAAGAACCTGATGGAAGAAGATTATGCATGCCAATATGCAAACCTCAAGCACTTGGATGGCAAACTGGACCACCTAGAGGAATGGATTTATGCAATATGGCAACATTGGTCAGAAATAACCCAGGAAAGAAGTTTCAAAATGCAAAAAGAGACAATACCATAATCAATTTAACCCAGAAGACCCAAGAGTTATCCATATCTCCAAAAAGTGATGAATTTGGTCAAGATTTACAAAAGACCCAATGGCCAAACAACCTCAAAAGACAACTTGAAGACTTAACCTCTGAAGATGAATTACCCAATATAAGTTACAAGCCAATTAACAATAATAAAGAAACATTTCAGGTTTTAGTAGATGGAAATGAGAAAATAAATGGAAACCCTTTCAAACCTAAACCCAAAAAGAAGAAAGTCATATTTAGTGAACATCATGAGCTCTCAGATGAAGAAATTATAAATGAAATTGAAAAGGACCTCAGAATTATAGAAGAAAGAGACAAAAATTTAAAAGACACATACCATATCAACTTCTTGGACAGACCATTGAACAACCAAGAAGAACCTTATGAATGGCAACTGGAAAACCCTGAATTTACTCAGCAACCTCCCAATGAAGAGGATGAAACAGAATCCGTCTTAGAAAATGAATACAATTACATCTACCTGCCATACATCACCTTTGAAGACATTTATGGGGATGAAGCTCAAGAAATTTTATGTGAAGATAAATATTTATGTCAACTTCCAGGAGCAAACTTGAACAAAATCCAATTCCTAGAACTGTTAACTGAAGAGGGAATTAAAGGTAACCTTGAAAATCAATTATGGGATGAGATATTTGAAATGGCCACACTACCAAGAAGAGGACTTTACTTCAATCAAATTTGGGCCCAGTGGTACCTTGGATTAAATGGATCAACATACCAAACTGGAAAATTGAAATGGGTTGGAGATGGATATATATTCATTGATGAAGACCTATGGTGGTCAGAATTTCCAGCAGAACCAGAAATTGAGGAAAGAAATTACTTTGTGGAAGCCCTCAAAGACCTTATTTTGGCCAGATTGCTCAACTGACACTCACCTTTCCCACTTGGGGGAGCTCAACTTTGAATAAAACCAACAAAATCAAGATTTTTCTTTCTAAAATGTATCAGTATCATCTATAAAATGTATCATTAGTTTCTTTTTTTCATTTTCTCTCTAGGGCAGTGACTTCCTGACTTAACAAAGAAGACATTCATCAACAAATTATTTCTTAAAAAATAGAAAATAAAAATATAAAAAGAAAAAGCTTACAAAAAAACAATCACCTCCACCATGGCCAATTCACCAATTTTTGGATCCTATGGGGAATAATTAATAAAAGAAGACCAAATTATCAATGAAGAACTTCATTGGAAGATGAAGATTTCAATAAAGAGAACCTTTGGCACTTTAAGGATACTTCATCAATATCAAGAAACCAAGAAATTGAAGAAATCAAGGAATTTCTGAAACCTTTGGAGATTTCTGACAAGACCAATGAAAAAATTACTCAAGAATTAATGGACCAATTGAATTTCAAACCATCAAGGCCCATCTTGAAGACACATAAAAGCTCTAAAAATTAAAAATCAAACAAAATTGTCAGATTTAAACTCAATGCATCACTAGGCAGTGACCTCCTGCCTTATCAAAGAGGAATATCAACTCTCATCAACTCAAATCAATAATTTCACTCACCAAAAAAATAATAATAATAATAATAAAAAACAACAACAAAACCATATTGTCATGAGGCAGTGACCTCCTGCCTTATCAAAGAGGAAAATCAATTCTTATCAATGAAAATCACCAATTTCACTCATCTTCAAATCAAGCCTCACTAGGCAGTGACCTCCTGCCTTATCAAAGAGGAATATCCAAATTATTACCCAAAATTTATCATCTAAAACCTCTTAAACTATTAAGCTCTTGACAGTAACTCCCTGCTTCAACAAAAGAATATTACCATTTCATCAAGTTTAAATAATTAAACAACAAAAAAAAGTCTTCCAAATATATTTGATCCTATTTTCAAGTGAACTTACCTTTAAAACTTCAAAAAAAATCTACCAAAAATCATATAAAAAAACCCTAGAGCATAGAATCATGGACCTTACCTAAATAAAATAACAGGTCAATGGCTACAGCAATTAGCTGGAAGGAGAAATATTTATAAAACAAGAATTAGTGAAGAGAATACTTGGTCAAAGGAATTAACTATTAAAAAAAAGGAAATCTCAACTGCTAAGTCCCTAATTCCTTGATTTTTAATCCATCCTATTTTACTTAATATTATTATTATTTATCCCTTTTATTTGTTATTCTTTTTATTTTATAATTATTATTTAATCTTCCTTTCATAATCACCTCAAAAAAAAACATTGAACAAAAAATAGCTTAAGTTTGTATAAGATTATAACAAAGAAATAAAATATAAGCTTACTTGATAATGAAGATATCTTTTTAAAAATATACTTTTTATTATTTATTTATTTTTTTTCAAAAAAGAAAAAGAAAAAGAAAAAAGAAAAAAAATCAGTTTCAATTCAGTTCATATCAGTAGATGATAAGTATAGCAAAGAAAATAAAATAAAAACTAGCATAATATCAGGATATCTCTTTTATTTTCTTTGATTTATTCATTTCTCTCCCATTTTCTTATCTATTATATCTTATTTCTTATTTTAATTAAAAAAGAGAAATAAAGCAAAGAAGAAAGCATTAGTCTCCACTCAAATTATAATTATTAAAATAACAACTAAATAAAAAAACTTATCTTAACTTTGAATAATTTATTTTTTTAAAAAAAAAAAACAAGAAAGAGGTTATAGACTTTCTATTTCATTCAAATTGAATTATTTTAATCTTAATTCATTGATATTTAATTTATTTTTAGATTCTAACTTAATTTCAATTTTACTTTTCTTTTTCATTTTATTTTATTGAATTTATTTTTCATTATTTTTTTTCAAAAAGAGAAAAAAGAAAAACACTTGGGGGAAAGAGAAGAAAGCCGAGAGGAGGGGGGTATTTATAGGAAAATTCTATTGAGGCTGACTTGTGGTTTCTGACTCAGCAGGAATAGCCTATCAACACTCTAACTCCACCCTGGAGATATCAGTGCACAGCCTTATATTGCTTTTCCGTTCTTCTTCAATACAACAGATATAGTGAAGATAGGATACAGTTTGAGTAAAGACGACGAAACTCATACAGTTACAGTACAAGGAATAATGGCTCAAGTGGTCAAAGCAGCCTATAATGGGGGAGTAATTGAGGTTTGTCGCAGGGGAGATGTGATATACCTGACATTGTGTTGGAATGTCTCCCAAACAAAAACAAATAATGTAACCGATTCAACTATACAATCTAGAATCAATAATCAACCAAAGGAATAAGCGAGGACAAACAGTTCAAATACAATTATACTTTGCCAACTAATGCCCTCCTCAGTATCAATCACAGGTTCAATTTGGCAGGCTTATTTAGCTTGGAATTGGTTTTACACAGCCGTCATCACCAGGCAATCTTATCAGAGGAGAATTTGGTTAAATTGAGAAAAGAAAACAGCTGTATATGGCAATAAGGGGATTGACTTACTAACTCCTTAAATGAGGGAGATTAAGATTCCGGAATTTAGGCACGGATGATGGCAATTTAGTCATTTTTTTATATATTGGCGGATTTAGCTTGGAAATTTGATTCCACACCAGACACTTCTAACCAATGTGGTTACAATCGCATTTGAAGACCCTTTTGAAGGTCACAATTGAAATCTTGTGTCACAGATAGACACCTCCTGATCAGAAAGCACCTAACCCGATTGAATCACAAGTACAGGAAAGGTTTAAGGTATGAAAAAAAGCAAAACAAAAAAAATAAGCCACCCGACATCAATTTGATAACTGTAAAGGTGTAATAGCACCCATCACAGCCCAAATACAGCCATCTGATGAGGTGTGGTGCCTTACAGGGGAAGCCAACAGCCCTTATAGTTACAAATCAGCCACGGAACTCATCTCAGAGGACTATACAGCCCAACCAACTAAAACTTTTAATAGAGTAAAGGGTCTAAAACACCCACACATCAAAGAACAAACCATGCGAAGTGGTTTAAAAGCACAATAAAGTGCTTTTCAAGGTGATTGAAGATAGAAACAGCCTACCCAAATCACCCTGGAGGGTTTTAAACAACCTCTAGATAAGGCTTTCAAGCTGACTACCTTACCTTCTGACAACAAAAAAAAAAGAAAAAAAAAGGAGAAGGGTGCTATATATTAAAATATATATATATATATAAAGCCCTCAGTAAGGCTTTAAACTGCTGTTTTTCTTTTTCTGACTTTTTTATTTTTATTTTTATTTCTTAGGCAGTACTTATGAAGAATTGAAAGCTGACGTAAATTGCATTTATTTTTTTTATGAATTAATATATACATTTATATATATAAAAACAAAATCAATCAATATATATAACAGAATGAGGGATTAAAAAGGAAAAAGCCCTCAGGATACAAAAAAATAACAAACATTTTAGCCCTCAGCATGGCTTTAAACTTCTTTGTTTCTTTTTTTTTAATCTTATGATTTTGTTTGGTTTTTCTTCAATTACTGACAAAGTCTTTATTTCAATTATACAGGGCTGAAAATAAACAAAAAAAATGTCCTCAGCAAGACATTAAACTGCTGGTTTCTGCTTTCATTTTTTATCTTCTAGCTGTTCATTTTACTTGAAATGATTTTCTATTTTTTCACAGGGATTTGCAATAACTTAATTAAACATTTATGTCCTCAGCAAGACATTAAACTGCTGAAACTTTTTCAATTAATTTGATTTTATTTTTTAAATCATACTGAATTATTTTATTTGAATTCCTACAGGTATTCAATAGACAAAAAATCCCTCATCAAGGCTTTAAACTGATGATTTTTCTTAATTTTAACAATATTTTATTTTTTTATGACTGTTTCAATTTAAAAAAAAAAAGAAAAAAAGAGCCCTCAGTATGGCTTTAAACTGCTGGTTTTCTTATTTATCTTACTTAATTTAGTTTATTAATTATTTTTTTTCATGCTACAGGGCTACAAGCAATAAAAGCCCTCAGCATGGCTTTAAACTGCTGGTTTTCTTATTTATCTTACTTGATTCAGTTTATTAATTATTATTATTATTGTGCTACAGGAAGACAAATAACTATACATGCCCTGAGCAAGGCCTCAAACTGCTCACTTTTCTTTTTGAACATTTATTAAATTTCTTATTTTTAACTGACATATTATTATTATCATTTTTTACAGTTTTTTATATTAATCAATACATATAACAGAATGAGGGATTAAAAAGGAAAAAGCCCTCAGGATACAAGAAATAACAATTTTTACAGGGCTCTAAAAATAATAATAAAAGCCCTAAGAAAGGCTTTAAACTGCTATTTTATCTTTTATGCTTTCTTATTTTGAATAATAACTATACTAACATATTTTATTTGGCTTCTACAGGTATTCAACATTAATAAAATATTTCTCTTATTTTATAGGCTTAAATATGCTTTTAAAGTGAAAATGAGTCCTCAATAAGACTATAAACTGTTTGAACTACTTATACAACTTGGCTTTGAAGATAAATCACATGCCATGAGACCCCAAAGGCAACAATCAGGTGCCTGGACACAAGATATGGTCCTTGGCAAGACCATAAACTGCCCACTCAAATTATTAACAATATTCAAAAATAAACCAATGGTCCTTGACAAGACCATAAACTGCCCCTTCCAATATCAAAAATAAATCACTAAAATTATCAACAAGGACCAAAGCAAAGACAAAATATGGTCCTTGGCAAGACCATAAACTGCCCACCACTAAAATTCTCAACAAGGACTCAAAGTTACAAAACAATCAATCAATGGTCCTTGGCAAGACCATAAACTGCCCCTTCAAATATCAAGAAATACCTTTAAATATCAAGTAAAAAAAAAGAATTCTCAACAAGGACTCAAAATGCAAATCAATCAACCAATGGTCCTTGGCAAGACCATTAAACTGCTTATTTAAAATATTCAAAAAGATTGAACAAGGACTATCAGAGGAGGATAAGTCCTAGGCAAGACTATAAACTACCTCAGGTTTTATTTCTTATTTTTTCTAATTGTATTTCATTAAAAACAATAATGAGAGACATTTACTGACTTAAACCTTTTGAACATATTTTTTTAATTTTTTTTTTACTTCAAATTCAATTGTTTTTCCTAAGAATTAGGGGCATATCCCATTCATGAGCTCAAGAATATTCTATTATACTTTTCCTACTATTGCAACAAGAGCCATTAAGTTGGCTTAATTTTTCAACTCAATAATAACAATAACTAAAAAAAAAAACTCTACATCAAGTATTATTTTTTTTAAAAAATGATCAATTTATTTGAAATATTTCTTCAATTACAAGAGAGTGATTGGAACTTGTTGGAAAAGGAGAAGTATTTGTACCATGAAGGCATTAATTGAACTCTGAAGGAGTTATTTATATTAAAAACTCATAAATTGATGACATAATTTGGGGAATTTACATATTAATAACACCTCAATGTGCTGTTTATTCCAAATGGAATTGAAAAAGCCCCCCAAAAGCAAACAAGAGTTTTTTAAAAAATTGTAAAAATTTTCAATTTCACTGTTTATATTTTTTTTAACAACTCAAATGCATTTATGGGTAACAGAAAATCTGAACCATAAAGGGGATGGTTTTGAAATAAAGTCTGAGTCACAATGATGATTCCAAAAAGGAAGAGTTGTGGCATCATAAGGGTCATTAAATGATTAACGGACTCAAATTATGATCATTCAATTATGTCATATTAATTATAAAACCTCTCAAGAGCACCAATTTTTACTGATTGGCACAAATTACCACCTTCAACCAAACAGCTCCATGATCTTGATTGTGATTCAGGATCATTTCTTTTGAAATTTGATTTGTACTCAGATATCTCAGTTAATGGTTATTCTATACTTACAGTAAAAAGAATAAAAAATAAAAAATAAAAATATTTATTGAATCATCATTAAAATAAAATTATGTATATTTACTGTATCATTATTTATCCTCATCAAAATCACTATAAAAAATAAGGGGTGGGTAAACTTATTTCTTACACTATGCCTTATAGTGAAAGTTTTGGGGGAATGAGGATATATCCTCTTCAAAATTTGAAAACCAACTCACGATTTTTAAATGGAGAGGGGGCCCTCATCCAACAGAATATTATTAAAAAAAAAAAAATCAATAAATTAATATATTAATATTAAAATCAATTTTAAATCACCTTATTATTACAATTTTTTTATGTTTCATTTCTTTATAGCAGGTATAATTCAGGATTACAAAAGAACATAAGGACATAAATTATTTTGAAGAAATAGCAAGAGAATTGGGAAACAACTTATCATAGGACAATTATTCAAAATACTGAAAATGAAGAAGATTATTTATGAAGAAAAACAGGAGCTCCTTATGGATTGACCTTTGGACAGAACAAGACCTTGGACACTTCTTTGATTCTGGATTGAAACTCAATTGGGATTCAAAAATCACTGGCCAGGATTTATGGACTGAAGGATGACTCATTGGATTAATTATTGATTCAGGACTCACTCAACATGATGGACCAACAAGATGATGTAAAACACTCAACTAAAATTTCCCTTGGGATTTTAAAAGAATATTGAAGACTCGGGAGGTCCTAAGCATGACAGTAAACTTCTTCCCCTGTAGACTTGGGCAGGGAAAATTATAAAAAAAAACAGCCAAGCAGCTGGAGGGGATTTTCCTAGTCAGGAGAAGTGCTGAAGGACCATCTTTGTCCTTAGCATGACAATAAACTGCTCCCTTTGTGTAACAGGAACAAGGGGTTTCACAGGTGTTTAGCATTATCAAATTGGCCAAAATGAACAAAGTGAAGTCCCAAGCCATCAATTAAGACAAGAAAATTCCTTATCAAGAAATAAAACAACCAGAAGAATCTTGCATCAAGTGGGAATCATGAAGATTGAAGAATAAAACAAGAGTCAAGTGGAATCCAAAATCAACCCCAAAGGAGCTCAGGAATCAAGATAAGCCCTTGGATTAGGCCAGGAGGTCCTTGCATGACTTAAACTGCAGGACTTGTATACCTAATATACAGGGGTTACACACCTAGTTGTAGGTCCTGTATGACCTTAAACTACATTTTTTATGGAAGAAAGAAGAAATAAGAATTGTGAAGACCTCAAGATTTCAGGACACTAGCAAATTCTTAGAAATAAATAAATAAAATAAACAAAATAAAAAGAAGAAGAAACAAAATAACTAATTAAAGATGGATCACCAACTTTTAGCAGCCAAATACAAATCAGTCATGAAGAAGGTGAGACCAGTCAATGATCCAATGCCTCAAGACCTTAACCCACCTTTGTCAAGAGATCCTTATGAAACACCCTTATCACCAAACCCACCTATATTTCAAGAAACCTTCAAGGTCACCCATGAAATAATCCAAGCAGTCAATTTTGGCCCACCAGGATGATTATCAAATGAAGAAATCAATTTACTCAAAAATGTTATTAACTTAAGGGAAAAAGCAATAGCTTTCTGTGAAGAAGAAAGAGGATTACTCAAACACTCATATGGAAAACCTTACAAGATACCAGTAATACCTCATGAACCTTGGCAGAAGAAACCAATTCCCATTCCCAAATCAATTTTACCTCAGTTTACTGAATTAATCAGAGAAAGAATCAGGACTGGACTCTATGAGCAATCCACCTCAAGCTACACAAGCCCAATCTTTTGTGTGGCCAAATCAAATTGGAAACTCAGAATTGTCCATGACCTTCAAGAACTCAACAAAGTCACCATCAAGGATGCTGGCTTACCACCTCATATTGAAGAATTTGTAGATGCATTTGCAGGAAGAGCATGCAATGGACTAGGAGACATCATGGGAGGATATGATGAAAGAGAATTAGATGTCACTACAAGACCCCTCACTACTTTTGAAACACCCCTTGGAAGGATGCAACTTACAATACTACCCCAAGGAGCCACCAACTCAGTAGCAGTATACCAAGCCCAAATGACCTGGATACTTCAGGAAGAAATACCAGAAAGTGTAGGAATTTTTATTGATGATGGAGGAATAAAAGGGCCAAGATCACTTTACAACCAAGAAATACTACCAGAAAACCCCTCAATCAGAAGATTTATATAGGAATATGCCATAACCTTAGAAAGAATTTTATTCAGGATTGAAGAAGCAGGTCTTACTATATCAGGATCAAAGTTTGCATGCTGTGTTCCAGCTTTGGACATAGTAGGGCATGTTGTATCATTCAAAGGAAGAACAATTCCAAAACAAAAGATCAACAAAATTCAAAATTGGCCAACACCTCTTAACAAGAAGGAAATAAGGGAATTTCTTGGACTTTGTGCCTATGTAAGGATGTTCATTGAAAACTTCTCACAAGTTGCATCACCACTCAGAAGGCTCACCAGAGAAGATGTTGACTGGGACTGGGATCAAAAATGTGAAGAAGCTTTCCATAAGCTCAGAAGAATAGTTGGAGAAGAAATAACCCTCAAGAAATTGGATTATGACAAAGGAGCAGGAAAAATTAAGCTAGCAGTAGATTCAAGCTACATTGCTGCTGGAGCAGTACTCACTCAAGAAGACAAAGAAGGGAAAGACAGACCAGTATTATATGAATCAATAACTTTCTCAAAATTAGAATCAAAATACTCACAACCCAAATTGGAACTCTGTGGAGCTGCAAGAATTCCCAAGAAGCTTCAGACAATACTTTGGGGACAACATTTTGAATTACAGGTTGATGCCAAGGCCTTAATTGAAATGATCAATACCCCTTGCTTACCCAATGCCCCCATGACAAGATGGGTGGCTTTCATTCAACTATTTTCCTTTGATTTGGTACACAAACCAGGGAAAACTTTCACTATGCCAGATGGGCTATCCAGAAGAGCAAAAAAACTCAGAAGAAGAAGATGAAGATGCACCAGAATTTGATGAAGAAGAAGATTGGATCAAGCCACACCCTGGATTTGGGGCCAAGAGTGTAAATTCACTCAATCTTTCAGGAGTACAAGTACCAACCAAACAAGAAGGATTTTGGAAGAGAATGCAAGAATACTTAAGTACAATGAAAAAACCACAATCAAGAAAAGATGAAGAGTTTAGAAGGATTAAAAGAAGGTCACCCAACTTTTTCTTGGAAGATGGCCAGCTTAAAAGAAGAAACAACCCAAACCCTCAACTGGTGATATCAAGTCAAGAAGTTCAAAGCTACATTTTAAAGGGACTTCATGAAGACATGGGCCACAGAGGGGAAAATGAAACTTATAGAAGAATTAAAGCAAGATTTTGGTGGGAAGGAATGAAGAAATCAGTCAAGATATGGGTTCAATCTTGCCTGGCCTGCGAAAAGAGAAGTCAAAGCTTTCAAAGGGAACAAGGAAAGCCTACAGCAACATCAACAATATTTGAAAGTGTAAGCATGGATGCAGTCCATATTAAATCTGGAAGATGTAAGTACATGGTTGTGGCCAGAGATGATTTTTCAGGATGGCCAGAAACAATTGGACTAGTCAAATTAACAGCAAAAGCAGTTGCAGAATGGTTCACCTCAGAATGGATATGCAGGTATGGCTCACCAAAAGAAGTAACTGTTGACGGGGGGCCAGAGTTTGGAAAAGAATTGCAAGATGCAGTAAAGAAAGCAGGATCAAGGATCAGAGTCACCACACCTTATTACTCAGAGTCTCAAGGAATGGTTGAAAGGGGCCATAAGCAGCTCAAAGATGCATTAGTCAAGATGTGTGGAGAAAATGGAGGAAAATGGAAAAAATATCTACCACTAGTGACATTGGCTGACAGAATCTCCACTAAAAGGACAACTGGTTTCTCACCATATGAACTCAAATTTGGACAACTACCAGTATTACCAATTGACATTGAAACAAAAACATTTTTAGCAGTAGAATGGCACAAAATATCCACAACTGAGTAATTACTGGAAGCCAGAGCCAAACAGTTGGAAGGAAAAGAAGAGATGAGAAGAAAAGCAGCAGAAAAATTCAAAAAATCAAGGGAATACTCAATGAAATATTGGGATAGAAGAATGGCACACCAACTAAGATCACCACTCAATCCAGGAGATTTGGTCCTGGTTTACAACAAAGCAATAGAAACTAATTGGGGACTACTGTTCAAAGACAAATGGAATGGACCCTACAGAGTAATCAGACAAATAAACAATGGACCATACGAACTTGAGGAGCTGGATGGAACAGAATTAGCAAGAAGATTTGCAGCATCTAAAGTCAAGAGGTTCTACCCAAAAGGAAAGTTTATAAACACAAAAGAAGACACAGAAGAAGAACAAAGTGAAGAAGATGAATTGAAAAATGAGGAAGAGGTATTTGAGGAGACCACAGAATCAGATGAAGAATAGGGAGCTCTCACCTGGAATGCTGGGGACAGCATTAAATGGAGAGGGGGATGTGTTATTCCATACCATTTTCTTTCACCAGGCTCAAGCTCATAGTACCCCAAAACAGCAGTAAATCCAGCCTACAGGCAGACTTACACTCAAATTTTACACCAAAAGGTCAATTTTACAGCAAGACGCTGGATTTAACTCATAAACCCATGGCACAGGCACCAAAGGGAAGTGTATGTGTTTAAATAAATTATTCAATTTCATTATGCATATGTAAAAAATCAAGTTACATATAGCAAACTAGTTACAACAAATAAGGTACCACCCTTTAAAATTACACAGCCACTTCTACCCAACCTAAAATAGGACATATGAAAAGGAATTACAAGTTCATCATGTGATACTGCATCCACCAACAGAATATTATGTGACAGGAAAGAGGCTGTGCACAACAAAAATCCCCAGCCAAAATTGAATCACCTCATGTATGCAAGGAAAATTGAAGAATATCACATCATAATTAGTTCACCAAAAGACAATCATGTGATGAATGGAGGCTGTGCAGAAAGAAAATTATCACCAAACCTTAAATCACCTGACCCATTGTCACAGCCAAGGAGGCAGGGGCATTTCCAATCATCATCAGAAAATCATTATATCATGGATACCCTTCAAAACCCAATCAGCAAGGGGGTTTCATTCAACAATTCACCCAATACAGTTTTCATACCTCAATACAGTTCCATACAGGCAAGACTCAAATACAGGATTCACCAAATACAGGCCTGTCATAAATACAGGCGCAAATACCTGTATTGACTGTATCACCTGTATTGGATTCACCAATACATGATTCAATCCCACATCCAACTTCTTCCAGCATACAGGCAAGTATCTCAACACTCAAACTCCAAGGCTGGCATTTCTCACATATACCAGCCCCTCTTCACCCACCTGGGGGTTTTTCCCCCAGTTAATTAAAATAGTTGATTTATTATTTAATATTATTTTATTCTCACTTTTGGAATATTATTTTATTACTTATTAAGTTAGTCTTAGCCTTTCCTCACCTGTTCAGTAGAGTCCTGGTGGCCATATCCTTATTAATTCCTTTTCTCTTTTCTGAACAGGTTGAAACAGTGGTACAGGATTATTTGTGGTTGGCTCTTTATTATTGCTTTTGTTTTGTCTCTCTTATCTTTTATGCTTATTATTTTATGAATAGGAATTTATCCTCTTACTCCATTACTCCTATCATTTGAGTATTTCTTCTGAGCCCTCCATAAGTAAGTCTGTTCACTGAGTGCCAGGCCCTCTTCATTTTAGAAGAGCCCCTGTGACATTATTTTAATTAACTCATAATTGCTTCTTTCCTTTCATTCATTTTATTCATTTATCTCATTCTTCAATTATGATTTTTTTCATGATTTTATGATTTTTTATGATTTTTATGATTTTTCTCTCTTATCAATTTTCATCTCATTCATTTTATTCAAATGAAAATTGATTCTCTTTCTCATTTAAAAAATTCTGCTGACCATTTCACTTTATTCTTTATCATTCTAATTTCTATTTTGTCTGAATTCAGGTTTTTATCAGGTTATTTGAGTGGAATTATTTGGGTTAATTGATTCATCATTCAGGGATTTATTAATTTGGGGTATTCAGTGATTTGGATTTTGAAATTTCTCGAGATTATTGATTGATTCCTCAAGACATTGATTTCACCTCAAGATTTTGAATTGATTTGATTTGATTTGATTGACTTGATTTGATTCTTCAAGATACCTGATTTATCCTCAAGATTTGATTTAATTGATTGATTTGAATTTGATTCCTCAAGAAAATTGAATTGATTTTTGAAGATATTGATTGAATTCCTCAAGACTTAATTGATTTTATTTTGATTGACTTGAGTTGACTTATTGATTGAAATTGATTATTCATAAGAATTTGACTTTGTCATCTTCACTCTTCAAGATTTATTCATATTGATTCACTTCAAGACTGTTTATTGATTCTTCAAGATCATCAAGATTCTCATTTAATTTGATTTGGTCAAGCCTTAATTTATTCAAAGTATCATCAAGTTTTTATTCATTTTTCTTTCATAATGCCAGTTCAGCATAGCCCACCAGCCAAGAATACAAGATCTCAGAGACATCAAGCTGTTCTCACTCCTACACCAAGGGTTCCTCTTGACCGCACACCATCAGTTCATCAACTGAGTGCAAATTTGGACAGAGGACCACCAATGGAAGGAGCAGCACCCTCCAGAAGAGGAGGTGTGAAGTCTAGAAGATCAAGATCATTCTCTGGACTATTGGGTGGTTATCCTGGTGTTTCTCAAGGGCCTAGAAGTAGATTGGGGGAAGCTGAAGATGAGGAGGGGGAGGAGTCTGTGGAAGAGGAAGAATCTGGGGAGACTGAAGTGGCAGCTGCCTTGGCAGGTGCTCCTGAAGCTCCTGAGGCTCCAAATCTAGCCCTTGCTAATCAACCTTCTGTCTCTCAAGCTGAACCAAATTTCCTCAAGATGATGGAGCAAATGACTCAGTTTATGGGACAACTCACTCAAGCAGTTGCCCCAAGGGACACTTCAAAAGTCCCTGCATTCAAGACTCCATCAATGAAGGCACCTGATTCTTTTGATGGTACTAAAGCTCATAAATTGAGAGGATTCATTCAATACTGTCAATTAATCTTTCATAATGACCCAGCAAACTTCTTCTCTGACAGGAAGAAGGTGCTTTACTCAACTTCTTTTCTTACTGGTAGAGCTGGCAAATGGATTGAACCTTACCTCTCAAATATCTCCAATGAAGACCCTTCTTACCTCCTCAATAACTGGCAGTTGTTTGAAACCCAGTTATTCACTCTGTTTGGTGATCCCAATGAAATCAGAAAAGCTGAACAAGAGTTGGACAATTTGAGGATGAGGGAAAGTGGTCAAGTTTCCTTGTACATAGCTGATTTCAGGAGTTTAATGTCAAGAATTGGAGACTGGGGGGAAAGGGCCTATATTCATGTGTATAGAGGAGGCTTGGCATCAAGATTGTTGGACCAATTGGCTTCTCACCCTGGAACTTTTGATAGTCTTCAAGAACTCATGGATATCACCCTGGAATTAGATACCAGGTACCATGAGAGGCAGAAGGAAAAGGGCAGTCAGCAAGAGAAGAAGCCTCCAATCAGTGAATCCAACTCTTCCAAGCCCCCTCAAAGTTCATCATCAAGAATGCCTTATCACAAGAAGAATAAGAAGGGGAAGAATTTTCAAGTGTCCAAAGACAAGCCTCATGCTGCTCTCCTCAATAAGGACAACAAATTGATTGGTTCTGAAAAGGAGAGGAGGATTAAAGAAGGCTTGTGCAATTATTGTGGTGGTAAACACCCATTTGAAAAATGCTTCAAGAGGCCTGAAAATAGGCAAGGGTCATCAAAAGGCTTCCCTAGCAAGCAGGGAAAAGCCTGAGTGGGAATCATGATGTGTTCAATGGTTCTCACTTATTTCCTTCAAGAGCACAATTGTGCACTCTGAATACTAGTGTCAAGAAATCTTTAAAATTTCTTATTTTTTCTTCAATCTCTGATATTTTTTATAGTATTCTCATTGATTCTGGTGCTACAAACTCCTTTATTGCAAAGAACTTTGTTCTCAAGTACCCATTGACCATGTCAGAGCTCCCTGAAAAGATTCCTCTTTTCATTCTGGATTCTAATGAATCCACTTCCCTGTTCATCACCCATTATACCAAGTGGGTTGTTGATTTACCTTCCTTCCCAAGCTTTGAATGGGATTTCTTTATCATAGATTCACCCAAGGGAGAAGACCTAATATTGGGCTATGATTTTCTTTACCATTTTAATCCCATTATTGATTGGAAAAATGGATTGATCACCTATGATTCTAGTCATAAGGATTCTAGTGGTATTAATTCTTCTACTAGTAATGACTTATCCACTGCTGTCAACAGTGTTGCTCTGGTTGGTGAACTTAAGACACCTTCCTTTCCTCCTTCTGTCCATAACCCCTCCATTTTTCCCTCTCAGTCATTACTTCCATTAAGAGATGAAGTCTTCAAAGAGATAAAAGATGTTGGAGAAGATGTTGCTATATCTTCACTTCATCTCTTTCAAGGGGATATGGACCTTCCTCCTTTATCTTTTCATGCCTCCCTGGAGGAGCAGTGGGATGAGGAGGAAGAGCCAGAAGAGATTGAAACTGTGCTGAAGGTAGTCCCTCCTGTTTATCACAAATATTTGGATTTATTCTCCAAAGTGAAAGCAGAGAAACTTCCTCCACACCGTGCCTGTGATCATCATATCGAACTGGAGGGTCTTCTACCTTTAGCTGGTGTTATCTACTCTCTATCAAAGAATGAGTCAGAAACACTGCGGGCCTACATTTCAGAGAATGTAGAGAAGGGTTTCATCAGACCAAGCTCCTCCTCAACAGGAGCACCTGTCCTTTTTGTTAAGAAAAAGGATGGTGGTCTTCGTTTGTGTGTTGACTACCGCAAACTTAATGCTGTCACTAGGAAGAACAGGTATCCTGTTCCTCCAATGAATCAGCTTCTTACCGTCTTTAACGGTGCTACTATCTTCTCCAAGATTGATCTGCGTGGTGCTTATAATCTCCTGAGAATTAAAGAGGGGGATGAGCATTTAACTGCCCTTAGAACCGAATATGGCAGCTATGAGTATCTGGTTATGCCATTTGGCTTAACCAATGCTCCAGCTTCATTCCAAAATCTTGTGAATGATATCTTTGAAGATTATTTGGATATTTTTGTTGTAGTGTACTTAGATGATATTATGGTCTTCTCTAGCTCTTTGGATGAACATGTTAAACATGTGGCCTCTGTTCTCCAAAGACTGAGAGACAATAATTTGTTTGCTAAAGCCTCCAAGTGTGTATTCCATGCCTCAAGTGTGGAATACTTGGGCTATGTTGTTTCAAGTGATGGCCTCAAGATGGATTCTTCAAAAGTTCAACAAATCCTCAATTGGCCTCAACCCAAGAACATCAAGGCCCTCCAATCATTTCTTGGCTTTGCCAACTTTTATCGTTGTTTCATTAAAAATTATTCCAAAAAAATCTCTGCTCTCACTTCCCTCCTTAAAAAAGATTCTCCCTTTATCTTCAATGAGGAAGCTCTTAGTCAGTTTCAGATACTCAAAGAAGCTTTCACCACTGCTCCTATCCTCTCTCACTTTAATCCTTCTCTCCCAACTATTGTAGAGACTGATGCCTCTGATTATGCCTTGGGTGCTGTACTGAGTCAGATGAATGACTCAGGAAAGCATCCCATTGCATTTGATAGTCGCAAGCTCTTACCAGCTGAACTCAACTATGAAATTCATGACAAGGAACTCCTTGGCATAGTTTGGGCTCTCAAGCGCTGGAGAGCCTTTCTCCTTTCTCTTTCTGATTCCTTTGAGGTCTTGACAGACCATTGTTCTCTTCAATATTTTATGTCCTCTAAAGTCCTTACTCATCGTCAATCCCGTTGGGCTGAATTTTTGTCTGAATTTCACTTTGTTATCACTTACCGCCCAGGCAGGCTGGCCACTTTACCAGATGCCTTGTCACGTCGGGACGACATGTACCCAGAGAGGGGGGTGGATTTCATCAGCAAGAATCCTCAAAACTTTCATCAAGTTCTCAAGCAAAATGAAATTCAAGAGTCAAGATTCTTTTCCATAAAAGTTGAAATGTTTTCAGATTTAGTTGATCAGATCCAAAGACAAGTATGGCAAGACAAAGACTATAAGGAGATCCTCAAGGAATTAGCAAGAGGAGAATCAGTCCCAGACTATTCTCTTGAACCTCAAGCAAAATTATTATTGTTCAAAGATAGAGGAGTCATTCCAAGCAATCATGAAATTCAATTGGACATTCTTCAAAAGCGTCATGACTCACCGTTGGCTGGCCATCCTGGCCAGGAGAAGACCCTCAAGCTCATCAAGAGGGATTTTTATTGGGCTGGCATGAATCAAATCATCAAGGACTATGTGTCCTCATGTCAGCAATGTTCAAGAAACAAGAACATCCACCATAAGAAGTTTGGATTACTCAAGCCTCTTCAAATTCCATCTGGTCCTTGGAATTCTTTATCAATGGACTTTATCACTCAATTGCCCTTGTGAAGCAACTTTGATTCCATTTTAGTAGTTGTAGACAGATTTTGAAAAATGGCAATATTTATTCCAACTTATTCAACAATCACTGCTTTGGACTTAGCTCAAATATTCATTAATCATGTCTTTTCCAAACATGGTCTTCCAATCAGTATTGTTAGTGATAGAGGTTCATTATTTGTTTCACCATTTTGGACTCAATTGTGTCAGCAGCTCAAGATATCAAGAGATCTTTCAACTGCCTTTCACCCTGAAACAGATGGACAGACAGAGAGGGTAAATCAGATTCTAGAACAGTATCTTCGGATGTATGTCAGTTACCATCAAGATTACTGGCACACCTGGCTCCCTCTGGCTGAATTTGCCTATAATAATGCAGAACATTCATCAACAAAACAGTCTCCATTTTTCACTATTTATGGAAGAAATCCCAGCTTTGATTCAATTCACATTTCTCAAGATACACCTGCTGGAAAGTTATCATCAAAACTCCAATCAGTACAGCAAGTTGTCAAAGAAGAATTAGAGTCAGCAATAAAGCGTTTTAAGAAGTATGCAGATAGAAATAGAGCAATTCCACCTGATTTCCAACCTGGGGACAAAGTATGGCTAGCTTCCAAGAACATCAAGACAACAAGACCCACCAAAAAGCTTTCAGAAAGATGGTTGGGACCCTTTGAAGTTCTCAAGAAGATTGGCAGCCATGCATATCACCTCAAGTTGCCTCAACAATGGAAGTCAGTTCACCCTGTTTTCCATGTGTCCTTGTTAGAACCAGTGAAGCAATCAACTATCCCAAATCAACACCAATTGCCACCACCTCCAGTAATAGTGGAAGAGCAAGAAGAATGGGAAGTGGCTCAGGTTCTGGACTCAAAACTCAAGAGAGGTTCATTATGGTATTTAGTGGAGTGGAAAGGATTCAATGAAGACCCAGAAAGAACAACTTGGGAACCAGCTTCCAACCTTACCAGCTCCCCAGACCTTGTCAATGATTTTCACACTTTGTATCCAGACAAGCCTGGCCCAAATGCCTCAAGAGTTTGATTTATGGTGCTTGGTGGGTATTGGAGTTTATGAAAGTAAGTTCCTCTCCTGGCGTGCACCTTTAAGGGGGTATTCTACCCAAATTTGTTGTAAGCATCACCTTGGCCACTTTGTGAGCACTTGTCAATTCTTTGGACAGGTTCAGAAGGCCTTGCAACATCATACCCTCAAGATTTGGACCTTTCATCAAGATATGGCCCAATCTTTCCCTTATTTTCTTTTCTTTCTTTAATCATGCCATAAATTATCTTTCAAGACATTCATTACCACAATTCATGTTATGGCATAATTTCTTTTTCATTTATGGTGCTTGGTGGGGAGTGGAAGTTATGAAAGTAAGTTCCATCTCCTGGTATGCATCCCTGAGGGGTCTACTTCTTGTAAAAAATTACCTTGGCCACACTGTGAGCATCAAATGCTTGATTTTATCTTTCAGAACACTTTGGCCAAAATCAAGAAATTAACCACAAGAAGGACAACCCTCAGGCATTTCTTATTTCTTTCTTTACTCTCTTTTTCTTTCAATTCTTTTTCATTTTTATTTTTTATTTTCATTTCTTTTACTTGTATCTTTTATTTTTATTTTTATTTTCATTTTTATTTCTTATTTCAAAAAGCAGTAGTCATCACTCCCATATCACGTTTGGGGAGTCAATTCATTCAATAATCAAAGAGCAAAACACTAGTAATGGTAAAGACCACCTACAGATAATCCTCATCAAAACTTCTTCAAGTCAGCCTTAAACTCATTCCTTAAGATCAAAATTGGAAGCCAAAACCCAATCAGCAAGGTGTTTATGGCAATTGACCAATCAAGGAGGGGATAAGAAGAAGATATTCAAGAAAAAAAATCAAGTTCATAGAAGAAATTTGTTCAAATGGCCCAATTGGCCAATTTCATCAGGATGTGCACTTTGGCACAATTGGCCACATCAGACCTCAAAACATCAAAACAGCCATTTTTCATCAATTCTTATCATAATATGCTTAATTAGGCATATTGGCAAATTTGCGCATTTTGCGCATTTTGCGCATTTGCGCACTTCGGCGCAAAAGGGCCTTTTTTCTTGTCAAAAGCCTTCAAAAGGCCTTTTTGGCCAAAATCATTATAATTGCGCATTTGCGCATTTTGCGCAAAATGGCCAAAACCCACTTTTAGGCCATTTTTTCACAATATATCAGTTTTTTCATCATTTTCACCAATTTATGCCAAATATGGCATATTTGCGCAAAATGGCCAAACGCCACCTTTAGGCCATTTTTTCACAAGAATTCAGTTTTTTCATTATTTTCACCAATTTATGCCACATATGGCATATTTGCGCATTTTTGCACAAATTGGCCAAAAACCCACTTTTTCACATTTTCAGGGATTTTGGCCAGGACTACTCATTTGGTCCAAAATTTCAAATGTTGGCCACCTTATGCCAACACTCTAAAATTCAAAATTATGATGATTTCAAGTGGTCTTGGGACAAAAACCCAAATCAACCACCTTTCAAAAGCCATGAGGACTCAAGAAAAGTTGATGAAGACACTCAAGACAAGATTAAAGAAACTTTTATGAAGATTGAAGGCAGTTTGAATGAAACAGAGGAAATTCAGAATCAAAATCAAGGGGATAATACCTACAAATAGTCAAATGAAGATTGGTTTGAGTATTGATTGAAGAAGAAGTTTTAAGGGGAAATCTTAAGGAATTGGGGGAAAGAACTGTTTGAATTGATTGCAAGCTCATCAAGACTCACTATACTTATGGTGCTCAGAGCTCACCACTTTCAAGAGGGGGATAATGTCACAGCCAAGGAGGCAGGGGCAT
Organism: Austropuccinia psidii; assembly: GCA_023105745.1. Classification (NCBI taxonomy): domain Eukaryota; kingdom Fungi; phylum Basidiomycota; class Pucciniomycetes; order Pucciniales; family Sphaerophragmiaceae; genus Austropuccinia; species Austropuccinia psidii. The sequence goes on along the minus strand of JALGQZ010000006.1, from coordinate 7,673,660 downwards.
TTCCAATCATCATCAGCAAATCATTATATCATGGATACCCTTCAAAACCCAATCAGCAAGGGGGTTTCATTCAACAATTCACCCAATACAGTTTTCATACCTCAATACAGTTCCATACAGGCAAGACTCAAATACAGGATTCACCAAATACAGGCCTGTCATAAATACAGGCGCAAATACCTGTATTGACTGTATCACCTGTATTGGATTCACCAATACAGGATTCAATCCCACATCCAACTTCTTCCAGCATACAGGCAAGTATCTCAACACTCAAACTCCAAGGCTGGCATTTCTCACATATACCAGCCCCTCTTCACCCACCTGGGGGTTTTTCCCCCAGTTAATTAAAATAGTTGATTTATTATTTAATATTATTTTATTCTCACTTTTGGAATATTATTTTATTACTTATTAAGTTAGTCTTAGCCTTTCCTCACCTGTTCAGTAGAGTCCTGGTGGCCATATCCTTATTAATTCCTTTTCTCTTTTCTGAACAGGTTGAAACAGTGGTACAGGATTATTTGTGGTTGGCTCTTTATTATTGCTTTTGTTTTGTCTCTCTTATCTTTTATGCTTATTATTTTATGAATAGGAATTTATCCTCTTACTCCATTACTCCTATCATTTGAGTATTTCTTCTGAGCCCTCCATAAGTAAGTCTGTTCACTGAGTGCCAGGCCCTCTTCATTTTAGAAGAGCCCCTGTGACACCCATGCAAGAAAGGTCCTCACCAAAAATTGAGTCACATGATGAAATCAAGAGGAATTAAAGTGGAAAAAGAAAGCTCCCATGGAGGGCCCTCTAGGCTCCCAAAAGGTATAAATAGAGGGGCTCTCTCCCCCCAAATTTCAAATTCCCCCCCATGCAAATTATATCCCATGCAAATTATATCCACTGCACAGTAGGAGCATAGGAATAACTCATCCCTCACCTGGGAGGTAGTCCAGTATATTATAGTAAATTTACTTGCCCAGTGGCTAAGCTCAGTGGAAGTATAGTGTTGAAGATTACCCAGTAGCTAAGCTCAGTGGAATCTCATTATTATTAAAATAAAAATAAAAAATTACCCAGTACCCAAGATTAGGGTTACTACTCTATTAAAATATTTTAACCAGTAAAATTAAACAATTTATCAAGATTTAAAATTAACTTACCCCTTTAAAAATCCAATATCAAAAAACCTTACCTCTTAAATTTAACAAATACCATTTTCTCTTATTATTAAACACTCTAAAAAAAATAACAAACCTGTAAAAAAATTATTTTATTCTATTATAACTTTACCTTAACAAAATTACCTTTATCAACACCAATCAAATTTTCCAGAAAACCTTAAATAAACCATCCTACCAAGGAATTATCACCAAGAAGAATCAACTCACCTCAATTTAACCAAAAAAAATATTAAAATTAAACAGACAAGTATTTCATTAAAATCTAAAAATTAACCAAATTACTGACATTATTTTTCATATTATATATTGAATAGGTCTGATCTGAGACTGCTGAATTTTGTCTTCTGAAGTTGTAAAGCCACTTACTAATTTTATTTTGGTTTGTGAGCTCCAAGGAAGATTTTGTTCAGTATTTTAGGAGGGGCAGGCAATACACCCTTGCCACCCTTGGTTACAGGAGTTATTAGCAATTCAAAACTAGTTACCTGTGATTTCCCCCTCCAGGTACTGCCTCATTTTAATCCCACACAAGAGGAGTTCCCACAACATAAGCTTTGGTGGGATCAAAATGACCAGAAGAAGCCATTGATGGTGAAGAAAATCAACTGAGAATGCCAGAACCATGAAGGACAGATGGTGGGAGTGCAGAAGGGGAAGATCCAGTGAGTTCAGTCAGTTTGGAACTCATGACTAAGGAAAATGCAAGCAGAATATTCAAGGAGTCAGATTAAATCACTTCTAGTCTGAAGAAAATGACCTCAAGGAAGTGGGGGCCATAGCTCAATGATGGCCCCCAAGACCCAAATGGGCCAAGAAATGCCCTGAAGCCGTAAAAGTCAAAAATCACCATAAGAAAGGCCATGACCCAAAATCAATAGTAGGGCCAATTGGGCGCCAAATCCACAGTTTGACGCATTTTGAGGGACAATGGGGACAAGACCCCCCTTTGAAGACTTTTTGAAGGAATCCCAATCAGGGCCAGAAGGGCCCAAACATAAAGTTGGCCTGTTCACAATGAGGTATATGAACATATACTCATTGGGCATCAAATTTTGAGCAGAAGAGGTATATGGCACTCATTGTGGGATACAACTCAAAGGCCATGCCTTGAAAGGAAGTAAAGGACTGAATCCAAAAAAAAAGCATATCTCAAAGTTGAAAGCACTTACTCAAGCTAAAAGAAGGGGGAAGATAATTCAAATCAAGTATGACAGTGAAGAAATGAAGAGGGGATTTTCAGGATAATTGTCAAGAGGAAAATATAATTAAAAAGAAAATTGTTGAAAAAAATGGGGAGATATTGAGATGCCACTCAACAGTGGCAGGGTATTATGGTGTTCAGGAGCCCACCAGCTTCGATAGGGGGACACTGTGACAACCACTAATCAGGGGTAAAGGTATTCATACTTACACCCACTCAAACACCACAAACCAGAAAATCCACTGTGTGTATCAGCATCCAGTTTCAGAAATATTCTTTGCTGAAACATGCATACAGCCTGTCAATACTTGTACAGGCTGGACATACCCAATACAGTTTGTGTGACCCTTGAGGTATATTTTAAATACCCAAATAGGCCACAATTATCTTAAAAATCAATTCCGAACTATGCATAACCCATAAGTCATGCATATATTCAAAATTCATCATTTTTGATTTCAGAAAAGATGAAAACTTTTTATTGAGTAAGTAAATCCATGAATTTAAGGCCAGATTTGGATTCTACACGGAAATTCACCTAGGGTAGCTCTATATAGTGAATAAGCTCAAATTAACTCTTTGAGGTGGTAATATGTAAAATACTTCAATACCACATAAAAGATCTGTGAAAATTTTTGTGTTTCTCCATTTCACACCAAAATAATGGGAATGTGAGAAATCCCATGTTACATATACACTAAGAATAGTGTTATGCATGTTTTGGGCACTTAATATTATGGTATTCTTACATGCACCTTTGGTACACCCATACTGGATATCTCACTTGTAGCATAAAATTCTATTTTGACATAAAAAATAGGTAAGGGGGACAAAAGACATCAAAGAGAGCCAGGGTACCCAACCTTTTGAGGCCTCTGAGGCGTGGACAGCTCCAAAGCTTTGATCCATGGCTGCTCTTGGCCTAATGGGTAAACTAAAACCTTTTGGCAACTTGGTTACCATGTTACAACTTTAGTAAATCATAAGAAAATAGCAAATAACCTGCTATTTTGATGTGCCAAGGAGGTAAAGAGAACGTTAGACGCCTGTAACCATGTCAATTCTTGATTACTTACCATGGATAAACCCCAAAAGAGTAATTAACACCCTTTTTGTATTAGTATCCATTGACCTACCTCATAGCAACCAGTGAAACACTGATATTTGCAATTCTATGTAGAAATGAGGTAAAACTTCAAAATTTCATTAAAAATACAATTCTTAATTAATCTTTCTGGAACTTTCAGGACCAATTGAGAATTGGATAATTCATATAAAAACCAAAAATAATTCTACTTTTATATGTATGATTAAAAGCTTTACCTACAGTCCACTTTTAATGATTCCATGTGAAACACTGAATCTTCAAGAATTCACAGAAAATACACTCTGTGATGAAATTTCCAATAACATTGCTAACTTTGAGGAATAAATGATTATTTTTGAATAAAAGAAGATTTACATTTGTTAATCCTTTTATTCTTAACCATAAATGGGTTGGTAGTCACGTAAAAGCCTCAATCAAGCAATTATAATAATCTTATGTGACAACTTATGATGAAATCAATAATCCAAAAAGTTTTATTGTTTTCAAACTCACTGGTTTTTCAGCTTGCTCCATAGCACACCTCTGTGAGCTGTCTTAGACTTAAAAGAGGCCTCCTCTTGCTGTTTTTTCCAGAATCATCACATTATTATATTATACCTTTATTACCAACAAGTAAGTATTAGTTAAAACAATTTCTTAAGTGTTTTATTCTTTCAGAAATCAATCAGAAAGACGGGAAATCATAGAAATCAACTATATATTGTTGTAATCCTGTTATAACTCAATTTTGATCCATTAAATCCACCATTCTACATCAAATCTCTCTACTCTTATCTTTAATAAGTTCTTTGGAGTATTAGTGAGTGATTTATCTTTAATTCTTAAAGTTTTTTTCAAGAATTATCTTTATAATTATTCTTATAAAAAATAATTTTATTATTTTAATAAAAGAAGTTTTTTATTATTAAATTCTTCTTGTAATTGATTCTTGTAGACAATTACTGCTTACTGTTATAATCACTAGTAGTGTATAACACGTGAAAGAAATAATTTGCTAATTATTTAATTGTGGTTATAATAATTTTTTATTATTATATCTCATAAGAACAGTCATAGTACTGTTGATTAATAGTAATATTATCAACAGTTTCATAGACACATCTTACAGTTTGGATACACCATCCCCAAACTGTATGATCACTCAATACCACCACTCCTCTTGTAAAGATCCTGTACAGTGGTACAGGACCTGTATTGGACATACTCAATTCAATCATCAAATCTTCTCATGAAAATTCTCTGTCTGGATCAGGGCTGGTGATTCTCACACATACCAGCCCCTCTTTCTCCCCCTGGGGACTTTTCCCCAGTTAATTAATTTAGTATATTTATTATTTTATAATTATTCTTATCCTTATTTTGGGTATTATAATTATTTTATTTTAAGTTATTCTTAGCCTTTTCCTTTCTTTTCCTGTACAGTACAAGTTGGGTGGCCATATCCTTATTAACCCTTCTCTTTCCATTCTGACAGGTTGAAACAGTGGACCTGGACTTGTTTGTGGTTGGCTCTTTTATTCTTGCTCTTATTCTTTGTTGCTTCTTTTCTTATATTATTTTATTTAGTAATTCATCTCATAACACTCTTAAGTTTTTTTTTTCTTACCATATCCTGATCCCTCCAAAATTAATTCCCAGTTTACTGAGTGCCAGGCCCTCTTCACTTAGAAGAGCCCCTGTGACACTTTATGGCCATTTCATCATCCAGGCCAACCTGGCCCCTTCAACATCATCATGCCATTCATGGCCTTTCTATGCCTTTGGGCACTTTTGGGCATTTCTCATTCAATGGGGGAAATACAGCCCAAAATCCTGTATTATTCTCTTTAAGATTTAGATACAGTTCTGCACAATTTGCTCATTTTATGCCATATTTCCTTTTAATATGGGATATATACCCAAATTTCCATATCAGGCCATTTGAGGCTTATTTGCAAGATTTTCACATTTTGTACACCTTGTGCAAATACAGTTTTAAAGCCCTTTGGGCTTTTTTTGGCCAAAAACCCAAAACTGTCAATAAAACACCTCTGCAAGTCCTGAAGCTGCCCAAACTCCTTTTTCACTCTTTCCTCCTGGCATTCATTCAAAAGACCTTTGGCAACTTTTCATCTTCAATAACCAAGAGTTCTATAAATGGTATTATACACAGTTATGCACCTTTTTTAACAATAAATAAAATGGTCCCAATATCAGAAGGTTATTTCAACATCTCATCATTTCAAGGAATCAAACCATCCAGAGGATTAATCAAGGCTCAAGTGCAAATGTTATTCTCAAATACCATTCACACCATCAAGAAGTAATTAGTTACTTTCAATTGTGTGGTATTCCTCAAAGGGAATAGTGGCAGTTCATTTTCAAGGGATATTCAAGAGGTAATTGCAAAAAAATTTTCAAGTTTCAATTCTCCATCAATCCACCTTGGAAACCACATTCATTTCAAAACAGTATTGTTTCATAAATACCTGTATTTCAACCATACACCATGGGAAAATCATTCAGCTCAGTTCATTTCCCAATTTGGCAAGGCATACACGCCATCAATGAATAAATCAATACGGACTCAAGGATTCAATACAGACCAGCTCCTAGTGTCAAGGAGTCAAGCCTTCAACCAATCATATATGCAAGCCTCTCTTTCAACCCTGGGTATTTTTTCCCCAGTTAATTAATATAATTTGATATATTTCTATCTTTTTTTCTCTCATCTTGATAGTGAATACTGATATTCTTAATTCAGTCATTTGCACCTTTTCTTTCTTTCTTTTTCTTTCAGTGGATATTTGATGGTCATATCCTTACTCATTCCATTATTATTTCTGGCAGGTTGAAACAGTGATTAAGGACTTACTTGGTTGGCTCTCTGGCCATTTGGCTTCCTTTCCTCTTATTGCATCTCATCTTGTACTTGCATATTCTTTTTAGAGAAATTTATTATTCTTTTATTTTATCTTCTTCAATATTTGTAGTCTTTCAAGTGAGTTGCCTGATTACTGAGTTCCAGGCTACTCTTTTTTCCCCAAGAGCCCCTGTGACACTTCAATCCTTCCAAGATTATTCATCCAAAAATCTTGTGCTCAAGTCATATGAATGAAAAATGCCAAAATAAGTATTTAGAGAACCTTTCCATAAGAATGTTTTAAATAAAAAATCAATATATGTATTAAGTTAATAAATATTTTTGAAAAATTATACAAAAACCTTCCTCAAAGGTCTCATTCTTGATAGATTGGTGGAAGTGTCATTTATACTCTCAAAGCTTATTTTTATTCTTTCAAAGGAAGATAAATTCCAAAGCTTCTTTTTGAGTAATTATTTTCTTAAATTTTTGATTTTTATATTTATTAGAGAAACACATTTTATTATTTTTTCAATGGTACCTGCCAAGGTTTTTTCTGAGCAAGCTTATTTTTTTAAAACTGGGAGAATATAAATTATATTTCAAGGCCTCATTTGATAATTCTGTTTTTTTGTTAATCCCCAAAAAGGAATTTTTCTCTAACATATAATAATAATCATTCTTTCATTTTTGAAATCACAAATTGAAGAGTTAATACATGCAAATACATCATATAAACACAATTTTCTTTTTCCTTATAGTATTTATTTAGACCTTTTGCCTTCTTCTTACCCAGAAATCTTGAATTGTGTAGAAAAAGGAAGTTCTGCCCTTATCACTAACTTTATTATTCTAAAAATACTGGATTTCAAATTTTGAATAGAAATACCTATGCTTTCTCTCTTAGAGACTAATTCAATGTTAAATAAATCCATTTCAGATATCACGTAATTTTCAAATAAAGCTAAAGTTTCTTTATCTATTATCTCCTTCTTTAAAAATCAACAAGTATATTTCATGTTTGTTTCAGGAAATTCATGCTCCTATATAATTTTGGAAAATATGAAGAAATATTTCTCCTATTCCTCTTGGAGATTCAAATAATGGAGGACTGTGATAACCTATTTACAAACACAATATGCCAAAAATTTTCTTCCTCACAAGCTCTTAAAAATCTGATATTCTAGATTAAACATATCATTCTTGTTTGTTTAAATATTTTAATATGAAATTATTCATAAACAATTTCTCTCAGTCTTAATATGGAAAATGAAGCAATAATTATTAATAAGTCTTCACATTTTCAAATCTCATATATCTTTAATGAAACCAAATTAATAGATCTTTAATATTGATATCATATAGAATCCACTCCTCATATGTGAGTTTCTTTATGGTTAAATATGTATATATAGGATACTTACATATTTAAAATTAGATCTTTACAAAAACAGGATTAATGAACAATACAAAAGGAATTGAATGCCAAATTAACAATCTCCTTAATATTTTGAAAAATAAATCAATTTTCTCTATCATATTTGAGATAAACAGGAGTTATAAAGCTCAAAGGATTGGAGAAGTCTTTTTCCTCAACTAGCTATATGTATTTTATGGATCCATTTTTTGATGTATCAAATCTTAGATATATTTTCTACAATGTACTTGAGAATATAGAATACTGAAGAATGAAATGATCTACTTGCTACACCATTAGCCCTCAGAGCTCCAATTACAAATTTATGTAGCAGAAACTTTCAAAAATCTCTTATAGAAAAACATCTATTGAAATTACACAACCAACAATAAATGATATATTCAATAAAACTAAAATTTATTCCTTTTAACTCATTTGGTTCTTAAAATTTCTTAATTAGTTTCAATTAATATTTTCAGAGATCAGATCATTATATTTCATCTTTAGTATTTTCCAAATATTTGGAATGATCCGTAGTCAGACAATACCTCATTAAATTAGAATACATTTGAGGGACTAAATTAAAACAATTAAGGGTTTCAAGATATATATTTTTTTCTTAATACTTGACTAAAGGTTACTAGCAGGTAAAGAAGATCTGAATATTATAGCTAAAATTTCAAAGCTGGAATAAGGGTACTGTTGTTTTGTGTGAGAAATATAACCAAAATTAATCAAGAGGGCATGAAAATTTTGATTTTTTTAATAAAGGTAAGAATAAAGCTGATAGTTCAGACTCTCATATGTGGTTACCACTGAGAAAATCAGGTTCATTATAATAAATAATATATGGGGAGAAAATTTAATACCAACACATGATGAGAATCATCTTTATCTCAATCCTGCAAGAATTTTTTGAGAAATATTAGAAAGAAATAATAAAAATATTTATGGTGTAAGGAAAACTTGAAATATGCAAACAAGGTAATGGACTTCAAATTTTTCATATTCAGAGGTCTAGATTATACCACTAATTATGATGTGTAAATTTAAGGAATATAACATTATAAAGAAACAGAATTTCAATTTATGAGAAACAGGAAAATCACGATATAATGTGATATTTTCAATTGAATGAGATATCCAAATATATTTACTTTAGATCTGGTTTACGTTTGAGAGAATACTTCTTATGTGACAATGGGATGGATCCAAAACAAAAAATGATGATGATTCTATCAGATATCTATACTTAAAAGCGATTCAAAAGTCTATCCATAGTAAATCCAATTGTCTGGTTGAATCAAAAATACTCAAGATTTAAAATAAATGTACAAATAATTTCTTATTGAGAAAAATTTCTTATTAATTCAATTAAACTATAGGAACCTTTAAATATTAATATTAATTATAGTTCAGCTGAGTTTTGTTTTTCTAATAAGGACTGTTCCTAGATTCTTAGATTCACCCTCTTTTACTTTTGAGATTCCTAGTTAATCTCAAGGTTATTATGAATGGTTTGCATTTATATATTTATATTTATTTTATCTTTTTTCTTTAATTTCTTGTAGAGTATATATGTAAATCTATAACAAACTAGTCTCCAAAAATGGTAAAATAAATGATAAGCTCTTATTTGCATCTACCAAAAAACCTAGTTTATTTTGGCCAGCAAGATGACCAAACAATATCAGGTTCTGAGCCCATGTTGGACTCATTTTTTATTCAGAATGGTACTCATTTTTATACGAGTGTTGAGCCTGAAACACCTTCCCACAGAACTTGCCTTTTTTTTCATGGTGAATTAAGGTTTTGTGAATCTCCACATATATGAAAATCAATATATCTTATGAATATATTCATCAAGGCTTATCAGGAAAGGATACCAAATTTTGGAACTCTTTAGCACTTTTTCCTTTTTATTCTTAATATTTATTTTTAAAATGGTGAGTGTGTCTCTTCATTATTGGCAAGTTTTTTCCAGATAAGAATATTTAAGATCCTGGGCTTCAATATAGTCTGTAAATATTAAGTGGAAAATATCCTAATTTTACCGAAGACATAAAGAGAAACATTTTAACTATGTGATGAAATACCAATTATATAGAAAAAGTAAGTCTTTATTTAAATATTTTTATCAAATATTGACGATTAAATACATTTTTTCACCATTAAGATCTTGTCATTCTCATTTTCGTGTACTTTTGTACATATTTTATATAAATTAATTATTATATTTAGTAATTCAATGAATAAATTCCTCAAAATTATTCTATCCAAAAATTCTCATTTGTTTACTGATAAAGTTTCTCATTTTTGAAATTATCAAGAAAATGAAGGATTTAAAAACTAATCAAATCAAAAAAAATACCTGAGTTTAAAATCTAATTAATTTTTTAGAGCAACAATATAGTGATATTTTGTTTTTTTCTATATAAAAAAGGTTAAATGGAATATCTTAAATATCAAAAAAAAAGAAAATATATTTGTTACCCCCCCAAAACAGTTCTCATAACTATTTGATTCTTATTATAATACAATAAACATTCGAGATGTATATTCTTTGAAAATGATTTAGCTTAAGCTGAGTATTAAAAAACATGTCTTAAATTCCATTATCTTTAAATGTTTAATTTATCTTATATTTAATGAATAATATTTTCTGAAAATTTCACTTTTAAATCAATTCATAAAGGATTGATTATTTGGAACTATAAATATTTCAAATCGAAGCCTTCAATATCATAATTAATCAGAAAATTGATAAGGTTTTATAATACCATTATAAATATCTTGTTAATATTTTCTAACAAAATTTCTTTTCTTTAATTCAAAAATTTAATAGGTGATATTATCTTTCTTTCAATGTTAAATCCCTTTTTCTTTATAATTCTTTCCTTTTTTTACTTCAAAAAAAAAATTAGTTTTAAATTCAAATTTAAATTCTAATTATTTTAAAAAATAATTCTTATCAAAGCTTCATATCCTATTGATTTCTTTTCTTTGTAAAAAAAATAACAAATAAAAAGAAAATATTAATTTCAATTTTGATTATAAGTATTCTTATATTAGCTATACACAAGTTTAAATATTCAAATATTTTTTAATTTATTTAATTTTTATTAAGATTATTTTATTAATATTAAAAATATGAATCTTATCATTTTTTTCTCAAATTATTTAAAATAAATTCATAAGAATATAATGAAATCAGACTTGATATTCATTATTATTATTAAGCTCTCTTTTTCTGTGTGTATCTTTTTTTAACTTTAAAACTAATTTATTGATCCAAATAAATATATCTTATTATCTATTATGTTTCAAAGACAAAGATGTAAGTCATATTTATACAATTCAAATGCAATATTTATTCAAGGGTTTGAGATATGTGTTGGGGATGTTTTGGCAATATGCCATATCCTCTATTTGCGCATGCTCAATCCAGTCCACCAACCTGAATAGCTTGAGATAGGCATTACTGTTCCTTCTAGCTTTTATTTGTAAGAATCATTCAGCTTTTCTCTTTTCTACATTAGACAAAATAATGTGTACCAATTTCCGAGGTACTTCTTTATTTTACTTTCTATACCATCAGTATTTTCTGATTACTATTGTCTTGCTAGTTATTATTTAAATTATTTAAGATACTCTTATTTGGAAAGCTTCAATATGCTCAAATTCCAAATTCATGTGGCTGGGACCATCATGATATTTATTTTATTAGGTACTTGGCATCTCATGACTTATATATATATATTAACTGGTTTAAAAAAAACAATGCTGGGAATATATTTATTCCGATAAAAGCTGAGGATTTGCTACTTTAGTCAAAAATGAATGTCATAAACAAACAGAAAAACGTTCTTTAAGCTGTGGGAAAAGAAATATGTTCTTCATTATTCGCCTACTAGTACAGCCGGTTTACACCAAAGAGTAAGCATGATAATAAGGAAAAGCGTAAGGATGATAAAAAATCAACACTGTTGTCACGTGGGTGAAAAGCATTAGAAATTCAGTAAGAAAATTTTTGCTTATTTCTTCAATTAGTCAAGTTTGGGAAGCTGCAAGACTTCTCTACAAGCTTTCGCGGGAGACATCCCGCTTGAAATCTTGTCTTTGATTTCTATAGAAAAAGAAAAAATTAATAATAACTCTAGTATGGAGATAGTGAATAAGCTTCTTTGCATTAATTACCTGGTTTTCTCAAATCGCATATGGGAACTGGGAATTTACAGAGCGTTGATCCATCCGGAAGAAGTATACTGCAAAATTTAAGAGGGAAAGTTCTTGAGAAGGTCCATTTCGCCAAAAGCAATTATTTTTTGGTGGAAAATTAGGACCTACGTTGAATTTGAGTTTGGTGCACTACTTCGAAATTTGGAAACATAAATTCATGAGAAATCAGTTATCTTCCAGCGAGACAGAGTGATTATCGCTAGAATCTCAAGGCTTACGTTGAGTTTGACTTGTTTTGGGTACCATTATGCACTTTGTCAGAGAAACCATTGACGCCATTTATCAATGTCCCATTGTTGGCAGTATTTCCATTCATGACGGAGTTCTGTAAAAATGAAGAGGGCTGGTTTGCTAAAACTAATGTTCCATTGGCTGGTGGTAAGTTTCGGCTTTCTCGTTGGCTTTGACAATCAGCTGCCATTTGGTATAGGTAATCAGTCGAGTAGCTGTACTTTGCAAACAACAACCTTCCATTTCGAATTTTATAGTCTATTTCTTTGTTTTTTATCATTGCTAAACTTGTTTTTCTGGATAAAAGGAAGAAAATTGTCAGACTAAGATGTGTAACTTTTCCGGGAAGAGGCCTAAAATGAGAAAATGATAGGAACTTGCACTCCAGCTGAGCTGCAAAAATGAACCGCCTCCGGATTTTTCAGCGGAGTTGTTGGACCTTCCTGTTTGCATGGCGCCTGATAAATGCATATGTAGATTAGCCTATGTGACTTTGAAAGCATATGTGGTTAGGACTTACCGGGTCAATGACAAAAACCATGTTCTGGCGTTAAAAATCTGGGTTAATACGACTCAAGGTTTTCCTATGAGAATTCCCTGTGGGTCTAACTTACTAGTAATTTGAAAAACTGGGCTAGGGCGCCTAGTTGAATGGACTCTCGAGCGTTGTCCATTAAAGTTGCCTTAGGCGGGTGATCTGAAAGAAACGTTCCGTTTTGTAGAACACCGTACAACCCATTCTGAGAGCTGATTGGAGAGTACAAGGTCAATCTTGCTGAAACCGAAATGATGGATTGCAGATGATTTTGAGCTTGTCTCAAATTCGTGTTGAGAGCTGCCCACTTGGGATGAAAACAAAAAAAATCGGTATGCTTTGCAGGACAGCTCATGAAAAAATGGCACTGACCACTGAGAATTTGTCTTCGGGAATCTTCCTATGATCTCGACGGAACAAACCACGCCTTACAAGTCTGGATCAAGATTAATCCCGAGTTTCCACTAATCAGTAAAGAAGAGAGGCATCTCATGCAAAACATCACGCCTTACGGTGCTCCTGCTGCTTGCGCTGCTGGTGCTGCTGCCGCTCCTGCTGGTGCTGCTGCCGCTCCTGCTGGTGCTGCTGCCGCTTCTGCTGGTGCTACTGCCGCTTCTGCTGGTGCTACTGCCGCTCCTGCTGGCACTGCTGCCGTTCCTGCTGGTACTGCTGCTGCTGCTGCTTCTCCTTGTACTAAGGCTGCTTGCTCCGTGGACAGGGCAGCGGCAGCCGCCTCATCAGCAGCAGCTTCACCTGCAGCTGCTGCACCTGCGGATCCAGCAGCGGTTGCAGCAACCTCCGTCGCCTCAACCGCCCCGACTGTGGTTTCGGCACCCAAAGAAGTCATCCACACCCATCCGGCAGCGATCCCTGCACCAGCGGTACTCAATCCCCACCCAGTAAACGTCCAAGCTGCGACAATGAAAGCCCAAAGCATTGGAATGATGACAACCGCAGCAAAACTAAGAAGGACAACGCCTGTGAGAGACAATAAGCCAATGGTGAGGAACATGAGCGCTTTTTTTTCCTGGAAGTCCGGTAAGCTGTAAAAAGAACGTTTCTTCAATATCGAGAGAAAGACGTATTTCTTGCTGATATTGGTAAGTTACTTACAAGTCTGCGATCATGGCAGCAGAGGTTTCTAAGTATAGTTTTTGTCAGATTCATGGACTCCGTTAGCTCAGCACGCAAAATCTTACCTTGAACTTCGGCCATAGCAGAACCAACAGCATCATAAAGCGAATTGATGTAAAAGTTCCATTCTTGAACAGCCGATAAAACGACCCAGTCGCGGCCACGAATTGGATGACAAAGCTAATAGAAAAGGTGGATATGAAAGACGGCTTAGTTACTATTATTTGAACTGTTTGATGGAAAGCCCGTTAATTACCTGACCGGCCATACAGAATTTTTTAATCCCACAGTCAAAATTGAAAACGTTTAAAGAGTGTGTATATTCCTGGTTCGCAAGCACGTTAAAGTAAAGCACAAAGAGAGCTCTATTCAGTGTTTCTCATATTGTTGATTCATATTGATTTTGCATGAAAGAATGAGAGTATAGAAACTGACAAAGAGAGACATATTCTGGCCATGCGGGTAATGTCGGAGATAGTTGTCGATTCCCAACTCTGCCCATGTCCCTCTATTCAACTCATAACCAGAACAGTCAGCATCAGCGTTTCCAGCGATTTGTCTGCGCTCAAATTTCTGAGGCACCTGGGTAAACGCAGAGCTAGCCAATAGAGAGAGAATTAAGAGAGACATGGAGAGCTTGTTAGCAATTGAAACTCGGAAATCTGAGTAGATATTAGATGAAGAGTTGTTTGTGTTAAAAGACATGGGTAAGAAATAGACGAAAACAGGAAGAGAAAGGGGAGAGGTAAAAAAGGATGAGTGGAGGCAAGTACGATCCGCTATCTGATGATAAGTGTCCTAAGTTGAAATGTCGGCCCCATGGGTGTGAGTAGTATTGTACTTCCTATCAAAGGTGTGGAAAGTTCTGTACACAATACTTGAGTTGAAGAGGTGTTTCACTTGAGCTCGGCATCTGCAGCAAGTCGGAGTAACAACTCTGGAGTTTCCTCTAGACTTCGACAACGGCCAGGAAATAAAACTGGCAGATGCGATAAGTAATATCATATTGAGCGTAATCTGTCTGGGACCAATGATCAGATAAAGCCTTCCTCAAACGACCCATACAGCTTGTCTCACACTCAGCTAGCCCAAGCAGTATATAACGCTTTCGCTAGCCGCGTTACGCACTCTTCCGCTCTCGAGTGCCTGCCTCGATCTGATTTCATACAGCCCGATGAAGAATGATAGCTGGAATAATGAGAAAAAAACTGCAGTTTCAAAGCACCAGCTGACTACACTTTTAGACAGAAGCCGTGAGTTACTTAAAAGTGCAGTTGATGCAATCTCGGTCGTTGGAATATCTTTTCAAAGATCACTGTGATTAGAAAGGCAGAGCAGCAGCTTCAGTCCGGGGAAGAGTGAATTGTTTCAGATTTTTCTTGTACGAATTGATAATTGTACGTTATCAATAATCTGACCTAAAGGTGAAGCGGTAACTTCCGAAAATGTGGCGGCGCTCAAACTCAAGTTGGAATTACTTTTCGGATTCTTGAGAAATAATTTTATCAAGCCCAAAATCGGTGAAACAAGAAAAAAGTTTAATATAAATCGGCTGTATTATACTATTTCTTTAGTCCTATCAATCTAGCTCGTACTCCATAAAAATCGATGAAAGATGCAAGTTCGAGTTTCGACAATTTAGGTGATTCAGCTTCTCATGAACATTGTTTTCTCATCATCTCATGTGATCTACTTGAGCTGAGCGAATACCTAGACTTCAGCTGTGCCTAAATCATAGAGGCCAAGGACGTGATGCAGCCTAGAAGGTTGGCAATCATACTCTAAGAACCCCGCAAGTTTCTGCTGTCTGCGAGAAAGAAAGAAAAATAACAAGGCCTATGCTGACTTTATGAGAGAAATTCCCTAATTACAGCACAGTATTGTCTGAAAAATGTAACAGGAATCCGTGGTCGTTTCTCCTTTCCTCTCGATCCTCAAAGCAAAAAACTTGAAAATCTGGTCTTAAGATGGAACAATTAGTTCCTAAACCACGTACTGTCAAAACTCAAAGATTCAATTTGAAATTCTCAAAGACGTAAATGACAAGGGCATAAAGTAACTTCAAAAAAAAGAACAGAACTTACAAACCTCCAATGTAAATCTCAGTAGTTGCAATTTTCCTGAATTCATCTAATAAGTCTTGATAAAGATTGAGCAATTTACTTACTTCAATTGATATGATACATAACTAGAATAAGGAAAATTTCATATGTTAATTTTTTTTTTCGTTATTCAAAAAAGAAAATATACGAAATTGTAAATTCTTATTGCACAAAACAAAATCACCCACCCATCAGAAAACTACATCAGGGCTATATTAAAAGCCTGGACTTTTGGCCCCAGGGCACAATGAATTTCATATGTGGATAAAATAACCTGTAGTAAATGTTACAGGAAAGCTTCAGATTTTGTAAAACCTTTCACTTATCAGCTTAAAATTTTAATGAATCTTCTATTCCCAAGTTGAAAAGTATGAAAACTAAATATTAAAACAACATATCATTTATCCTGTTATATTTACTTGATACATTAAAAGATGAACAAAAATACATATACTTTAGTCTTTATATTTTGAGTTATCCATAATTTCTGGTAATAAAAAGAAATTTTAAAATAAAATTGGTTATCAAATTTACTTGATAGAATTTTTTTCCAAATAAATATTGGTTTGGTTGCCATTCTTCAAGATCTTTCCATTTCAGAAAACTTTTCTCAAACATTATTGTATAAAGATAAAATCATCAAATAATTCAAGATACTTATTTAATGATCAAAAATTATTTCAAGAATATTAATCTTTTATAATTCAATGGAAAAATAAGGATAAATTAAAATAATTTATCTTTCCTAATTATTCCACTTCTGAATCATTTTTCAATACCTTGACTTTATACACTTAATATTTTCTATAATTCTTACAATTAAAATAATTATTTCTTGCAATTTTAATTTCTTATTTAATTATCCCTATTATTACTAAAGCTTTACCTTTGACTTAAAGCTAAAAAACAGAAATCTGATTAAAAAGACTATACATTATGATAAAAGGAAAAATGGAATATAAATTGAAGCATAATGATCAAGCATATTTAATAGAAAATAGATTTTTTAACAAGGAAAAAACTCTTTTTCAGAATATATTAGCTTTAGTAAGATAAATAAGAATTCAAAAGGATATAAGTATTGTTAGATTTTGAGTAGAATTAAAAATAAGATCTAGTAATATTTACCTCTCATAAAGGCTTCAGAATTTTTACTAGATACCTGTAGCGTTGTATATTCTTTGAAAGATATAGCTTAAATTATCAAGATGATTCTACTCACTTCCTTGTATTTTTTTTCCAGAAAAAGCAAAGGGGTTGGTAGAAAGGACCAATAACTATCAAATATCTTTAACCCTCTTGATTTGGATACCTAAGGAAGTGCTTGTAGAGATTTTACTAAGATAAAAAACCTCTCTGATAGCTTAATCTATATACCACTTTTACTCATTGGTCTTAACCCTTTATAGAGATACAGTAGAGCTTGTCAAAACTCATAAATGTTGGTGAACAGCTTTTGCATGGGTTAAGACAAGTTATGGGACTTGAGAGGGCCCTCCAAATCCCATATTTGAAAACCCATGAGCCTGTATGAGTTTTCTTTTTCACACACCTGCAAAAACACATATGTTTGTTCATAAGAAAGATATCTTTTGAAACTTCATTGCCAGAATAAAGTATGGTAGAAAGCTGCACAAGCCATAATAGAGAGAGAGTGGAGAACACAAATATGTAATATTGTAGTTTTACAAGATAAAAAACATAACAGTAGCTAATTAATTAAATAATGAGCTAAGTGGTCCAGAAGGGACATCTGCGTACAGTGATTAGGGGCCTTAGAGTCAAGAAAACGATTAAAAGTGTAAGGTTTGACTATGAAACAATAAGTAAAAATTACTAATATTTTACTTATTGTACTATGAATGTCCTTATTAATAAAATAAATAAGATAAAAAATAATTATATTATTATATAAATACAATAATATAATTTATATTATAAAAAAATAATATAATAAATAAATATATTAATATAAGATAATTAATATATTTAAGAGCACTTTATTATTGTTACTAACAAATAATAAGGGCATAGAAATTGTTTTTTATTAATAAGAAACAATTAATAACAATAATATTACTAAAATTAAAGTTATAAATCAATATAAATACTATCTATATTAACTAAAGAATTATTAAAGTAATAATAGAGAGAAAATGATTATACTAAGAAGAAATAACCTACTTTTAACACTTAATATAATAATTTTGAATTTTTTAGGCCAAAAAATATAAATGCAACTTATTTAAATTGTATTTACAATAAAAATTAAGAGAAATTACAATTTATCTTGATTTTACGTGGATTTGAGGTTTTTTAAGAGAATTTTAAACAAAAAATTTAAATAATTGAAGTAATCACATCAAGAATGATTACTATAATAAGGATGATCTTTGATCTTTAATAATATAAGAATTTTATATATAAAGAATAAAGAAATTACCTTTTTGTTTTAATTTTTTAGTGTTTTGTGAGCATCTGAGGGGAAAATAGAGTAAAAAGAGCTCGCTTTATAGTAAATACCTCCCTTATAGAGTCCAGCAGGCTTCTAGTAGACGTGTACTGATGCTTTCTACCAGAATTGATCAATATTTCAAGGTTTAGTGATGATTACATCATTATCAAACCATCTTACCTCATTATAACAACATTATTTAGAGTTATCACTGTAACTCTAAGCTTGATGACATCATAGGCTTGGAAGAAGCCTAAAATTCATGGATTTTATTAGTATTAATCATAATCTAATAATATTCATCAGTTTTATCAATTATATGACTGTTAAACTTAAAATAAAATTACAGTGAGTGATCATAAATGATCAAATTTAAGCTTAAACTTTGATCATTAACAAATTTTAAGTTATACACGCTAAAGCTATTCTGAGAGGGTATTCTGATAGCTTGGAACGTCTTTATTAATCTGCAAAGGTAATTTTATTACATCATCAAAACTCTATTTTTGATGATTTTTCTTGTAACTCATCTTTTCTGTCAAAATTCCATATTTTAAACTTCAAACCATGATTTCAAGGGGTTATACCTTTAATATTGTAATAAAAATGAAATCATTCTTCACATATGAACTATTAGAATCCAAATGTCTACTTGTTTTCAGTTTGGACCACTTTCACAACAAAGTGGTCAACAGCTCTATTGATTTTATTCAATAATCCATTACAAGTTTTAACCTTTTTTATAGCTTGTAAAATAAAGTTCATATCTGTATTCTTAAAGTAATTAAATGGTTACCTTACTTTTGGTTCATCTCTCTATCTTGTATATTTCAAGAGATATTAGCTAAAAACCATGAATATATGCGTTGACCAAAAAAGTGCATATGTTCAGCTTAATTCCTTAAGTATTGACTCTAGAGATTAGCTTTATAGTTGTTTTATGTGTATAATTTTATGGAGAATACAATGGTAAATTTTATTGCACATGTTGTTTCATTGGTTTCTGAGATAAATGAGGTTTTGTACCTGTTTTAAGGTAATATTACTTATACTTCAGTAATTATTGACTTTTCAGATATGCCATAGAAATGAAATATGTGTATTTTACCATAAGGAATCTGATGGTGTAGCTTGTTTGACATGCTTATTCATTATATTCTGAGTTAATTCAGATTTTATACTTATTAATGTTATTTTACTAATTTTTGAGATAATTATCATAAGCATAATTATTACAGAAATTTTGTTGTGACCTTTTTGATATATGGTTATATCTCAAAGGCTCACACAAAGACTCCAAGTTCTCACTTTACTTTTCAGTATCCCTTGAAGAAAAAGAAGGAATGTAGTTCATAATGCAATTGATTTAATTTTGAACTTGAGATAAACAGGGTATTGGTATTGATGCTTCCTCACAGTGAAGTTCATCCTCTTATTTAGTAAAAGGATCTTTTTAATCAAAGATCTCATCTGTAAATAATATTTCATATTATCTTTCATGTTCTGGATTTAGAAGCTCTTAAATTGACATTCAGTTTTGCTGTGTAATTAGACCCAGGGTTTCAAATATTTGATTTTCTTCATTAAACAATGCTTCAGCTTGAGTTATTACAGGATCAATAATTATTGAATCAAGTTTACCAATCATTTTTGTATGATACCAGCAATTAGTGATTGTTTAATTTATGATTGCATTCCATGCAATACAAAAAAGGTGTATGGGGCTTAGTTTATCTATGTTGTATATGTGGTTTTCTTTGATATTTGTGCTGTAATATTGGATAGCCAATGAGATAAACCTTTTGTGGTAATGAGCTTTTGATGCTCTTATTATTCCTGAATCCAGGGGCTGAACATGTGCTGTAAGGTTTGGAGCAAAGAAGATGATTTGAATTTTCGATAGAGGGATTTGGGGTGGCTCATTCCCTTTAAAATTATCTAAGAAAAGGGCAATCTTGAAATCATTTTTACGTAGCTCCACATTCCAGTTAGAAATTCATTTCTGAAAGATTGTTGAGGTCATCCATGCCTTGTAATTGTGATAGTATTGGTATCCGGGCTGAACCCCATACTTTTTCTGAAAGCATTGGGGTCGTTCATACTTTCCAATGAAAATGAGGGGTAGGTGTTCAGTTCCTGTTGAGTTACATGTCATTGCAAACATAATCTGAGTTTTGTTTGACTTGATGCCATTTGCTTGAGTATAAGCTAAGCCTTTATAAGGTGGCATCCTAAACAAAAAAATTTAGTACAATTTTGAAAACAATATTTCTTTTAGCTACTTACACATAGAAGAGCCCAGTTTCATCCATATTAAAAATGTCTTCAGGTTTGAGCTTTGATATAATTGGATCTAAATGGCTGACTTAATTTGTAACCTCAATTTCATTATTTTCAGCTGCTTGTCCATGCTTCCTATAATTACATAATTTGTTTCAATTTTTGAAAGAATCTAGCCACCCATTGGAAATACTGAGCCAACTAGTGCTTGGTATATCACATAACCATGCAAAGTCTTTCCATTTTGCACGGAGGACATCACCAGTTAACACACAATTTTTCTGCACCCATTCCTCCAACATCTCATCCACCTTTACATGCTTGACAAAAACTATTATTTTCATTTTCTTGGAACTATTATTTCAAGATTCAATTTAAATTTTAATCTTGTCCTTTAACCAAGCAGGGGCTGTTTTTGTTGTAATTTTGAATACCTTTAATTGAAGTTCATTGCCATTGCATGTTGTTTCTTCCCATTCTTGTGATTCCAATACAAGATCTCAATTTTCTGAGACAATGTTGCGACACACGATTTTTAATCTTTTGCTTTAACATCTTTAGCTTTCTCTTAATTGTCATTTGTGCGAGGTTTTTATTTTGGTGGCTTTGATTGAATATTTGCTTGAGCCTGATCAAAGATGTTAGTCAATGCAATGAATTCATTCTTGGTGATTCTAATTGACTCCTTGCAGTTCTGATTCATTCCAATGAACTTGCTGATGATTATATGCTCTTCAACAATTTTTCGTTGTTGATCAAGCCAATCTTGTTCTTCAGTTGTGAGTCCTCCATTTCTTTGTTTGTCTTGAAGTTATTTTTTTGTTTTCAATTGATTGATCAAGTGCATGAAGACTGGCCTCCAACTGATCAAGTGCAATTTTTTTCAAGCATATTGGAAATAAGTGAAGAGCTTAGAAAATCAGATTAATTAAGAAAACAAATTGTGTTTCCACTTCTTGTGGCAAAGAGTGGCGATTCACGTGGAATTTTAAGATTTAGAAATGGTATTGGGGCAGGAGAGTGGAAATAATAAAAAGTTGTTGAAAAAAAGGGGGCGGATCAGAAATTGATGGGTTTGAAGAGGTTTAGTAATTATTTTTCAAATTATTGATTAAAAAATGTGCATGGGTTACCGCATTGGGCAGGTTATGGGTTTAGGGTAAGTTTTAAGCAGGAACCAACCCGGTGGACCCACAACTGCATGGGTTTATGCAATTTATGGGTCTTGAGAGGTATGGGTTTGGAAAAGCTCTACTGTATCCTATTTTTAGACTTAATGTAAAAGATATAGTTTTTATTAAGATTAAAATCCCTATAAATTTTCAATACTTAATTCAGAACCTCTATTTAATTTTGCCCAATTCAAAGCCTTCTCAATAAATTCAGTTTTCAATCTTTTGATTTCTTATATAATCAATGCTGAGTAATATATCTGGTGTTTGATGTATTGTATTTGTTATTCTAAAATTCATTTAGTAATAAAATTCCTAATCCTTCATAGCTTATTTGAGAGGCAAAAAAGGAATAAATTGATAATAATTAATAGAATATCTCCAAAATTGCTCAAGCTATGAATCCCAAATCTAATTCGATATTGAAATTGACTTGGATCAATGATCTGGAAGATTTAAAAGAAATGATTGATTGTACAAAGCATATATAAATTTTTATCTGGGATAAACTTGTATTAGAAGCCAATATACAATTAAATACAGAATAAATAATACAGAAAATAAATTGATTTAATTTACTTTTCAAGGAACTTATTAGTAAAATTCCCAATGGGTACTTATGAATCTTTGTACTAGTGCTTATGTGGCCTTTTACTAATATATTTCCCCCTTTACTTTCATCAACTTACACTAGAAGATTTTTAAGGGGTCAACACCAAAATTAATCCTCATAGAAAGGATTCATTTGGTTCTTTGAAGCCCAAAGTGAATATTTCCCCTTTCTAGCCATGAAGGAGGAAAACTTCCTATCATGATTTTATTTCGTTTCATTTTTTTGTTAAATAATCAAGAAATGTTTTTGAGATTGAATTTTATATTTTTATTTATTTTTATTTATTTTTATTTATTTTTATTTATTTTTATTTATTTTTATTTATTTTTATTTATTTTTATTTATTTTTATTTATTTTTATTTATTTTTATTTATTTTTATTTATTTTTATTTATTTTTATTTATTTTTATTTATTTTTATTAATTTTTATTTATTTTTATTTATTTTTATTTATTTTTATTTATTTTTATTTATTTTTATTTATTTTTATTTATTTTTATTTATTTTTATTTATTTTTATTTATTTTTATTTATTTTTATTTATTTTTATTTTTATTTTTATTTTTATTTTTATTTTTATTTTTATTTTTATTTTTATTTTTATTTTTATTTTTATTTTTATTTTTATTTTTATTTTTATTTTTATTTTTACTTTTATTTCATTTTTTACTTTATTTTCATTTAATTATTCAAATTGAAAGGAAAAAATGTAGTTCAAAAATATTTTTTTAACCATTTCAATTATTCTGATCAATATTAAACCCAATGCCTCAATTTTCTTTAACCCTTTTGAAGAGTTTTCCATAATTTATTTTATTAAGGTATACAAATAAAGTCATATCTTTGAAAGAAGAAATCAACGTGAAATACACATATATTCAAATCAAAAAAATGAAGAAAGAATTACATATCATAATTTATACATCCCAATCGTTATCTTTTGAAAAAGGAATATATCTATATATAACTTCTAGAAATCAATTTCACCTAAATTCATTTTAAAAATCAATTTGGAATTGGTTTATTTTTTTATCTTTTCGTTTGGGTGTAGCCTTCTAAAATGAATAACTAAATAGATAAATGAACCAAGTAAAATGTTTGATTTTATGAAGTCTTGTTCTTGTTTTTGATAAAAGGATTAATTAATTTGATTTTGGAATTATCTTGTGTTCCAAATGGAAGACAAATATTTTTCTATTTAAATTTTTTAGGAGAATCCAATTTTAGTTGGAAGTCTTGTTCATTTATTCAATTCAGCTTTGAAATGGTGTCAGATATTGATGCAAACTTCGCTTTAAGATGATGATAAATTGAATTGAGTTCAATTCATTGACACATGTTTCATTTTGATTTGATACTTTTTGTAATTGGAAACAATTTGAAGTATAATTTAAGATTGTTAAAAACAAAGAGCAGAATAGTTATAAAAGGGTTTTCCATACTTAAGTTTGATTTGGAAATTTTGACTTTATTTTTCAAGATTTTTTTTATCAAATGATCTTGATGAATTCTTTCTAGCAGTTGTAATAAGCTTTGTGTTTGAGAATATTGCCTTTTTAGGAGAACAGCCTGAAGTTTTTAGCTCAACCAAAATCGAAAAAGTTAAAATTTTTCTATAAAATAAAATTTACAAATACATTTTAAAAGTCTGATTCTTTGGATTTTCTCATGATTTTAACCCAGTTTCCCCCTAAAAAATCTATCAACCTTCCTTGATTTAAAATCTCCTAAATTTCATAATTTTGTAATTTTTCTCTTCAATTTCTATAAATAAATAAAATTTGGTGTTATTAATTTTTAGTAGATTTTAACAATAAGCTGAGTTTGAGGAGTTGTTTTACTACGAGAACTCTTAAAATGATAGAATTTGATGTTGATTTCCTTCATATTAAGCTAAAACTCAAATGATGAATGATAACTAAAATTTTGATGATGAGGAGGAGTTTTTAAGATTTTGATGATGATGACAAAATTTTAAAGTAGAAATTCAGCTGCTATCCTCAATTGATTATTTTTATTTTTATTTCCGATTTAATATTTTTAAAAATTAATCTTTTTACGAAATCCATCCATCTAGAATATTCTCATCGATGGCCAACCTTCAATCAATAACATCCTCTTCTCAGCAAACAAACCTTCGTCCAAGGACCTCTTCAGTTAAACTGGTATTGAATCATGTCACTCACACTCCCTCTGATCATAGATTCGCTGCAAATAACTTTGGTGGTAGTACTAGTCACACAGAACAATCATCTAATCTATCGATATCAGCTCCTTCAACCAAATCAAATCAACAAAAGTCTAAATTTAAATCAAAGATTAATCATTATCATCAATCAAGTCACGGATTTTGGAATGATTTGAAAACAATGAATTGGATGCGTCATCCCGGTATGTAATCAGTGGATCTGAAATCTTTCATGGTAACCAATCTATCAATTAGTTAATCTTTTATGGTTTTGTTTTTCAATCTTCTTCAGGCACTTCATTTCGCATGATCCTTATCTTTTTATTTGCTTGGTTATTGCTTCAACAAGCTCGTTATTTAAACTGGATCAGTTCAAATCCCATGTCACCTTTCATCTTAATATCTTATAAATTACCTTTACAATCT
Source organism: Austropuccinia psidii (assembly GCA_023105745.1). NCBI lineage: Eukaryota > Fungi > Basidiomycota > Pucciniomycetes > Pucciniales > Sphaerophragmiaceae > Austropuccinia > Austropuccinia psidii. The sequence goes on along the minus strand of JALGQZ010000006.1, from coordinate 7,648,538 downwards.
AATGAACTTCATCATCGTTACGGCAAAGGAATTAAAGACTTCTTATTCCTTGGATTTTATATTATCGTGTTTTCATTCATAAGGCAATTCGTAACCGAATATATGGTCAGACCTTATGCCAAATGGCTTGGTTTGAAGGGTATCAAACAACAAAGATTTGTTGATCAAGGTTATGCTGTATTTTATTGGGGCTCTTCTACTCTCATCGGATTGGTAATCATCAACTTCAATCTGTATCTATCCTTTCTTTCCTTTTCTATTCAATTTTCTTGACCCTTGGTTCCTTTCTTATTTTTTTAACCTAATGAATTAATCATCTTTCATTGAATTTTCTTTCTTTTTAAAATAAATTAGTGTGTCATGTCTACTCAGCCTACTTGGTGGTATAATACTGTTGAATTTTGGAAAGGCTATCCTCATTGGCGAATGGAACCGAGCACGAAGGCTTATTATCTTTTACAGTTTTCTTATTGGTTGCAACAAATGCTTGTCCTGTCTCTAAAACTTGAAAAACCCAGAAGTGACTTTTTTGAGCTTGTTATTCATGTCAGTGTTTCATCTTTTTCATTAAGCCATTTCTAACAAACTAGTTTCTTATTGTCCATCCTCTCTGACCATTATTTCCTTAGCACTTTGTCACTCTATGGCTTGTCGGATGGTCTTATCTTCTCAATCGTATGCCAAACTCTTTCTAAATCATCATGGGATTTGTCCACTGAATCTCTCGAGCCATGCTTTCTACAATCAATTTCATAGTCACGATGATTGGTACGGCTATCTTTGTTAGTATGGACATATCTGATGTCTTCCTTGCGGTTAGTTCTACCAATCCCTTAGTCTTTCTTTCACCAAATTCAAATCTAAGTCAAATTTGATTCTTTACGTTTTGAATTTGATTAAAACAGGTTTCCAAGTGTATTAATTACACAAAGTATCAACATACCTCCGAGGTTAGCTTTGCCATCTTTATATGTGTTTGGACGTGAGTTTGTTCTCATACTCATAACTTATGATAATCATGCCGGTACATTTTAAAATATACTTATTGGTTTTCATGGCTGCTTCATTAGCTATTTTCGGCATTGGCAAAATTTTCGCATCTTGCATTCCGTATATTATGAATATGATCAACTTGTTCCAGAATCAGCGAGGAGATGGTCTCCAAAGAATGAAGTTTATTTAACTGGTTGGGTGAAATGGCAGGTCTTTGGTCCTATTTTCTTACTGCAACTCTTGAATTTGTTTTGGTAAGTCATTGTTTTCTTTAAATTAAATTAAATTCAAAGATCGAGTTTAATGGATTGGTTGAATTTATGATTTGAATCATTTAGGTATGTTCTCATATGGGTAAGTAATTTTGTCAATATGTAATTAGAAGATTATGTGTATCTTTTCTAATGGATTTTATGAATCTACAGCGGGTTGTCTTCAGGATCTTTACTAGAGGCTCAGTAGCTGACGTCAGGGAAGAAGGAGAGAGCGACGATGAAGATGAGGGCGCGAGCAAGGAAAAATAATAATCGACCCGTATATGATAATTCTTATGTTTAGATCAACTCTTTACAAGCAGACCCATTAGATTTCTGGCAATTACTACCGATCCCATCATCTTTGGTACCTTATTTCAAGTTAAAAGTTTAGTGGTAAATTTGGACCTTTCATCTTACTCATAGGACGTTTTTTTTGTTTTTTTCTGTCTGTGGTGGCTATTTAACCTTGTGATTATATCCTTATCAGGAGTTGAATAAAAACTTCAAGAGCTTGAATGACTGAAAAGTTCAGGGTTTTCTTTGATTTGAAATTATATTAATCATTGCATGTTCTAATTATTTCCTATTACTTTCGCCGTGAAGAAACATACTAGGCATGACTCAATTGCACAATCTTCATGATTCCTTCGCATGTAGCATCTTTTTAAAGCATAAAGAAGCTCAAGATTCTGACTTTAGAGAGAAAAGGTTGGAATGTTTTTTAAGATTTTTTTTTTCATAAGTGTCCCAATTCCAACGCATATGGAAGGAAGCTTTGCGGCGTATTATAAGAGTCGACGTTTTTTAATAAAATCCTTGCCTATGCCTCAGAAGCTGCACCAGGCTGAGTAAAACCTAAATGTGAGGGTCCCACTGCCCTCGTCCTCGGGTAGCTCGAAGTTTTGAACCAGCGAACAGTGACATACAAAAATAATTCAAAGCATAGCTTTCGTGTACAAACTCTTTAGTTCAATGTTATTTTGGTTGTTGGTTTGATGAGTGAGAAAAAGTGGTTGTTTTTACTCCACCTTTGCCATGATAAAAAACTAGCACTAAGAAAAATTGATTAATCTTTGAATTTTTGGTCTCAACATATTTTAGTAGAAAGCAAAACCCCAAGTGGGAAAATCTTTGAAGTAATGCAGTTATGAAGATTTTTGTTGATGACTGACTGATTAAGTTTTAAAATTTTCTCAAGATTTCTCAAGAAAACAGTAATATTACAACTTTTCATATGTTATTAAAAACTATATCACATGTAAGACTTTTTTTTTACCTTACTCTTAATAATCAATATTTAGGGTCCTGGTAAAAGCATGTAAGCAAAATGGTAAAAATATGTAACATGTAAGGAATGCCCTGGGCCCCTTTTCAATGAAAAAAACCAAAAAACCTGTATTGGGCAAAAACCTACCAAAATTCTCCAAAAAAGGGGTTTTTCCCGCAAAAACCCCTTGACCCATTGATTCAAATATTTTTTCACATTCCCCTCAAAAATACACACACTCAAATGTTCCAAAATATTTCCCACCCCCAAGGGAGCTTTCTTTTTCAAAAACATCATCCCAAACCAATTTTCTTGATATTTTTCCCCAAAGACCTCCTTTTTTCCAAAAAAACATGCCTCCAAAACACTTTCCACCTCTTTTTACTAAAACAATAACACAAATTTCATTTTTTCCCTTCCCTCTTCAATTATCCATAATATTTCAGCCATTTTGTTTTACTTTTCACAGCCTTTTCCCCATTTTTTTCATACTTCAAAAGCCTCTTTCCTCATTCCCAAAGCCCTGAATTCCCCCTTTTCATTTTTGAAAGATTCAAAACAAAATTTCCATCAAATAAAAAATGCACCAACAAATGTAGTAAGTCTCATGTAATATCATGACCAAACAGGATGTTTTCAAGTGCCAAAGGCTTCAGTTATGAGATTCCCATCCACAGTGGCATTTGAAATTACCTGTAAGGATATTTAATCTTTAATTTCTTAGATTTTTTTTTCACATTCACTGATTTTCTTTGCAATATTCTTCTCAGAATGACTATCAAGCACATTATAAAAGTGTTTGATAAAAAAAGAATGAAGCCAAGAAAATATTTGAAGATATTGAGGAAGACCCTTTTCAAAGACCAATGATGGAAATAATCCTTAAAAATTTTCAAGATGGTTTAACTGGAAAGGTAACTTTCTATCAAATTCCCAAGAGTCAAGAGGAGAAAGAATATTATGAAGAACCACTTGAATGCAAAAGTACCCATGCAAGACTTCAAGGAGAAAAAAATATAAAAAAAAGAGATCCCTCAAGGTTTGAAATAATTTAAAGTAAATCCAAGAGAAGGGGAAGACCTCAATCACAACAGCTTCAGGATCACAGTCAATTCCCCCCCTCAAATTATGGAAGTTGATTCCTCTGAAGATTATTAAGATTCTGAGGGCTCATTTTCCAAATAAATGACTTCATCAAATTCACTACCCTCAGAAAATGACTTGAATGAATATGGAAAATCAGGAGTAACCCTAAAAAGGTCCACAATATTTGGAAAGAGCAGCAAAACCTAACAAAGACAGTCCCACAAGCCTGAAATCACTTTGGATATTAATGATGCAATTTTTAACCTGTAATAATTGCCAAAATAATTATTACCAAAATGATGAATGCTCCAAGAATTTTATGAGTTATCAATTCATTTTACCATATAATTTTTTTGTTTATTTCAATCTTGATTAACTTTTTTGAGGCATATTTATCAGGTACCTGTCTCAGAGGGCTTGCCTAAATTAATTTTGAAATACACCTTCAAGCCAATAAACATCTAGGGTTATGGAAACTGTGGCTATAGAACAGTATCCCATTCAATTTACAAGACACAAGAAAAATTGGCTGATTTCAGTTGTGAATTGGCTGAAGAAATTCAAAATAATCAAGACCTTTATGAAGAAATGAATACCTTGGTACCCACAGTAAGATCTTATTTGGAAAAAATTGAGTGGCATGAAAATGTTGGCAAGGCTCCAAAGAGGAATTGGATGTTCCATTCCTAATATGAGGGACAAAATTGCAAAATTGAGAATTTGAAATATGACCAAATAGAAAAAAATATTATAAAAGTTATTTCAATAATAATAATCAAAACTAAATCTTGAAAAAAATTAAAAATAAGTGAAAATTTCAGAAAAAGGTATAAATTATTCATTAAATCAGAAACCAATGATTAAACATGTGAAAGAAAATACAAAGTTGGAGGCCCCATCCAAAGAAAAATATATGTAAACCCAATATTTACTGATATACCTGGTTATATGCACTTTTATCATTAGTGAATATATTCATGGTTTTGAGCTCATATCTTTTGAAATAATCTAATACCAAGAATACCACAAAATAGCTTTAAGAAAACATTTATAAAATTTATCAGGAAAAATATACATTAAGTAAAGAATAATAAAGAGAAATTGGTCAAAATAGCAATATAAGTGGAACACTTAAAGTTAAAAGTGGTCCAAAATTAGAAAGAATTAGATATTCATATTATACCCCATGAGCTACACCTGACAGAAGGTGTTGCATTTGGAATTTTACATGGGAGATATATTGGATTCAGGTTGGAAATAGGACAGAAATGAAATTTAGAAATAGAAGTTTTGGAAGAAATTAAAGCCACATATGCAAGCCACAACTTACCAAATTAGCTGAATCCATACCAGTGCTTGATAGGGATTTTCAGAGCTCAGTAATTCAAAAATACACAATTCACAAACTTATTTAAATTATCCCCTTTTTTGAATATTTTTTATCACTTTGTATTATTTCATTTACAAAGAATTCAACCTTTGGTGTAATTCTTATAGTTTCCCATATGTATGTTTCAGTCTCAACAACAATTATCTTTCATGAACACTTATAGGAGCCCATAGATGAGTAATATTTCAATTCAAACCCTTCAAGTCTTAAAGGAATATTTCATAAGTGATAAAATTTCTTTCAGAATTTGGGACTTCCTTCACATATAGAAATTATATAAAATATACCCTACCATTGAACTGTTTATTCTCAATTAAAAGATTTATTTTTTGAGAAATTACATCCCTTTTTTTCCCTCTGTTTATAGTAAGATCTTAGCCAAAATTGAAACAAGGTGTCAATATTTATGGGACAAAGTTATTTTAAGGAGGGGACCACAAAAATTTACTATATCTTGAGAGAACATACCCCCTATTTGATCCCATCAACTTCTTTAGAGGAGGGATTTACACTTATAGATAGATAATATAAAGATTTAAATTGAAATATTTGGTTTTAGTTCCAAAATTGGCTAAATTTTTATTATCAAATTTAATGGTTTGAACTAGAAAACATTCCAATATTCATATTAAGAAACATTTTTAATGAAAGAACTCTCAATCTTCATAAAAATCAAAAATATGAACTTCTTCAATTTTTTGGTGGATTGAATGTTTTTTTATTGATACCAACTGAGCCTCAATTTTTATATTCTTCTTGAGCAATTCCCAATTCTTATTTAACCATATTTATCTAGTTAATTCATTTGATATGCTCAAATTAAAGATCATTTTAGTTTTTCTTTGAAGGAAATCAAGGTAGTGTCTGTATAAATAAATCAAACAAAGCTTAAATAATGCAATTATTTGTGTGAAATTTGAGTAAATTCAATTTTAATGTATTAATTTGACTAAAAATCAATTTTTTAAATGATTTGATGATTTTAAGCTAATTTATTAATATAACTTTTTGTGTAATGTATTTTTTTATCATTTTAGCTACATTTAATATTTTATCCACATTTATAATTCAACTTCTTTTATATTGAGCCCATTTTGTCATTATTAAGATATATGGAGAGCTCTTAATTCACTAGAACACTCAAAATTATATATTAACTTGGTGAATTCATAGTCTTGAGTATCTAAATATGGATTTTTGACCTTCTAAATACTACAAAATGGAAAATAACATTCTTGAAAATATTTTTTCCCAATTTCTCTATGATAAGTTTACTCAAAACTATGGGGGAACCTTTGTAAAATCATATTAATAATGTAATTGAAGATGATAAAAAGCTCCAGAATACATTGAAAGTAATCAAAAACATCAGGTCATTGAAGAAATAAAATATTACAATTGTTTATTTTGACTTGATGGGAATGCATATGAAGTTAATACAATTGGTAGAAACTTTCTCTTTTGGAAAATTTATTTCTCAAAGAATATCTATAAAGCTTTTGGTAGGTTTTGGAATTTGGGGATGATTTGATATATTTATAAAGCATAAAATAAGGATAAATTGAGAATTTGCAGCTGTTTGTAAAATGAAGTTAAGAGAAGAATATATAGAGCTCTTACAAGTGTTTTTACGAGATAATAAATATATATTTCTTGTTTTTATTGGTTATTTATTTTCAATGAAAGGCTTAAATCATCAATCAAATTTGAATTCAATAAAGAGGGGCCACATAAGTAAGCTATACACTTTTGGGAAGTAATATTCAAGTGAAACAGATATCACTTCAGAGAAATGTATAATCATGTTCTGAAGAATGTTTCAATTATTAAATTGTAATTATAAAGAGTTTACCAAGTAATTTACACTGTTAATTTTATCTTCTGATTGGAATAAGTGAAGAGTTTATATTTGGAAATTCTTGAATCCATGAGAAAACGTTCTTTACAAAAAATGGATTTATTATTAAAATTAATCATTAATTATATGCTTTTATCAATGATAATGTGAGAAAAAGTTGTAAATATATATATTTGAAGATTAAATGAAATTATCTTGAAACTTTCAAAATTAGAAAACTATAATCAATCTTAATCTTAAAAACATATGAACAAGATTGAAGGAAAATCAATTTTTTTGATATTTCTTTGACATAATACTATGCTTCATGGGAAGAGAGCTCTCAGAGATTAATTGAATTGGTTCTAATTTATTAAAACAAAATAAGAGAAATTTCTTATTAATATTATTGCAATTATGTTTGTTTCAATATATACTCCTATTTTTATTTCTGAATCTTTTGAAACATAAATATAATTTAATTTTCTTGTTGAGAAAGAAAAAAGACACAAAAAATCACAAAAAATATCTTGAAAAGTGATATTGTCACAAATAATTAATCGAAAATTCTAGAGCTACCTAAAAAGAATGAAGTATAGCAAAATGTATTACAGGTTAATTGAAATTACTATCATTATTGAAATGAAACTCTTTTTATAATTTTTGGAGAAAAGCATAACCAAAATCTTCCTTTCTGATAGTTTAAAAACCAGTTTTTTATACTTTTATTTCATTCATTTGATTTTTGTTATCCATATTATATGCTGATTTTGTATTTTGAGTTTTTGATGAACTTTAGATTTTTTATGTCTCCCATGAGTTTTCCTGAATTTCTCTTAAATAATTTCAAATAGTTCTTGATTATCTTTTTTATTTTGTTTTCCAATTGAAATTAAAATAGTAGGCCTTTTACAAGGCCTGATACTGTGATTTGTTTTACATGTGTCTAGTCTCTTACAGTACAGTAACAGTAAATAATGCTTATGTAATAGTGTCGAAGATTGTTGACAAATTTACAGTAGCTTCCATTTTGGGCCTTTTAATGTAATTTTTGTAGAAAATTACTGATTCCATCCACTAGAAGGGGGTTTATTGCATAGAGCCAACTACTTCTATTTTCAGCTGATAAATGAAACCTCCAAACAAGCCATAGTGAAGGACCATCTCTCTCAAAAAAATGAATTTTGGTTATGATAGTAAAAATTTATGAAACTGATTAATGATAAAAAGGGATCAAAAAATGAAAAGAATAAAAATAATACTTAATTTCTAGGAATTTTAATAAATGAAAAAAAACAATATATAAAGGTTTTTTGTATATTTGGGGAAATAATTGTATTCAAAAAAGAACATAAAAAAGCCTTTATATTCTCTTTCTGAGTTTTGAGAAATTTCAAAATATAAGAAACAAAAATCCTCATTAATCCAGGTACTTCAGAAGAGACTTTGGTTTGAAAAAGCTAACTTTGATGTTTATGAGCCAGTTTTTGAACAAGAAATAAGAATTAATTTTGCTTGAAAGTAATAATAAGTTATAAAAAAAGACAGAGGAAGGCTCTTCTCATATGTAATAGTTTTTTTTAATTTTTTTGCCCTTCAAAAAATCTGGAATTGTCTGAATGAGAAATGAATATTGAGATTAAATTTTTATCTTGAAAGATACTGATTTGATGATTAAAATATAAATGGAAATTGATTTCATATAATTTATTGTCTACTCACTCAAAGAATTTTAAAAACAGAATAAAATCTTGGAAATTCTGTAATAGTCCAGTGGCTTGGAAGAACTTTGAATACTACAAAAAATTTGAATCCTGGGTCTTACCTAGCTCATTCTAGGGTGGGTCCATGCTAATTTCCAAATGCAACACTTTCTGTCCGGTGTAGCCATTTTTCTCATGGTGATAGTATCTCATAAATGAAGAATGACATAGATTTAATGATTATATTCAAGGCATAACCCTTTGAAATCATGGCTTAAAGTCTGAAATAGCAAATTTTGACAGAAAGGATGAATTGAAAGGAGAATAATCAAAAATAGAGTTTTGATTATTTAATGAAATCTTCTTGGAGCCTTAGTAAGGCAATGAAAAGATATTATAATTAAATTTCTGAATTTAAGCTGTGTGAAAAACTTAAAAGTTAAGATTTAAAATATATCATATTTTATCTTTAACTATAATCTTATTCTTTGTTGAACAGTTAAATATAAGATATAACTGGTTGATATTGGTATTTTATAATTAAAAATACCTTAATATACCAAATAAAGTTATATGACAAGATTATGATGTCAGAAAATTAGACTTACAGTGATAACTATAAAATATGGCCTAATAATGAGCTAAAAAGGTTTAAAAATGATGTAATACTCACCAAAATGTATAATATTTATCAATTTAAGTGGATAAAGTCAGTAAGAATCTTCTCAAAAGTAGGAGCTTTCCTATATAATGACCCCTTCTTTCTCTCTTTCCCCCTTGGATGGATCAAATTAAATAAAATATTAAATAGAAGGAAAAACACTCCATTCTATTATGTATATAAATCTCATATTATAAAATACCAAATTCTTAAATTTTGGTAATAACTAGCCTTCAACTGATTTCATGAATGTTTTATTATAATTTGTTAAATCATTTTAAAGTCTCTAAATCCATGTAAAAATAGTAAAAATAGTATTTTTCTCTACTTTTTATTGTAACTACATTATAAATAAGTTATAATTACTTTATTAAGCATAAAAATCATCAATATTATTATATTAAGAATTAAAAGTATGTTATTTTCTATTATTATAATATTATTTCTCTATTATTATTAATCAATAATTATTCTATTAATATAAATAGTATATATACTAATATAGAACTTTAATATTAGTAATATTATTGTTATAAATTTTCTTTTATTATTAATTAACAACTTCTCCCATGTTTATTATCTGTTTGTAACAATAATAAGTTGCAATAAAATATATTAATCATCAAACATGAATATATTTATATCATTTTATTCTTCATAAATAGTATAAATATTTTACACCATAATTATAATAATATCTCATTATTATTATCTTAAATCTTATTATAAATTTTCATTAGGAAATTCAGAGAACAAGAAGTAAAATATTAGTAATCTTTTACTTATTTATTCATGGTCACACCTCACACAAATAAATATAAAGGACCAGGTTTTTTTTTCACAGCCAAATATTTCTGCTTTTGCCCTTATTTCTATGCTCAAAGTAAAAATCCACCCATTTCCATATTTATTTTTGGATATCTTTCCTGACTTTGTTTCCTTGGATGTACTAATCTCTACAGTTTACCCTGTTTCTGAATTACTGTGAATTGGGCTGCTCATTCTTAAGCAAAAGCCCTGGGATGGGAAGATATATTTAAGAATAACAGAATGTTAAATTTGTCCAATTTTTATTTTTCCTTTCAGAAAAACACTAAACTTTTAGAGGTTGATTGAGATATAAATTATTATTTGTTCATTTTTCTATATAAAAGTTATCCCAGTTACCCCATTCTCAGCCTTATTGATTGCTTTAATCACCTCTAAGTCAGTTTGTTTATTAAAAAATGGAACTTTTTTACTTACAAAAAGTCATATTCCAAACATGAAAAAAATTCAACAAAGAAATTCCTTATTGGGCCTACACTTGTCCCACCCAAAGAAATTCCCAAAATTTGAGATTCTTGTTTTTTATTCTCAAGATTTACCCCTTCATTTTCAAAAAGAAATAAGGAAAGCTCATAGATTGCAATTTTTTTGATCAATGTTTGGAAAAAACATATTAGCCATTTTTCCAAGCTGGCCAACTTGAAGAAATTTGGTAAAAAAAAGAAGAAAAAATTTGGAGAGCTTAAAATACCACAAATAAAAGAAAATGGCCAAAAACAATTCAAACATTTTTCAAAACTTGGCCTGAGGAGTGATTTTTATAAGAATAGCCACTTATGTGTTATGGCCATAAATTGATACAAACATGTAAGGGCTTAAATTATTTTACTAAAAGCTTACATTATTTCACCAGAGATGTTCATTTATTTGGATATTTTATTTGTTTTGTTAATAGAATTAAGTATTACTTATTTTTATTTAAATTTAAATTTTTGATTTTTGATAATTAATTGTTAAAATTAGATTAACCTTATAAAATTAACATTCATAATTCTGAATTTTTTGCATACCTAATTCTCCAATCCTACTTTATTATAATTTTAAATTTTTGGAACTTTCAATTCATTGAAGAAACCCCCATATTCCACCTGGAGCCTTAAGACCATTTTTTGTACATACTAAAATATTTGCATTATCTACTCTTTTTCTACTTTTGGAATTTCAATTAATCAAGATTTTTCTTTTAAAAAGTTATAACCAACATCAGTCCTGATAATATCTAATTTTTATTCAAAGAATGTTAATAAATTCTCTTTTTTAATATTCATTACTGATATCAAATCAGAAAATGAAATAAAATCTGATATTTACTGTTCATTATCCATATTAAAACTGAATTAATTTAATATTCACTAAAGAAAAATATTTTATTTGACTAAATTTTATCTTCACTAAAGAGATTTTTTTGAGCTTAGATACCTTGAATTTATTTTTTGATGATTTTCTGCAGATATAGTTTTTTTGTAAATATCATTTCTGATGCATTTATCACTGAAAAGTTTGATGAATATCTGCACAATAGCTCAGGAAAATAGGAATAATGAGTATTGAAAAGGATCACACAATTGCTCCATTGTTAGTTTTTTTAGCTTTGAGTTCTTCAAAGGAGTTTTAAACTGAAGGGAAAAGAAATATCAGTAGTACATGTGGCCATTTGCAAAAGCAAAAACATTATTTTAACATGCAAGCTCAAATTGCCATGGACCTTGAAAAAAAAAAAAACCTCAAGAAATTTAAAGATGCAAACAGAAATACAAAATTTAATAAGGATGATTATAATCAGATCTTTTTATATATAAAAGACAAATAAGCCTATAATGGAGTACCCTAATTATTTTTCCGTTATTCTCAGGCATAAGTATTTAGTATATAGATAATTTATAGCAGTTGTTTACAGAATTATTTGGAGATCCTAAGAAGACAGCATGACTAATGAAAAATAATTTACAAGATAGCAAGCTTTTTTCAGATCTTAAAGTTTCCTCAATAAAAACAATGCTAGTGGCCATCTCAATACGGTTAGTTTCAAATTTAGCAAGGCTTAGTTATGTAGAAGAATAAATTTAATGAACCTTTACAATGGGAAAGCTCTATAGGAGCTGGACTAATAAATGAAGAACAAGAGAGCCTACCCAGCTTACTTGCAAGCTAACATCCCTGATTTAAACACATGCAATTTATATTTGGAAAATGGGAAAATTTAAATCCATTCAACAATTTTGACAATGGTATTTTGTAGTTCAATCAATGAATTGAGGAAATGAAAGTCCATGATTAAAGAGAAGACAATAATTTTAAAGGATAAAGCTCTACTAACATGAATGAAGCTCCTAAAATTAATTCACTATTAGAAATTGATAGAAATTTGGAGTCTTTAGGGGAGATTCATGAGGTGAGGCTTTATGATTCCTGTGAAAAAACCATAGATAAGTAAGCTTAAGAACATAGTAGTCATGAAAAACAAATATCTTTGTTGAGTGAATCCCCTATTGAGGTATACAAAGAAAAATAAAATAAAAATCACTTTGTGATGCAAAAGTTGATAAAGATCCCAAATATAAAAACAGAAAAAAGAAATCCACATTACAAGAAATCAACTCTGGATATATTCCCATCCTTGAAAATCTATAATATGAGCAAGAGGAAAGCCTCAAGAATGAAAAAAATATCAAGATTTGGAGGCTTAAAAGAAAAATGCAGAGATAGAGAAGAAAAAATTCAATAAAGATCACGCCACAAAAGAAGACCACTTCTGAATTCTACATGCTGAGAGCCACTGCAATGAGATAAAATTTAAAGAAAAGATTTATGAGAAAGAAGATTGAATAAAATTTGTAAGTAAATTGATTGAAAAGGGCTCAGATCCTCAGGATATTGAGGTGCTTTTTTATACTACATTTTTTTCTTTCAGCAATTTAGGATTTATTCCAAGATTGTGCTACTCACCTCTTATAATATCTTGGTACTATTACAAATCCATGCTTATTTTAAAATTCTTCTATCATATTTCACCATTAGCAATTATAAAACTACTTGGTTGAAATGTTTCTTAAGAAATATAAATAGGTAGAAAACCAATGTGGAAATTATTAAATAGACGAGCTCTCTGTTGCACACAGAAATTGCCCACTGGAATTATGCCCTTGTACATGAATTTAATTAAAATAATTTTCCATATATTCACTTCTGTCTTTTCCTCATTAGCATTTGAGATAGGAGAGGATGTTGAGTAATATGAAACATCCCTTTATTAAATCAAACAGATGAGTCTTGTTGAAATTGTTGTAAGTTACTAATCATAATTCCTTTAAGGACTCCCATTTCCCCTCAAGAATGCCAGTTCAATTCTCATTACCCCTAAATGAGAGCTCCAAGAAGTGGTTGAAATACCTGTTTTCTGAAAGGTTGGAGGCTGAGAAATTGTATTATTTCATTGATCTCTCATTAATTTAGTAAACTTAATTTTATAATAAGTGTTTACCTAGAAAATATTCAGATCATATTAGTAAAAATACAATTTTTCAAATGGATTGAGAATTACAGTACTAATTTTATCAAAGAAAAGATATGGTTCCCAATATGGTAGATTGTCCTTGAAAACTTAAGAGTGCCCACATGAGAATGGCCATCCAGTAAAAAAAATCAATCATTTTAATATCAAAATCACACATTTTTTGTGGATTAGCTGTGTATCTTTTTTCTGTCAAAAAAGGTTTAGCCATCCTTTCCAGTTTTCCTGATTGTGAGCCTTGAGTTATATTTTAAATACCTAAATAGGCCACAATTAATATTAAAAGACCCTCTGGAATGTAAATAACCCATAAGTAATGTATATATGAAAAATTAATTATTTTTCATATATAAAAATATGAATAATTTTTTTTAAGTAAGTAAATCCATGGATTTAAAGCCAGAGTTGGATTATGAAAATATAATTAACCTAGTTTAAATCCATAGGGTGAATAATTTCAAACAATTCAAATTAAAGTTTTGCTTACAGTCCATTTTTTTAATGATTTCATGTGAAACACTGAATCTTCAGAAATTCACATAATATCCAATAAAATTGATAAATTTGTGAAAAAAATGGTGATTTCAAAATTAAAGAAGATTTAGAGTAGTAGATGTTTTATTCATTAACCAGAAATGGGTTTTTAGCCACATAAAATGAATTAATCAAGTCATTGTGATAGTTGTATGTGAATAAAAGTGATGTAAGAAATAAAAAAAAATTAAGGTAACTGGTTTCCTACCCACTAGTCTTTTAGTTTTCTACATGGAACACAATTGTGAGTGCTGTAGACTTAAAAGAAGGCTAATATTGCTGTTTTTTCATATATCATCTTATCATTCAATTTGTTCACTAATACCATAAGTAATTATCAGTCAAAAGTAATTCTCAAACAATTCTGGTATTAAAGAATAAAAAAAAACATGAAATAAAAGAATATAAACATTCAAAAGTTGTTTTATTAATGCTTTAAATCAACTATTTATATTTCAAATCCAAGATTACTCAATCAAATCACTCTACCAAATCTTTAGAAGGTATTTTTGGACTAATAGTTAGTGATTTGTAAAATTATTAAAGTTTTTTTTTCCAATTTTTGAAGCTTTCTTCTAGAATTTACTATAATTCTTCTTTTATACAATTATGTCTTACTATTGTAAACACTTGTAGTGTATAACAAGCAAAACAACTAATCAAGCAATTATTTATTTGTGGTTACACAAAATATATTAATAATATTTAATAAGAAAAGTAATGGAACTATTTATTAATAGAAATATTATCAAAGGCTTCATAGAAAAATCTTACACTGATACACTGGGATGATTTTACAATCAATGAAATCAATGTAAAAATCAAGTCCTTCTTTTTTATCACTTGAGAAATTTATGTCTGTTTTTTCTGAATTGGTTCATCTGAGAAAATATTCTTCTAGTGAGTTTATTTCCAAAATGACCTTCCTTTAAACCAAAATGAAGAATCTTTTTCCAATCTTCAACTTTCTTTGCATCTTTTTAACTTATTTTTCATTACCATTTGAGACAATTCTTTCCAATTTAATGACCAATTGATTACCAAATCCAATTTGTTTTCCAAAAGTGTTGCCTTTGAGAATATCATGCTGAATAATATTTGAAAATAAGTGAATAAATACATCTTTTTTTGTTCTGACTTACTGTTTCAAATATCAATCCCTCACAGAAAAGGATATTTAAATATTAAAGTGTTCAGGATTCTTTTGGATTGGTGTTCTTTCCAAGTATCTAGAATTATTAATATTTCTTATAAATCTTCTTTAAATAATGGATTTGATTTATCTTAAGTGTGAGCCTTGAGGTATATTTTGTATACCCAAATAGGCCACAACTATCTTTAAAATATAAATTCTGAACTATGCATAACCCATAAGTCATGCATATATTCAAAATTCATCATTTTTTTTCAGAAAAGATGAATGAACTTTTTATGAGTAAGTAAATCCATGGATTCAAGGCCACATTTGGATTCTACACAAAGATTCACCTAGGGTAACTCCATAGAGTGAATAAGGTGAAATTAACTCTAAGAGGTGGTAATATGAAAAATACTTCAATACCACATAAAAGAATTGTGAAAATTTTTGTTTTTCTCAACTTCACACCAAAATAATAGGAATGTGAGAAATCCCATGTTACAAATACACTAAGAATAGTGTTATTTATGTTTGTGGAACTTGATATTATGGTAAACCCATAGTGGATATCAGTCTTGAATCCTGAATTTCTATTTTTGATGTGAAAATAGTCAAGGGGGACAAAAGACATCAAAGAGAGCCAGGGTATCCAACTTCTGAGGCCTCTGAGGCATGGACAGCTCTAAAGTTTGGATCCATGGATGATCTTGGCCCAATTAGTATTCTAAAACCTTTTGGGAACTTGGTTACCAAGTTAAAATCTCCTTAAATCATAAGAAAATAGCAAATAAGCTGTTATTTTGATGTGCCAACGAGGTAAAGAGAAACTTAGACTCCTGTACCATGTCAATTCTTAATGATTTTCCATTGATAAACCCTCAAAGAGTAATTGAAACCATTTTTGGACTAGTATCCATTGATTTACCTCATAGAAACCAGCAATATAGTATTTGTGAGCCTTAGAGGTAATTTCATATACCCAAAAGACCACAAATACAAAACAACATAAAAATATAAATAAAATAAATTTATTTATATTATTAAAATAAAAATCAAAATATAAATATAAAATTATATTCAAAATAAAAAAATTAATTACAATTTAAAAATAAAATTACATTAAATTTTGGAATTATAAAATTACATTAAATTTTGGAATTGTAAAATTACATTTATACTTGAAAAAAATTGAGTAAAAATGAAATTTTAACAAAATTGTAAAAAAATGAATCAATTTGGAAAAAAGTTAAATAAAAATTATTATAACTTTTTATCCAATAAATAAACATATAAAAATTATTTCACCATTGGATTCCTCATAAAAAATCAGGTGGGGTAACCTCTGAGTGAAATTCTTGTAACTCAACTCTAAATAAGCTTAAATTAAGTTTTTAGTATTTTCAATACAAAAGTTAAAAATCCTCAAAACTTTAATTTAATTCACACAACATGTGGTGTTAACCATCAATTTTTGTGTTAAACTTGAGGTGTTGTGTTTAGTTTAGAAGCTATGAGGAATTGAAGTATTTTCAATTGAATTCAATTGAAATGTCAAAATGTGTGTGTGTATTACATAAGTGAACTTTGATTTACATATGAGGTATCAATTATTACTGTATTGTACTGTACAATTCAATTGAGTTACATATGTAAATTATAAGTATAATACATGATGAGGAATTAAAGGAAAAATAAATTGGAAAGATTAAATTTGGGGGGGGGGGAAAGGAACTCCAGCTCTAAGGGGGAGCTAGACCCCCAAAATACTTGCTGACAGGCATGTGGTGTCAAAATTCATGCACAAGTTCATCACTTTTGGCCTGGAATTGAGTTACAGGGTCTGTGGACTCAATTGATGATGAGGTTTTGATACCAACTGGGGTAGTTTTAGCTGTTGCCAAGAGAGTAAAACTACCCTTAAGATAAAACCATCATAGTAAAAACAGCTTTAACTTGTTTCTACATCTCATACACACATTCTGACGTGTTTTGAAGGCTCTAGACCAGGTATTGCTATAGTAATGGCTGATTTAAGGGTCCAAAATGGCTTAAACCAGCCCTTTTTGGTCTAAATCAGGGTTCAATGATGCCATAATTGGCTTTTCTGTTGTCAGACTGTTTTTCACGACTGACAAGAATAAATTTTACTTTTGGAGTAAGAAAATTGATGGCTATAAAAGAATGTCTTCTTTGCCCCACTTTTCTCTTCATGTTAGAATCTTTTCCTTTTATAATTAGTTTAATCATTGTTAAACCAATCAATAAAAGATTCCAACCACCTTTTTTAAATCATTTTGAACCTTCTAACCACGTGAAAAAATCATTATAATCATTGTTTGTAACTTTAATAATCATTTTTACCCCTGAACCACCCCAAAAGTGAATTAAAGCATCTTTCATCACTGTAAACTTTGTCACTTTGTTTCCAAATTCACTCTGGTCACTTTTGGGCATGTTTTCTCTTTAATATTCTTTTTAAAGACTCTGTTGTTTAATTAATTGCTTGCAGCTCTTTGCTCAATTAATTCTAATTGAAATTGCTCTTGAAGAAATTTCTTTTGTAGCCTTAAATATCTCTTGTAGAGTATTTTTGGATACATTTTTATTGTTGGTAAAACAATAAATCTTTATAATATTATTTTTTTATACTAATAAACTTACAAACAATAAATTTGGCGTGTTTTCTCTTAAAAATAATATTTGTTACTATTTTTAATTGATTTTTACCTTATACAAATTTTGTGGACAGGAAAAGTACTTGATTTTTAATCAAAGTTTCATATCCACACCTTACATTTGGGGGCCCAGCCGTGATATTTTACCTGTGACATATTTTTTTACTCTTTTTAAATCTTTTTTCTTATATTGAAAAATTTAAAAAACATATAAAAAATACTTATAATTCAAAAAATCCATAAAAAATATTTTTTTTTCATATTATAAGTGAGGCTTATATTTTTATTTATTTTTTGAAATAACCTTTTTTTTACTTAATTAATTCGCTTTTTCATTAATTTTAGTGTCTGAAAACGTGGTAAGACAAGAAAACATTGAAACAGCCTCAACAGTAACCAGCATTATTCCTGCCAGTACTGTTAATTCTGATCATAATAGTACTATTATTGTGAGTCAGAATATTCAACCAGAGCCAATTTCTTCTGAATAAGTCAACTTGGAAATAAGTAATACTCTTCAGAAAGCCAAAGATTTGGCCAATAGTAAGTCTTTTTGACGTAAAATTACTATTTTAAGCCTTTTTAACCATAATTATGCCTTCAACCAGGTCAGGAGCCAGCTATAACCCCTCAAGCAGCTCCCAGGAAAGGTAATAGACGTGATTATGGCAGGGGCCAATCAGGTATAGAAGGAAAAGGGTCAGTTGATGACTTCCAAACAACTAAAATGGGTCATTATGAAGCTGATAATACCATTTTACCTTCAAAAAGAGCTGACACCGCCACAACAAGCCTCTGTGGACATATACAAAGCCAGCCACAGTGCATACAACAACGCACTCCAGTTCAAGGAGTACCAGATCCTTGCAGACCTGTGGAAGAATTGCATGAATTCTTACCTGACAGTGAGAAAATTTCTGGGCCATCCCAATACTTGCAAATTGCTCAATGGATGGCATCCATTGATGGAGAAGAAAAACATGATGCTTTTGACACTAGAATGGAGGAAAAAAAACCCTCCACCACCCAAACCAGTGGCAAAAACAGCCCCAGTGGCCAGCAGCAGCAATTCCAACGTGAAAAAGCAGCCACAAACTCTAAACAAGGGCAAAGGGAAGGCACCAGACCCAAAACCTTACAGCCAGGGCTACAGAATCCCAAAGATTCAACAGGATGCCATGGAAAATGTATTTCAGCTGGCCAGAACCATGATGGAATTACAAAAGAAGGAGGAAGCCAGACTAAAATATCAAAAATAATTTCTGATACTTTTCATTGTATTCTAGAGTTGTATAAAGCTATTTCTGACGTAAAAAGTCATCTTTCTGATAAAAATACATCAATTTGTGACAATCTTAAAACAAATAACTTGAGTCTGAGCCAAATAAATGATACACTTATATGCTTTGAAATAGCTTTAAGAAAAATCAAAACTTTCAATAATGATAATTATTTTGGCATTAAGATAAATGAACAATCTGCCATTATTAAAGAATTAACAGACAAATATTCTAAATTCAATATTGATGACATAATTGAAACATGAATAAAGCAAGCTATTAATACTATCAAAGAAGATAATAAAAAAGTTCTTGATGATATTTCAAAATCATTTGCAGAAGTAAAGACAAATACAGTTGCCTTGAAAAAGCATTTTGATACCTCAAGAGAGAAAATATCAACATTAACAATAAAGCTAAATGAAGTTATATCTGATTATACTAAACAAACAGAATTATGGAATGAGCTTACATATAAAGAGGATGATCATAAAAAAAATTTCATAGACTCTATAAAAAGCTTACAACATGAGTTAAGAAATTCACAAACGTGTAATAACAGTAAAATGAATGATATTGAACAACTGCTAAACACTTTACCAAGAATGTGTACACCTCTGAATCAAAATGAAGATGCAAGAATTCCCAATCCACAAGTATTGGATATTGAAAATTCACAGTTAAAAAATGAATTTTCTACTTCTTTTCATAACTTAGAACCATCAATGGGCCAAGCACTCTTGAAAGAAGTTCCAAAACTTAAAGAATGGCCTCACTTCAGTAGTGAAGGAGAGTATGACCATATGGAATTCATTAGAGGTATTGACATGATCAAAGAGGATTTTGAATTACCAGAGAGATTGGTAACAGCCAGATTTAACACCTTGTTTACCAGATCAGCTCACAGATGGTACATAGAAATAAGACAAGCACATGGACACCAGAGTTGGACTTGGTGGAAAACCCAAATCATTAAAAAATGGGCAAATGATGCTTGGAGGTTTAAAGTTGAAACAGCCTTTGAATCTGCCAAATTTAATACTGATAAAGACAAAGCTTTACCATGGTTTTGCCAACAAAAAGAAAGATTAACAGCACTATATCCTGAAATGTCAGAATTTATGATACATAGAAAAATTCTGAGACAATGTGGAGGTGACTTAGAGCATGCTATCAAAAGCAGGACTACTGAACAATCTTCAGCAGAGGATATTATCAATATACTAGAAGAAGTAACCACCAGAACCAAAATTGGTTCTAGTAGGGTGAATCTCAAAACAAGGTTTAATACACCTTGGAAAGATTCTGTGGACAAAAGCCCCAAAGAAAATTCTAATAATATTAAGTATAAATCTACAGATACAGTAAGCAAGTGCCATATTTGCCAAAGCACCACACATTTAGCCAATACATGTCCAAAGAAGGGAAAAGTCAATGAAATTGATATTGAAAAAGAACCTGATGTTGAAAAAGATGAAATAATTGAAGACAATTCAGATGATAAATCATCAATATTTTCTGAATCTTCAAAAGATATAGAAAATATCAATGCCACTTTTGACATCATGGAATCTTATTCCCACTTGCCACAATTGAGCAATGGTCAACTTGATTTATCAAAAGTTCAAGATGCACAACT
Source organism: Austropuccinia psidii (assembly GCA_023105745.1). Classification (NCBI taxonomy): domain Eukaryota; kingdom Fungi; phylum Basidiomycota; class Pucciniomycetes; order Pucciniales; family Sphaerophragmiaceae; genus Austropuccinia; species Austropuccinia psidii. The sequence continues at coordinate 7,627,739 of JALGQZ010000006.1, read as the reverse complement.
TATGAAAACAAAACCAAACAGAGGAAAAGGTTATACAGCTGGTAACTCCTGTATAACAGAAGTGGTGATTGACAACAAGCCCACCAAACTTTTGCTTGACCCAGGAGCCTTCTGCTCTTGTGTTGGAAAATCATTTCTTAAGACTTGTGTACCAAATTTTGAAGACCAATTGTTACCAATTGATGGTATAAAATTCAACAGTGCAAGTAACCCAATGAAAGCATTAGGAATCTTTGAGACCAATGTCACATTCCCACACATAAATGGGAATCTAAGAATCACAGTTGAATTTTTTGTTATGGAAAATTGCTCTAGTACCCATTTTATATTGGGAAATAACTACTTAATCATGTATGGGATAGATTTGCATAATAACAAAGACAGATAATTTACTATTGGAGACAATAAGAGCCAAAAATTTGCCTTTATACCATTTAAAAGACAAATTACAGTAAACAAAGTATCACCAGTCAACTTAGAGTTAGAAAAATTCAAGTCTTAACAGTTAAATGAGGCTGAAATAAGCTTTCATCTAACTGATAAACAAGAAAATGAACTTTCTTCCCTTTTGTATGACCACAGAGGAGCATTTGCTTCAGACAAAGAACCTCTAGGAGCAATTATTGGTCATGAAGTTGACATCATTCTTAAAATTGAGAGACCTTATCCACCACTCTTAAGAAGACCTGAATATCCAGCAAGTCCAAAATCAAGAGAAGCTGTAGGAATTCATATCAAAGAACTTCTGGACCTTGGTGTAATAAGAAAATTAGGCCAAAATGAAGGAGTAGAAATAACTACACCAGTCATAGTGGCATGGCATAATGGAAAATCCAGAATGGTTGGGGACTTTAGAGCTCTGAACACTTACACTGTTCCAGACAGATACCCAATACCAAAAATCCAAATTGCCCTTGCTCAAATATCTCAAGCAGTGTATATAACCACTATGGATGCCCTTAAAGCAAGAAAATACTTGAGAATTATTGTTCATTGTGGAGTTTATGAATACTTGAGGATGCCCTTTGGTATCAAAAATGCACCTTCACACTTCCAAAGAATGATGAATGAAATCTTCCCTCAAGAACTCTCAGAGGGATTGTTAATCATTTACATTGATGACATTATTGTCTGTTCCAAGACTTGGGAGGAGCACATATACAGATTGTCCAGAGTTTTGACAAAAATTCAATCAGTAAACATGAAAATCTCTTTAAAGAAATGCCATTTTGGATTTAAAGAACTTAAGGCACTAGGACATGTTGTATCTGGTTTATCCCTTGGAATTGACCAAAACAAAGTTGCAGCAGTATTGCTAAAACCCATGCCTCAGAATAAGAAGGAAATTCAGTCATTCTTAGGTTTTGCAGGATATTAAAGGCAACACATTAAAGACTTTGCATCCATAGCAAGACCACTTTATAAATTGTGTGACAAAGACACAGTATTTGAAATGACTGTTGACAGAGTCAAAGCTTTTGAGTCTCTAAGAGAAGCCTTGACCACTGCTCCACTCTTACTGATGCCAGACTTTAAATTATCTTTCAAACTGTATATTGATGCATCAGGGGATGGACTAGGTGCTGCACTTCACCAAGTTCAGATCATAAATGATAAACCTGTAGAAGGACCCATATGTTTCATATCCAGGCAAATCAAACCAACTGAAGCCAGATATGGAGCAAGTCAAATGGAATGTCTATGTCTTGTCTGGGCATTGGAAAAATTAAACTACTTCTTGGAGGGATGTGTTTTTGAGGTGATAACAGATTGTACAGCTGTCAAATCACTTTTGAACATGAAAACACCCAACAGACATATGCTCAGATGGCAAATAGCCATACAAGAATACAGAGGAAATATGACTATTGTTCATAAGGATGGGAACATTCATAAGAATGCAGATGGACTAAGCAGATGGCCATTACCAAATAATATTGATAATCCTGCTTATGTTCCAGAAGAAGCTTCACCACAAATTCCAATAGAAGGAATAAGTGTTACAGACTTGAACACCACCTTCTTTGAGGAATTCAGACGTAGGTACACTCAAGATAAAAATTGTAGCATCTTATGCCAATTACTTAATAAAGACTGTAAAGACAACTCTCTAATACATGCCTTGGATGAAGTATGGAAAAAATCTTATGATGAAGGAAGATTTCACCTACTGGATGGTATAATTTACCACAGAACCAAGCACACATTGTTGTATTACATACCATTTTTTTACCAGGCTCAAGCTCATAGTACCCCATAACAGCAGTAAATCCAGCCTACAGGCAGACTTACACTCAAATTTTACACCAAAAGGTCAATTTTACAGCAAGAAGCTGGATTTAGCTCATAAAACCATGGCACAGGCACCAAAGGGCAGTATATGTGTTTAAATAAATTATTAAATTTCACTATGCATATGTAAAAATCAAATTACATATAGTAAACTAGTTACAACAAATAAGGTACCACCCTTTAAATTACACACTCCACCCAGCCTTACACCCCCTTATAGCCACAGGACTCATGCAGCAATGAAGGAACACCTGCATTAATTACACAGCAACCTAGAACTCAACATAGAAAAGTCACATGATGCAAAGCTCAACCTCATGGAATTCCTGCAAGTCATTTACAACACAGCCACAGGAGTACCTTATCTTATATCCACAGTAATTCCACTTAAAACCTTAAAGCAGAATCAGATTTATTTACACCACTCATCACCTCATGCAAACCAAAGCTAGTTACAACAGGCTGCATGCAGTACACAATTTTAATTAAATCTCAACCACATGACTATGCGAAGCATGTGTCAAACTCAAAAATCACATCATCTCATACATAACAGTAAAATTCATCAGTGAAAGAAATTATCACCTGACTTTATTTTAAAGTTCAAAAACAAGAAAAACAACCATGACACCTGCATAAATTACACAGCCACTTCTACCAAACCTAAAATAGGACATATGCAAAGGAATTACAAGGTCATCATGTGATAGTGAATCCACCAGCAGAATATCATGTGACAGAAAAGAGGCTGTGCACAAGAAAAATCCTCAGCCAAAATGAAATAACCTCATGCATGCAAGGAAAATCCAAGAATATCACATCATAATCAGTCCACCAAAAGATAATCATGTGATAAATGGAGGCTGTGTAGAGAGAAAATTATCACCAAACCTTAAATCACCTGACCCATGCAAGAAAGGTCCTCACCAAAAACAGAGTCACATGATGAAATCAAGAGGAATTAAAGTGGAAAAAGACAGCTCCCATGGAGGGCCCCCTGGGCTCCCAAAAGGTATAAATAGAGGGGCTCTCTCCCCCAAATTGCAAAATCCCCCCCCATGCAAATTATATCCCCTGCAAATTGCAAGCACAGGAATAATTCATCCCTCACCTGGGAGGTAGTCCAGAAAATTCTAGTGAATTTTACTTTCCCAGTAGCTAAGCTTAGTGGAAGTATAGTGTTGAAGATTACCCAGTAGCTAAGCTCAGTGGAATCTTATTATTATTAAAAAAAAAGAGAAAATAAAAATTATTCAGTACCCAAGATTAGGGTTACTACTCTATTAAAATATTTTAACTAGTAAAATTAACTTCATTTAACAAGATTTAAAACTAACTTACCCATTTAAAATCAAATATCAAAGAATATTACCTCTTAAACTTAACAAGTGATATTCTATCTTATTATTAACCACTCTTAAAAAAATAATAAACCTTTAAAAATTATTTTACTATATTATAACTTTAACTTAACAAAATTACCTTTATCAAACTCATCAAAATTTCCAGAAAATCTTAAATAACCCATCCTACCAAGGAATTATCACCAAGAAGAAACAACTCACCTCAATTTAACCAAAAAAAATATTAAAATTAAACAGACAAGTATTTCATTAAATCTCAAGTTTAACCAAAATTACTGACATTATTTTTTCATATTATATATTGAATAGGTCTGATCTGAGACTGCTGAATTTTGTCTTCTGCAGTTGTAAAGCCACTTACTAATTTTATTTTGGTTTGTGAGCTCCAAGGAAGATTTTGTTCAGTATTTTAGGAGGGGCAGGCAATACACCCTTGCCACCCTTGGTTACAGGAGTTGTTAGCAATTCAAAACTAGTTACCTGTGATTTCCCCCTCCAGGTACTGCCTCATTTTAATCCCCCACAAGAGGAGTTCCCACATCTTGTGTCCCAACAGTGGCAGACAACCTCAACTTCAATAAAAATCAATTAAAATCAATTACAAAACTCTTAACTACTCCAAGAATACTTTTTTTAACAAAAACTGTAGTTAAAAAATCAAAATCAGCCAAAGCCATCATCTCAAAAATCTGAATCATCAACTCACTCTGATCATTACTATCATCCACCCAAGCAAGAAACAGAACTAGGGGAGGAATCAAATAAATATTCAAATTTCCCAATTGCAACACCAAGCACCAATAAAAGGGACTTGAAGGTTGTGGAGAAATATTTCCTTGATCTCCTTGAAAGAAATAAAATCAATAACTCAACACCAGAATCAAAGGAAGAAATAAATAAATCAAAAATGGATAAACCTTCATCATCAAAATTACCTGGTAGTTTTGAAAAAATCCAGGAAGAAAACCTTAATGAAGAAACTGTTGAAGGACAGGAAGAAATGTCTTCAACAGAGAGACTGCAGCAGAAGATGCTAGAAATGCAAGCAGAATTACTAGCACTTATCAAAAAGGAAGGGAAAAATAAATCATCAAGTTATACTCCACAAAATAGTCCACTTGAAGAGCAAACCACCCTTCCAAGATAATTCAGGCAACATGGATCACCTTCACCTTATCCAAGACCCATGGCCACATCAACACCTTACACAGAACAAAGACCAAGTACCTTACCAAGAAGAGTAAACAATTCTTCCCAAATCCCAACTCCATTAATACAAGAAATTCCAAGAAACTCTACTCCAATAGTAAAAATCAGAGCCAAGGACTATAATCTGTGGTTTGATGGAAAGGATGTGGAAAGATTCATCAAGAAAGTTGAAAATATTGCAGAAATTGAAGGAGCAAGTGGAAGAGACATTGCAAGACAAATAGCATTTTGGACAAAAGATGAAGAAATCAGTTATCATATTGAAGGAATGCCAGGATATGAAACAGCTGATTGGAAAAGAAGATGGGGAACAGTCTCACCTGAAAGAAGATACAGATTATCCTCAATCACTGATTTATTCACAAAAACTCAACAAGAAGGTGGAATAAGAAACATGACTCAATACAGAAAATTCATTGGGGAATATGAAGCAATCAGCACTTACCTCAAAAGATACCAATATATCCAAGGTGATATCAATCATAACCAGGAAATATTGGCCAGCCTTTCCACTAGTGTTCAAGAATCAATTTACAAAGAAGTGATTAAAGACAGAGCTATGGTTCAAGCCTTGGATGGAGGTTACATCATTCCAAGATTGGATATTTTGAAATTATACATTGAACAGGACTTGGAGGCTAAGGTACTGATTCAACAAAAAGAATCTTCTAAACCAAAACCTCCAGAAAAGAAAACAAGATTTGAGGATGAAAGCTGGGATGAAGTTTTAAAACAAGTAAAAGAACTCACCCAAAAGATCAAAAATCCTCCACACCCAGAACCTCAGTCAAGAAATGAGGGAAAAGAATAAGTTAAAGAAGTTTTAAATCAACTTAAAAGCCTTTCAGAAGCAGTGAATCCACCAAGAAGGAACTGGAACAGCAATCAAGAGCAAAGATTCCCTCAAAATAATCAGCCATACAGGCCAAGGAATCCTTTACCACCATTTTCATCCAGTTACTAACCTTACATACAAGCTCAAATGGCTCCAAGACCACAATTAAAATGTGCTTACTGCAAGGAAGAAGGCCATTCAGCAACTAGATGCACTCACCTTGCTGAAGATTTGTACAGAAGGATTGTCAGAACTCAAGGAGCATCTTACCTCTTCCCCAATTATCAGAGAGTACCTATGGAAGGGAATGAAAGTGTCAAAAACATAGTCAGGGCTTTTGCAAAAGAACAAGAAGAACTCAAAAAGAAATTCATGGAAAAAACTACTGTAAAACCAAAACCAGAGTAAGAGATTAAGCCCACTGAAAAGAAATCAGATGATAAAACAACCTCAATTGCTCATGTTGAAGATTGGTCAAATTGGAAACAGCCTACCATTTCCTCAGCCAAAGATCCTTTTGAATCACACATTGGACTAAGGAAGACCAAGCAAAGAATGGAAAGACAAGCCCAAAATCAAGAGCCAAAGAAGAAAGCAGAAATTCCAGGAACTTACATTGAAGAAGAAAAGGAAGAAGAAAGAGTAATAATTCCCACCAAATTCCAAAATTTAAATATTCCAAAACCAGACCAACCTGAGGAGGAAATTGAAAATATTGCCAATAAGAATGAAGATGAAGAAATTTCCAAAGAAAAGAAGTTCAGAAAACCTCAAAAGAAACAAGTTGAAACTAAATTGGAAATTGACAAAATTATTAAAAAAATTATGCAACAAAAGATCAACCTCACCATTGAAGAAATTCTGAGGATGTCACCAAATTTTGTCCATAAATTACAGGAATTCTCAGAAAAAGACAAAGGAAAAATTAAATCACTCAAATAAATGGATATTCAAGAAAGATTATTATAATTTGGATTCAAAGAAATACCAAAGCCCAAGATTCATTATGCTTGTCCTTTGGGATTTATGGAAATCTTTATTGGAAAGGAAGAATATCATATCAGAGCATTAGTGGACACTGGGGAAGAACTCAACATTATACCAGAAGAAATAGCAATCAAAGCCTCACTCACAACAATAAATCTTAACATGAACCTTAGGGGAATTGGAGGCCATACCACTTCATTGGTTGCACTTTCAGAATTTACTCCAATCATTTTGGCTTCAGGTGAAGAAACTCTAATTCACTTCTTCATTGCAAAAGGATCTGTCCATACAGTACTTGGAAGACCTTTCTTGGCAGACAACAATATAAGAATAGAATTCTCCCATAAACAAGGTGAGATACTCAGTTATCAAGAGCCTGATGGAAGAAGATTATGCATGCCAATATGCAAACCTCAAGCACTTGAATGGCAAACTGGACCACCTAGAGGAATGGATTTATGCAATATGGCAACATTGGTCAGAAATAACCCAGGAAAGAAGTTTCAAAATGCAAAAAGAGACAATACCATAATAAATTTGACTCAGAAGACCCAAGAGTTATCCATATCTCCAAAAAGTGATGAATTTGGTCCAGATTTACAAAATAACAAATGGGCAAGAAATCTCAAAAGACAACTTGAAGACTCAACCTCTGAAGATGAATTACCCAGCATAAGCTACAAGCCAATTAACAATAAAAAAGAAACATTCCAAATTTTGGTGGATGGAAATGAGAAAATACATGGAACCCCTTTCAAACCTAAACCCAAAAAGAAGAAAGTCAGATTTAGTGAACATCATGAGCTCTCAGATGAAGAAATCATAAATGACATTGAAAAAGACCTCAAAATTATGGAAGAAAGAGACAAAAACTTTAAAGACACATACCATATTAACTTCTTGGACAGACCATTGAACAACCAAGAAGAACCTTATGAATGGCAATTGGAAAACCCTGAATTTATCCAGCAACATCCCAATGAAGATGAAGAAACGGAATCCATCTTAGAAAATGAATACAATTAAATTTACCTGCCATACATCACCTTTGAGGACCTTTATGGGGACAAAGCTCAAGAAATTTTATGTAAAGATAAATACTTATGTCACCTTCCAGGATCAAACTTGAACAATATCCAATTCTTGGATTTATTAACTGAAGAGGGAATTAAAGGTAACCTTGAAAACAAATTTTGGGATGAAATATTTGAAATGGCCACACTACCAAGAAGAGGACTTTACTTCAATCAAATTTAGGCCCAGTGGTACCTTGGATTGAATGGATCAACAAACCAAACTGGAAAATTGAAATGGGTTGGAGATGGATATATATTTATTGATGAAGACTTATGGTGGTCAGAATTTCCATCAGAACCAGAAATTGAGGAAAGAAAGCCATACATCACCTTTGAGGACCTTTATGGGGATGAAGCTCAAGAAATTTTATGTAAAGATAAATACTTATGTCACCTTCCAGGATCAAACTTGAACAATATCCAATTCTTAGATTTATTAACTGAAGAGGGAATCAAAGGTAACCTTGAAAACAAATTTTGGGATGAAATATTTGAAATGGCCACACTACCAAGAAGAGGACTTTACTTCAATCAAATTTGGGCCCAGTGGTACCTTGGATTGACTGGATCAACATACCAAACTGGAAAATTGAAATGGGTTGGAGATGGATATATATTCATTGATGAAGACTTATGGTGGTCAGAATTTCCATCAGAACCAGAAATTGAGGAAGCCCTCAAAAACCTGATTTTGGCCAGTTTACTCAACAGACACTCCCCTTTCCCACTTGGGGGAGCTCAACTTGGAATAAAACCAACAAAATCAAGCTTTTTTGTCTAAAATGTATCAGTATCACCCATAAAATGTATCATTAGTTTCTTTTTTTATTTATTTCATTTTTTCTCTCAAATTGGCAGTGACTTCCTGCCTTAACAAAGAAGACATTCATCAACAAATTATTTCTTAAAAAATAAAAAAAGAAAAAGCTTACAAAAAAAACAATCACCTCCACCATGGCCAATTCACCAATTTTTGAATCCAATGGGGAAGAACTAGAAAAAGAAGACCAAAATTTTAATTAATATCCAATTTGGAAGCCAGTAAATGAAGAAAACCTTGGAACTTTAAAGATACTCCATCAATATCGAAAAAAAAAACCCAAAATCATAAATCAAAAGGCAGTGACCTCCTGCCTTATCAAAGAGGAATATCAATTCTCATCAAATCAAATGAATAATTCCACTCACCAATAAAAAAACACAATAACTAATCAAAAACTCAATAGGCAGTGACCTCCTGCCTTATCAAAGAGGAAAATCATTTCTTAGCAACCAAAATCACCATTTTCATTCACCAAAACCCAAAAACTCACTAGGAAGTGACCTCCTGCCTTATCAAAGAGGAAAATCAACTCTCATCAACTCAAATCAATAATTTCACTCACCAAGAAAAAAAAACAACAACAATAACAAACCATAAGATCACTAGGCAGTGACCTCCTGCCTTATCAAAGAGCAATATCTAAATTCTTACCCAAAATTATCATCTAAAACCCATTCAACCTACCCTCAAGCTATTTTGATAAATAAATTTGATACTATTCTCAATTCATCTTACCTTAACACTTCAAACCCACCAAATCCTTGAAAATGGAGTCATGGACATTACTCGATGAAAATCCCTGGTCATTAGACACACAAACCATCTGGATAGAAGAAAAAGAACTCTGGGCCAATTACATTAATCCACAAGAAATAGATGAAAATCCTGACTGGTTCTTGAAAATAAAACCAGAACCTTGTCCTGATATTTCCACCATATTACTTCCATATATTGAGTTTGAGGACATCTTTGGAAAAGAAGAATCACCATTAGAAACTGTATTTTCACATCCATGGAAAGAATTACCTGGATTCAACCTTACAAAGTATGAATTTTTAGAGTTACTGACCTGGGATGAAATTGATGGCAACCTTGGAAATCAATACTGGAATGAAATATTCCACATGGATGAACACCTCAGGGAATCACTGTTTTGGAGGACCTGGGAATGCCAAGACTGGTTCAACCTCCAGGATTTTCAAATTGAAAATGGGACAATTAGAAAAATATCAGGAAATTATATTGTAAAAAATACCATATGGGATTGTCACTGGGAGGAAACACTCATACCAGCAATCCTCAGTCTTAAGAGTGGTGAAACTAAATTTAATACAGAAGAGTGGGACTCTTTCTGTCAAGAATACCTGTTTAAAGCTCTCAAAAGGGAAAAATGGAGGGGAGGAAAATTTATCAAACAGGAATTAGTGAAGGAAATATTTGGTTGAAGGAATAGAATTCAAAGAAACAAATCCCACCTGCTAAGTCCCTATTTTCTTTCCCCATCCTATTGTAATTATTATTATTATTTATTTGTTATATTTATTATTTTATTCTTTTTTCATTTTATTTCTTATTATTGTTTCATTTTTTCTTTGATAATCAACCTAAGAATAAAAAAATTAATAAAAAAAAAGCTTCCATTCATATAAGCTTAGAATGAATAAATAAAATATAAACCTACTTGATATTGAAGAAGTTTTATAATTACATTTATTTATTTTTGTCAAGATCAAATATATATATATAAAGAATTATATTTACTAATTCTAAATGAAAACCAAGGAAAAAATAAAATAAAAAACAATTAGTTTCAATTTATTTCATATTATCAAGTGATAAATTTGAAAAAAAAGAAAACCTTACATTTCCTTTTAAAAAAAGAAACCACCCTCTTGATATTTTTCAGGTTATAGAATATAGTCAAGAGAATGTTTCATAAAGAATTAAATTAAGAACCTTATGTTTTCTTCATCCTTATTGTCTTTATTATTTATTTTGTTTTTATCCCAAAATCGGATCAAATTTAATTATTTATTGAATTGAATGTTAATATAGATAATCTTTTTTCTGTTTTTTTCTATTTAACTTTTAATTTCCTGAATAAATTCAAACAAGAACAATAAAATAATTTTCTTTTTTTTTTGAGTTCAGCTAATTTGAATTAATTTATTCTTTAAATCAATAAGGAGCTAGATAATTATAAATGATTATAAAGAATTAGGACGAAGAATGGATGAAACCACCAAAAATAAATTCTTATTGAATCACTCCTGCAGAAATCAACAAAACATCATAACTCATATTAAACCTAGAAGAACACTCTATCATTTGAAATTACTGTACACGACTCATAGTATTGCAAGGTAGCATTCAGTATGGAAGAATAATATTTTAACAAGATATCCCACCAAAAATAAGTCCAAGGCCTAGAGAAGGGTTGATATAAATTTGGAGACCAAACCCGACAAAAACTGGACCTACAAAATACAAAAAACAAAATGGGGGCTTGAGATGTAGCCAGCTCCAAAATGAAACTTATTTATTTATTTTTTTTTTCAAAAAATCATGCTTATATCAATTCTCTTTTTTATTTTATTTTTTTTCTCAAAAAGTCATGCATGCTTCTATTAATCATTTTTTATTTTTTTATTTTTGTTTTTTGGGTTTGAAAAAAAAAAAAAAAAATAAAAGGCGAAAAGAGGGACAATCTGGACCGGAGAGGGGGTATTTATAGTAAACAGCTTCCTACACCCTGCAGCTGGCTTCAAACGGAGATTTATAGGCCTCACCAAGTGCATAGAGCTAAAGAAAGACACATCCAAGACCTGAATATACTTTAGCACCGAAATGAATCAGATGACGATTAAAGCAGTGTCATCTTCCAACAGGGCTTATACAATCTCAATCACGACCAAACTAAATCCTGTTTCTTATACGGATGTAGCTCATGGACTAATCTCAGCTGCCATCATTAGGATCCTGATGCAACGCACTGCATCTCAATCACCAGCATAGTACTGTACAATCAGTATAGGCCATGAAGCACATGCTAACAGGAAGGCAGTTCAGAAACACAACAATTAGCAAAGCATTTTCATAGTAAACGGCACAAAAGCCTTGAAAGAAGAAACCAAGATTCTCGCTTCCAATTCAAAGAAGAAAAGAATAGAAAACATGACAGACGGGGGATCACAGTAAAGCTCTAGGCTATTTATACCTGTATCATGACCTTACTAACACCTTTTGCCTCACATGATCAATAAAAACTCAAGAAATATACAGAAATACAGCCCATGATGGCTAATTCAAAAACTCCTCCGACGGCATTAATGGCAGCCTCTGCTAAAGTACAGTACACTGCTAATGACGTGACAAGAATACTTTTTTTTGACTGCTCTCAACATGTGTAAAAGAGAGCGGGGACAAAAAAAGAACTACTTATGCAATTAAAACCCAATGCCAGACTAATTAACAACAAATAGAGAATACAATGCCAAGCCATGGAAGATGACAGCTTAACCTTATCACCAAAGCCAAGAATTTACCATGTAATATTCTTGAGGCAGTGCTACTGACTTTTCATGGTAAAACAAAGAAAAAACGACAACAAAATAATACAGTAACCAACCAGAAGATAGTGGTAAAATTACAACAAAAGAAGCTGCTTTCTCACTCCCAACATTAACGGATGGGGAGCAACATGAATGATTCCTATGGCGGAGTTATCCCAGTAAACGACTCAACACCGCATCACATGCAGCCATTCAAAAAAAATGGAATTACGAAAACAGGAAAAGAAGTGGGCAGGAGCACTACACCAAAGGAACGAAATGTTAAGATTGCAGAAGACAGAAGAAACAAGGTTTATCAGCCGCACACCTTGGAATGTTAAAACAAAGAAGAACAAATCACATGAAACAACCAACTGGCTTACAGCAGCAAAGTAACAACATGGAAGCCCTCAAATTCCACATTATTAGCTCCTATAGCTCCTCCAACATGATATTTTAACAGATGACAGCCCAGAAATCTCAACCAAACCTTCCATTATGTCTATAGAAAGCTATTGAAGAAAGTATGGCTAAAAAATGAATACAATTATAGAAGAATGTCAGTGCTGTACTGCATTAAAACATTTAAGTAAAAAGAAGAATTATGACAACAGCTGCAAGTCAGCTTAGCTTTATCACCCAAAACAAGCACAGTACTGTACCATGTCCGATGTTTTAGGTAGCTCTACTGCCTTGGCGTGGTAGAAGAACAAAGAAAAGAAAACACAATGTCACGATGGACTGCAGGATAGCTGTACAGTACTGTACAGTACTATCATAACAGTGGAGCCTTCTCACTTACTTTTTTTTCCTACGACTACCAATCAATTATGTTATGATCACACAACATACCTCTTGAGGGTTAATACCTCCCAAGAGGTGTTTTGACAGCTTGTGAGGCAACAAATACTTTCAGGAACCTGGAATCCAACCCCGACATACTAAAATTAAAAAAAAGGACCTCTCAGCTAAAATTAAAACCAACCCGACTAGTTTTAGCACCCGAAGCTGTTTTGAGAAAAATTAAGGGCTTATTGAGCCCATTAGAACACCATACACCTCAGTCGACTCGATTTTTTTTGACAAAGTAAGGGGTTTAAAACACCCAAAATTGATTAGATCAAAATAAAGGTTTTTTGTAAGGAGATTATAAATGAAAGCAGCCTACCCGAAGCCCCTAGAGGGTTGTAACAGCCTCTAGATCAGCCCATCAAGCTGACTACCTTGCCTTCTGACAACAAAGCAAAAAAAACAAAAGGGGACTATAAGATAAATAAAAAAAAGTCCTGAACAAGACTTAAAAATGTTTATTTTCTATTTTTTTCATTATTAAAGATGAATATTACTGATGTTTTTTTTCTTTTGATTAATGTATTTATAAATTAAATAAAGAAGTCCTCAACATGAATTTAAAACTGTTGAAATCTTTTCTTTTATTTATGTTTTGGAAAATGATAATAAATTAACAAGAGCCCTCATCAAGGCTTTAAACTGATGGTTTCTTTTATTTTTGTTTATTTTTAATGTTTAATGATTTTCTCTCTTATGATTGATGTTGTTTGAAAGTTTTAATTGATACAGGTCTTAGAAAGAAAAACAACAATATTAAAAAAAAAAAGCAAAAACAAAAAAAAAGATTACAAAAAAAATATATTAGGTAAAACACCTTGGAGGGCTTAAAAAAATATACAAAATTAAATAAAAAGTCCACAGCAAGACTTAAAACTGCTTATTTCTCTTTTGCTTCATTTTTTGGATATAATAACTGATCTTGTTTTTTTTTATGAATTTATTGACCAATATTTTCAATTTTGACTATAGTAATTATAAGAAACAAAAAAAAAGCCCTCAGCATGGCTTAAAACTGCTTGGTTTGACCTTTTATTATTTGATTCTTCTTTCCTCTATGAATGCTAAAATTATCTTTCTATTTTTGATACAGGTATATTTAAAAAGAAAACAAAAGAAACAAAACAAAAACAGTATATATATATATATATATATATATATCATGAATTAAGGAGGTTGAAATAGACAAAAAAAAGCACTGAGAAGGGCTTTGAACTACTGTTTTATTTCTTATAGTTATTTTTTATCTTCCAAAATTAAATTTACCGAAATATTTGATTCTGAATGCTACAGGTGTTTATCATTCAAGAATTTCCCTTATTCTATAAGAATAAGACTTATAAAGAGTAGAAACGTCCTCAACATGACTTTAAACTGTTGGAATTTCTTTTATTGATGATTTGGAAAGAAATAACAAATGAGTCCTCAGCATGACTTAAAACTGCTCATTTCTCTTTTGCTTCATTTTTTTAATATAATAACTGATCTTGTTTTTTTCCTTTACTATGACTTTACTGACAGCTATTTTAAATTATTTACTATAGTGATGATAAAAAAAAGATGTCCATGGCAAGACATTAAACTGCTTGGATTTTGTTTTTACTTCAATAAAATGAAGGAAGGAAACAAGATAAAAAAGCCCTCAGCATGGCTTAAAACTGCTTGGTTTGACTTTTTATTATTTGATTCTTCTTTCCTCTATTAATGCTAAAATTATCCTTTTATTTTTGATACAGGTATATTTTAATAAGAAAAAAGAGAAGCACAAAAAAAAATATATATTTCATGAATTAAAGAAGCTTAAATAAACCAAAAGGAGGCCTCCAGCAAGAATTTAAACTGGCTATAAAAGACCAAGAGTCCTCAATAAGACTATAAACTGTTTGAACTACTTATACAACTTGGCTTTGAAGATAAATCACATGCCATGAAGCCCCGAAGGAAACAATCAGGTGCCTGGACACAAGATATGGTCCTTGGCAAGACCTTAAACTTCCCACTCAAATTATCAACAATAATCAAGAAAAATTGACCAATGGTCCTTGGCAAGACCATAAACTGCTCACCATTAGAATTATCAACAAGGACTCAAAGCTAAAACACAATCAACCAATGGTCCTTAGCAAGACCATAAACTGCCTATTTAAAGTATTCAAAAATATTGGAAAAGGACTACAAAAGGAGGATAAGTCCTAGGCAAGACTATAAACTATGTAAGGTTTTATTTCTATTGTTTCTAATTTTATTTCATTATAAACTAGTATTAGAAAGATGTACTGACTTAAACCTTTTGAACATATTCTTTCATTTCTTTTTTCAATTTATTTATTCATTTTCACTAAGAAGAAGGGTCATATCCCATTCATGAGCTCAAGAATATCTTATTTACTTTCTTTATTATACTTCTCCTACTATTACAACAAAAGCCATTAAATTGGCTTAATTTTTTAACTCAAAAAAAAAACTCTACATCAAGTAATTTTTTTGAAATGATCAATTTATTTGAAATATTTCTTGAATTACAAGAAAGTGATCTGAGCTTTTTTGAAAATAAGAAGTATTTGTGCCATGAAGGCATTAATTGAACTCTGAAGGAGCTATTTATATTAAAAAACTCATAAATTGATGACATAATTTGGGGAATTTACATATTAATAACACCTCAATGTGCTATTTTTTCCAAAAGGAATTTAAAAAAAAGCCCCCCAAAAGAAAACAAGAGTTTTTTAAAACTGTACAAATATTTATTTTTCACTGTTTATATTTTTTTAACAACTCAAATGCATTTATGGGTAACAGAAAATCTGAACCATAAAGGGGATGGGCTTGAAATAAAGTCTGAGTCACAATGATGATTCCAAAAGGAAGAGTTGTGGCATCATAAGGGTCATGATATGATTAAAGGACTCAAATTATGATCCTTCAACTATGTAATATTAATCATAAATACTCTCAAGAGCACCAATTTTTACTGATTGGCACAAATTACCACCTTCAACCAAACAGTTCCATGATCTTGATTGTGATTAAGGATCATTTCTTTTGAAATTTGATTTTTACTCAGATATCTCAGTTAATGGGTATTTTATACTTACAGTAAAAAGAATAAAAAAATAAAAAAAATATATTTATTGAATAATCATTAAAATAAAATGATTTATATTTACTGTATCATTCTTTATCCTCATCAAAAAAAGTATAAAAAATAAGGGGTGGGTAAACTTGTTTCTTACACTATCCCTTATAGTGGAAGTTTTGGGGGAATGAGTATATATCCTCTTCAAAATTTGAAAACCAACTCAAGATTTTTAAATGGAGAGGGGGCCCTCATCCAAACAAATATTATTATTAAAAAAAATAAATAAAATAAATCAATCAATATTAAAATCAATTTTAAATTATCTTATTATTATCATTTTTCATTTTTCATTTTATTTTCTATAGCAGGAATACTTTAGGAATACAGAAGAACCAAAGCAAGTAAATTATTTTGAAGAAATATCAATATAATTTGGAAACATTATATCACATACCAATTATCACAATACTGAAAATAAAGAAGATTGTTTATAAAGAAAAGAAGGAGTTCCTTATGGATTGACCTTTGGGGAACACCAGACCTTGGAAGTTTCTTTGATTCTGGATTGAAACTCAATTGGAATTGAAGAATCACTGGACAGGATTTATGGACTGAAGATTGACTCACTGGATTGATTATTGACTCAGAACTCACTCAACATGATGGACCAGCAAGATGATGTAAAACACTAAACTCAAATTGCCCTTGGGATCTTAAAGAAGCTTGAAGACTCAAGAGGTCCTCAGCTTGACACTAAACTGCTTCCCCTGTAGACTTGGGCAGGGAAACTTAGAAAAAATAACAGCCAAGAAGCTGTAGGGGATTGTACTAGTCAGGAGAAGTGCTGAAGGACCATTTTTGTCCTCAGAATGACAATAAACTGCTCCCTTTGTGTAACAGGAACAAGGGGCTTCACAGGTGTTTATCATTATCAAATTGGCCAAAATTAACAAAGTGGAGTCCCAAGCCATCAATTAAGACAAGAAAATTCCTTATAAAGAAATAAAAAAACCAGAAGAATCTTTCATCAAGTGGGAATCATGAAGATTGAAGAATAAGACAAGGGTCAAGTGGAATCCAAAATCAAGCCCAAAGGAGCTCAAGAATCAAGATAAGCCCTTGGATCAGGCCAGGAGGTCCTTGCATGTCTTAAACTGCAGGGCTTGTATACCTAATATACAGGGGTTACACACCTAGTTGTAGGTCCTGTATGACCTTAAACTACATTTTTTATGGAAGAGAGAAGAAAGAAGAATTGTGAAGACCTCAAGATTTCAGGATAGTAGCAAATTCTTAGAAATCATTAAAAAAACAACAAAAAACAGAGGAAGAACAAAGTGAAGAAGATGAATGAATAAATGAGGAAGAGGAATTTGAGGAGACCACAGAATCAGATGAAGAATAGAGAGCTCTCACCTGGAATGCTGGGGACAGCATTAAATGGAGAGGGGGATGTGGTATTCCATACCATTTTTTTACCAGGCTCAAGCTCATGGTACCCCATAACAGCAGTAAATCCAGCCTACAGGCAGACTTACACTCAAATTTTACACCAAAAGGTCAATTTTACAGCAAGAAGCTGGATTTAGCTCATAAAACCATGGCACAGGCACCAAAGGGCAGTATATGTGTTTAAATAAATTATTAAATTTCACTATGCATATGTAAAAATCAAATTACATATAGTCAACTAGTTACAACAAATAAGGTACCACCCTTTAAATTACACACTCCACCCAGCCTTCCACCCCCTTATAGCCACAGGAATCATGCAGCAATAAAGAAACACCTGCATTAATTACACAGAAACCTAGAGCTCAACATAGAAAAGTCACATGATGCAAAGCTCAACCTCATGGAATTCCTGCAAGTCATTTACAACACAGCCACAGGAGTACCTTATCTTATATCCACAGTAATTCCACTTAAAACCTTGAAGCAGAATCAGATTTATTTACACCACTCATCACCTCATGCAAACCAAAGCTAGTTACAACAGGCTGCATGCAGTACACAATTTTAATTAAATCTCAACCACATGACTATGCAAAGCATGTGTCAAACTCAAAAATCACATCATCTCATACATAACAGTAAAATTCATCAGTGAAAGAAATTATCACCTGACTTTATTTTAAAGTTCAAAAACAAGAAAAACAACCATGACACCTGCATAAATTACACAGCCACTTCTACCAAGCCTAAAATAGGACATATGCAAAGTAATTACAAGGTCATCATGTGATAGTGAATCCACCAGAAGAATATCATGTGACAGAAAAGAGGCTGTGCACAAGAAAAATCCTCAGCCAAAATGAAATCACCTCATGCATGCAAGGAAAATCCAAGAATATCACATCATAATCAGTCCACCAAAAGATAATCATGTGATAAATGAAGGCTGTGTAGAGAGAAAATTATCACCAAACCTTAAATCACCTGACCCATGCAAGAAAGGTCCTCACCAAAAACAGAGTCACATGATGAAATCAAGAGGAATTAAAGTGGAAAAAGACAGCTCCCATGGAGGGCCCCCTGGGCTCCCAAAAGGTATAAATAGAGGGGCTCTCTCCCCCAAATTTCAAAATCCCCCCCATGCAAATTATATCCCCTGCACATTGCAAGCACAGGAATAATTCATCCCTCACCTGGGAGGTAGTCCAGAAAATTCTAGTGAATTTTACTTTCCCAGTAGCTAAGCTTAGTGGAAGT
Organism: Austropuccinia psidii; assembly: GCA_023105745.1. Classification (NCBI taxonomy): domain Eukaryota; kingdom Fungi; phylum Basidiomycota; class Pucciniomycetes; order Pucciniales; family Sphaerophragmiaceae; genus Austropuccinia; species Austropuccinia psidii. The sequence goes on along the minus strand of JALGQZ010000006.1, from coordinate 7,608,962 downwards.
ATAGTGTTGAAGATTACCCAGTAGCTAAGCTCAGTGGAATCTTATGTTTATTAAAAAAAAAGAGAAAATAAAAATTATCCAGTACCCAAGATTAGGATTACTACTCTATTAAAATATTTTAGCTAGTAAAATCAACTTTGTTTAACAAGATTTAAAACTAACTTACCCATTTAAAATCAAATATGAAGGAATCTTGCCTCTTAAGCTTAACAAGTGATATTTTATCTTATTATTAACCACTCTTAAAAAAATAACAAACCTTTAAAAATTATTTTACTATATTATAGCTTTAACTTAACAAAAGTACCTTTATCAAACTCATCAAAATTTCCAGAAAACCTTAAATAACCCATCCTACCAAGGAATTATCACCAAGAAGAAACAACTCACCTCAATTTAACCAAAAAAAATATTAAAATTAAACAGACAACTATTTCATTAAATCTCAAATTTAACCAAAATTACTGACATTATTTTTTCATATTATATATTGAATAGGTCTGATCTGAGACTGCTGAATTTTGTCTTCTGCAGTTGTAAAGCCACTTACTAATTTTATTTTGCTTTGTGAGCTCCAAGGAAGATTTTGTTCAGTATTTTAGGAGGGGCAGGCAATACACCCTTGCCACCCTTGGTTACAGGAGTTATTAGCAATTCAAAACTAGTTACCTGTGATTTCCCCCTCCAGGTACTGCCTCATTTTAATCCCACACAAGAGGAGTTCCCACAACATGTGTCATGACAGTTGTAGACAGGTCATTAATAAATCTTGTACTGAAAGAATGCCATGATAGCCCCTTTTCAGGACATCTGTCTGAAGACAGAACAAGAGAGAAAGTAAAGATCTGCATATGGTGGCCAATGTGGCAGAAAGATGTTGCAGAGTATTGCAAAACCTGTGACAGATGCCAAAAGGCAAATATATCCACTGGCAAGAGACTTGGAAATATGATAAAAATCCAAGAACCAAGCAGACCATGGGAAATTGTCCATATGGATTGGGTAACTGGCCTACCACCAGGAGGTGACAGAAGCTATAATTCTTGCCTAGTAATTGTGGACAGATTCAGTAAAACTACAATGTTTTTACCATGTCACAAAGATGATACAGCCATGGATACAGCTCTTCTGATATGGAATAGAGTAGTGTCATGGACCGGGATATTTACAAATATCATTAGTGGTAGGGATCCCAAATTCACTTCAGCACTATGGACAAATCTTCACCAATTATTTGGCACTAAACTGTCTTTCTCTACAGCCTACCACCCACAAACTGATGGACTGGCTGAAAGGATGATCCAAACCTTAGAGGACATGGTGAGAAGAGTTTGTGCATATGGCCTTGAACTCAAAGATTGTGATGCATTTACCCATGATTGGTGTACTCTGTTGCCAACACTGGAATTAGCATATAAAACATCAATCCATGCCAGTACCAATCAGACTCCTGCTATTCTAGAAAAAGGATGGAACCCCAAGTTACCCCAAGATTCCTTGAGGAAAGACTTAATTGAAATACATCCCACAGCTGCTGGCTTCAAAGGAATGCTAGACAAAGCTAGAAAGCACGCAGTAAGGTGCATGGAGGACTCTTTTGCATATGCTAAAGACAAATGGGATAAATCACATGCAACTCCAGATTTCAAAGTGGGGGACCTAGTTCTTGTATCCACCACTAACTTCAATAACATCAAAGGATGTAAAAAGTTGAAAGACTCCTTTGCAGGACCTTTTGTGATTAAGGCCCTCCATGGAGAAAATGCTGTTGAAGTAGAGTTATCTGAAGAACTTAGCAATAAGCATCCTACATTTCCAGTGAGCTTGATAAAGACATCTAAATCTAGTGATGCTGAGAAATTTCCCTTGAGGAATAAGATTCCCCAAGTTATACCTCCTATTGAGACATCTGGTACTAAGAAAATTACCAAAGTTCTTAAAGAAAGGAAACTAAGAACCAAGAAAGTAAGGGAATACCTTGTTAGGTACAGTGACCCAACTTGTGAAGATGAATGGTTAGAAGAAAAAGATATACCAGAAGCTACCAAACTCCTCAGGAGATTCAGACACACTAGAAATACTAATATTACAAAGTAATATTCTTTTTTAGGGGGAGGGAATGTGAGCCTTAGAGGTAATTTCATATACCCAAAAGACCACAAATACAAACTTAACATATAAATATAAATAAAATGAATTTATTTATATTATTAAAATAAAAATCAAAATATAAATATAAAATTATATTCAAAATAAAAAGATTAATTACAATTTAAAAATAAAATTACATTAAATTTTTGAATTATAAAATTACATTTATACTTGAAAAAAATTAAGTGAAAATGAAACTTTAACAAAATTGTAAAAAAAGAAATAAATTTGAAAAAAAGTTAAATAAAATTTTTTATAACTTTTTATCCAATAAATAAACATATAAAAATTATTTCACCATTGGATTCCTCATAAGAAATCAGGTGGGGTCACCTCTGAGTGAAATTCTTGTAACTCAACTCTAAATAAGCTTAAATTAAGTTTTTAGTATTTTAAATACAAAAGTTGAAAATCCTCAAAAATTTAATTTAATTCAAACCACATGTGGTGTTAACCATCAATTTTTGTGTTAAAATTGAGGTGTTGTGTTTAGTTTAGAAGTTATGAGGAATGGAAGTATTTTCAATTGAATTCAATTGAAATGTCAAAATGTGTGCGTGTATTACATAAGTGAAATTTGACTTACATATGAGGTATCAATTATTACTGTATTGTACTTTACAATTCAATTGAATTACATATGTAAATTATAAGTATAATACATGATGATGAATTAAAGGAAAAATAAATTGGAAAGATTAAATTTGGGGGGGAAAGGAACTCCAGCTCTAAGGGGGAGCTAGACCCCCAAAATCCTTGCTGACAGGCGTGTGGTGTCAAAATTCACGCAAAAGTTCATCACTTTTGGCCTGGAATTGAGTTACAGGGTCTGTGGACTCAATTGATGATGAGGTTTTGATACCAACTGGGGTAGTTTTAGCTGTTGACAAGAGGGTAAAACTACCCTTAAGATAAAACCATCATAGTAAAAACAGTTTTAAATGCTTTCTACGTCTCTTACACACATTCTGACGTGATTTGAAGGCTCTAGACCAGGTATTGCTACAGTAACGGCTGATTTAAGGGTCTAAAATGGCTAAAAATGGCTTAAACCAGCCCTTTTTGGTCTAAATCAGGGTTCAATGATGCCATAATTGGCTTTTCTGTTGTCAGACTGTTTTTCACGACTGACAAGAGTAAATTTTACTTTTGGAGTAAGAAAATTGATGGCTATAAAAGAATGTCTTCTTTGCCCCACTTTTCTCTACATGTTAGAATCTTTTCCTTTTATAATTAGTTGAATCATTGTTAAGCCAATCAATAAAAGATTCCAACCACCTTTTTTAAATCATTTTGAACCTTCTAACCACGTGAAAAAATCATTATAATCATTGTTTGTAACTTTTATAATCATTTCTACCCCTGAACCACCCCAAAAGTGAATTAAAGCATCTTTCATCACTGTAAACTTTGTCACTTTGTTTCCAAATTCACTCTGGTCACTTTTGGGCGTGTTTTCTCTTTAATATTCTTTTTAAAGACTATTTTCTTTAATTAATTGCTTGCAGTTCTTTTCTCAATTAATTCCAATTGACATTGCTCTTGAAGAAATTTCTTTTGTAGCCTTAAATATCTCTTGTAGAGTATTTTTGGATAAATTTTTATTGTTGGTAAAACAATAAATCTTTATAATATTATTGTTTTATACTAATAAAGTTATGAAAAATAAATTTGGCGTGTTTTCTCTTAAAAATAATATTTGTTACTATTTTTAATTGATTTTTACCTTATACAAATTTTGAGGACAGGAAAAGTACTTGATTTTTAATCAAAGTTTCATATCCACACCTTACAGTATTTTTTGCAATTCTACATAGAAATGAGGTAAAAACTTCAAAAATTCATTAAAAATACAATTCGTAGTAAATCTTTCTGAAACCTCCAGGACCAATTAAGACCAATATAATACATATGAAAACCAAAAAAACCATACTTTTATAAGTAAAACTAAAAGTTTTACCTACAGTCCATTTTTGATGATTCCATGTGAAACACTGAATCTTCAAAATTCACAGAAAAGACACTCTGTGATGAAATTTCCAATAACATTGATAAACTTGAGAAATCAATGATTATTTTGAAATAAAAGAAGATCTACAGGTGTTACTACTTTCATTCTTAGCTATAAATGGGTTGGTAGTCACATAAGAACATCAATTAAGTAATTCTGATAATCTTACATGACAACAGATGATGCAATAAATAATACAAAAAGCTTTTTTGTTTTCTCACTCACTGGAATTTCAGTTTTCTCCATGGAACACCTCTGTGAGCTGTTGTTGACTTAAAAGAGGCCACCTCTTGCTGTTTTTTCCAAATTCATCACATTATTCAATTATACCATTATTACCAACAAATAAGTATCAGTTAATCTTTTTTTAAGTGTTTTATTCTGTAAGAGTCAATCAGAAAGACGTGAAATGATAGAAATAAACTATATATTGTTGTAATCCTGTTATAAATCAATTTTTATCCATTAAATCCACAATTATCTGTCAAATTCCTGTACTACTATCTTTTAATAAGTTCTTTGGAGTATTGGTGAGGGCTTTGTCTTAATTATTAAAGTTTTCCTCTAGGAATTGTTTTCTTCAAGAATTATATTTCTAATTATTCTTGCAAAAGATAATTATATATATTAAAATAATTTTATTATTTAAATAAAGAAGTTTCATTTTAAATACTCCTTGTAATTGATTCTTGTAGACAAGTACTGCTTACTGTCATAATCACTATTAGTGTATAACAAGTAAAAGAAACAAATAATTAATTAATTATTTAATTGTGGTTATAATAATTTTTATTATTATATTTCATAAGAACAGTCATAGTACTGTTGATTAATAGTAATATTATCAACAGCTTCATTGACACATCTTACATTTGGGGGCCTGGCTGTCTTTTTTGAACCTTGTACCCTTAATTAATATATTTTTTAAGTTCTAAAATATAGTAATTTAATTATTTTTTTCTTTCAACTTAATTTTTTTTTTTTGAAATTGTCTTTAAAATATTTTTCATTGAGGAATTTGGTTTAATTTTATATTGTTTTACATGTGGCTTTTCACATCCAAAAACTTATGAAATTATTCCTTGAGTTACTCTGAATTAATTTTAAATCAAAATCTCAAATTTTTAACTTTTTTTCTTTAAAAAGAATAATTTTTTTAATATAAAAATAATAATAATAATGAAAACTTATAAAAAATATTTTAATTTTTTTTTTAAATATAAAAAATAATTTTCCTTTTTTAAAAAAGATTTTTTTAGTGTCTCCAATCAAATACTGTTCAGCTGGTAACAGACTAAGTAAAAGATATATTACCAATCCAGAATCTTCAGAAGCATAATCCAAAGACAGTATTGAAGTTTAGATTGCTAAAAGAGGCACTTTGTTTCAAACAGAAAAAGCAAAAAAACCACCAAAAGGTGTGTATTTTTGACTTATTCTTAATTTTTTTCTCTTGAATTGATGTAAAATTGTGCATACCAGGAATGGAAGCAACTATTCAGTCCAGCCAGATTGATGTGGACAAAGAAGAGGCAAGACCAAGTCCAGAAGTGGAAAGTCATCCTCAAGAAAGACACATCTGGAGGATGCCAGAGTTGACCCCCATTCCCCAAGATCTGCACCCACAAACTTTGATGTGAGCTCTGAGTCTGAACTGATTCATGATAATATTTAAAGGGATGAACCATTTTCAAGTGGCAGCAATAGAAATTTATCAATGCCAATACCAAAATTGGTACACAGCAGCAAAAGAGGAGGAGTGAGAAATATGCCCAAGCCACTGGCAGGGGGCCATGAACTCCTACTTACACATCAAGAGCTTTCTGGGTCAGGAGAAGACCATAGAGCTCTTAGGAGGATGGAGCCCATTTTCTTTCAAAGACAAGGTCAAAAAGATAAAGAACTGGTTGAAAAATCAAAGTCTTTTATCCATAGACCAGAAGAAGGCACTGGAAATTACTCCAGCTTTGGACAAAGAAGTCCCAGTGGTGTCTACCAGCTCCAAACCAGCTCCAGAAATGTCCAAAGAAAAGCCCAAAGGACCTCAGAAGAAGAAGAGAGGTCCCAAGAGCCATCAAGAAAAGGGAAAAGGCAAAGCCAATTGGCACAGACCTTACCCACAGGGGTACAGGATTCCCAAATTGGAGCCTTCAGCCATAGACAGTGTCTTCAATATGGCCAGAACTCTAATGTAATTAACAGCCAAAGAGAAGGAAAGGATGAAAAGGACATTTCCACGCAAATAATACAAGGAATAAAATTTGTTAAATATAGTATTGATGTAGAACTTGGTAAATTTGATGCAAAGTTAAATTAAATAACGTCAGATATAAGTGAGTTAAAGAGAAAGGAAAAAAGTTCTTTGAGTGGTATAAGCTGACAAATGTCAGACTTGATTCAATTACCAATACATGTGACAGAATTGAAAGTAAATTTCAAGTTCAAGAGGATTAAATAGGAGATATTTCCATTTTACGCATCAATGAACAACTTGTAATTGTGAGAAGTCAGGTTTTGTAAATAATTGATAATACCAATAAGCTTTCCACACATTTGGCAAAAGGTGACAGTGAGAGGCAGAAATTGAAGAATGAAATTATTTCAAATGTGGAGCAAATTGATAATAATTATGAACAACATATTCCAGGAAAATCTACACCTTTGACTGAAGAGAAACTTTCTGTAAAAGGAAGTTTTACCCCCTTTTTAGGAGAAAATCCTATCTGTGCAAACGTTATTCCAAAACTGGAAGAATGGCCAACATTCTCTGGTGAAGGAGAATACAATGATATTGAATTCATCAGAACAATTGATATGTTGCAAGAGGATTTTCACATACCTGATGAAATTATAGTGGGAAAATTACACTGTCTGTTTACCAGAACTGCAAAGAAATGGTATT